>CM029495.1:15620838-16156979 GCA_017140595.1 Eucalyptus curtisii
CCAAGGTGTCCCAAATGTTGCACACCACCATAGCTACGAATTTTGGATATCCCTCTTCAATTTCACTTAAATTCTCCTCCAAATCACTCCAATTTAAGTGCCACAATGCCAAGGTAAGTGCCCACACTCCATTGCTCAATTTTTCCCATCAATTGAACCAACTTGAATGCCAAGAATTCACACGAAAACAGCCCTCTAATTTTCCTGGTCCAAAAACACCCAAACTTGAATTTTCGCCGAAAACTCGAATTTGCCAAAAAAATCTTTAGAGGATGAGTCGACGTTCCTAAAATAAATCGTGACATGACAGAACTTTCAATTTTTGAAATCGGGTTCAATTCCGTTGTTAATTTCAACCGGACGTAATTTTAGCATGACCTAACCTACTTGATAACTTTTAGGAATTTTAGCACATCTGACCCATTGTCAATTATTTTTTAGCCACGTTGTACATTTTCGACTCATTAGCGACTCTCGATTGTCATGAAAATCTCAAGATTTCTAATACGGGCACGGGATACAGAAATGACAGAAAAATCAGTTTAGTGCCGTTCGACAGAAATTTTGCAATTAGGTGGAATCACCCACACTTTAATCACATGCCTCTATCGAATTGACCTATCTCCGGTCTTTTATCAATTTTGACGATGCTGTATTGACCCTTGCAGATTAGCACGGTCGAGTAGTCGATTTCTGGTCGAATTCTCAAGGCTGTTGTGTTAAAATCCTTTAACGGCTTCACTTAACAGATTAGTTATCTCGTGAGTGATCAGCTCAGAGAAAAGACTATAGGCGCATTGATGAAAAGCCCAACTCATTCAATCGAAAACAGAATACGAAAATCAGGATGTCACAGCTTCAGTTCTATCAGTAGCATAACCCTGAGACATAATAACATCGAATATAAAGTAAAATATGCTGTATTTGGTGATACATATGCTACTGAGGAGTATGCAGTAGAAAATGCCAAAGATTTGGTGATGTCAGATGAACTTGGCATTGGTGGTGATGATGCAAACGATGGACCAGCGAACTTTAATGAACACCATATTGATGGGGAAGTTTTTATGTCTGACAAAACTCCTACTCTAGTTCATGACAAACATAGGATGGATAAAACTCCAAATAGTAAGAGGAGAAGGAGGAGTTAGTCATTTGGTGTTGCTAGCACTTGCAAAGTCTTACAAGAGATGATCAAAAGTAGGGCTAGTCAATCTGTGAGTGGTTCTGTCAACTCACTAGTCACATCACCACCTATAGACCCATTCTCTGTATCTATTGTGATTGATATCCTACTTGCCATGCCTACATTGGAGCCGGATCTTTACAACAAAGCTGTGGAACGAGCTTGCGTTAATGCC
This sequence comes from Eucalyptus curtisii, assembly GCA_017140595.1. Taxonomy (NCBI): domain Eukaryota; kingdom Viridiplantae; phylum Streptophyta; class Magnoliopsida; order Myrtales; family Myrtaceae; genus Eucalyptus; species Eucalyptus curtisii. The sequence continues at coordinate 15,622,200 of CM029495.1, forward strand.
ACGTGGAGGGAGGCTTTTATCAAAACCCCAAGTGAAAGGAGATAAGGACTTCTCCGATGTCTTTAGTGGATGTTAGGGAATGTATCGTGGATTGCATGGAGTTCTATTAGACTATGTTTTTTATGTTGTTGGTTGTTATTTTGTTGTTGAAGATATTGATGTTGAGACTTTTGCATTTGTGTTGTGGTTTGGATATGATGGATTGTGTTGAATTTTTATATTTGGTTTGCTTTCACTCTATTACTTACGTTATTGGTTTCTTTTTCTTTTTTTTGTACATATATCTACATTGATTTTCTTGTATTTGTGTGATGGCATAGGTACTATGGAAGATGAATCAAATAGTGTCTAATGAAGAGGTAGCAGCAGTTGAATGGTATTTGGATGAGTTTGATATTAACATAATAATAGCATGGTTAACTCTTGTTACTTTAGACATGTCTTTGCATACGAAAGAGACCCGTGGTGGCGGCGTAGTCGGTTGGGCACTAGTTCCTTTCACGAGAGGTCCAATGTTCGATTCCCTGCGTCGTCTGCCTTGCGAGAAAGGAACCCACGACTTACCCGGCAGGCAAGGGTGGTGGTGACTCTACCCGTCCCCAGGGTTAACTCCACCGCGAAGCGGCGATCGGGGTTCCCTGGGTTACCAAAAAAAAAAAAAAGAGCCTATTAGGGATAGTAAATTATCAGGGGCCGAATGGGTAAGGGAAATTGTTTACGAACATTCAGATAGGATATATGAAGCATTTAGATTAAAGAGACATGTTTTTCTTAACCTATGTGATTTAATGAAGGCAAGAGGCTGGCTAAAAGATACTCGATATGTAAGGGTAGATGAACAAGTTGGGATTTTCTTATCTATGGTTGGTCACAAAAACTCCAATAGAGATTTATATGAGAGATTTCAACGTTCGGGACAAACAATCAGTAAGTTTTTTTACTCTAGTATTAAAAGCACTTCTCGAATTATCAAAAGAGATGATCAGGTCGCCTTCTTTTGATATTGTTCCAGAAGAGATTCTTATCAATCCTAACCATAGACGTTACTTCAAGGTATGATTTTTATATCAATTTTACATTATTAAAATATATATAGCTGATAATATTGTCTAACGCTATACTTTCATAAAATCACAGGGCTGCATTGGTGCTATTGATGGCACCCACATTAATGCATCCGTCCCTCTATCGAAACAAATCCCATTTAGAGGCAGGAAATGGACTACCACTCAAAATGTGCTGTGTGCTTGTTCGTTCGATGTGAAATTTACTTTTGTATATGCTGGGTGGGAAGGATCTACCAATGATTGTCGGGTTCTCTCAGCAGCACTCGAGACTCCTCAATTGTAATTTCCTCGACCACCACCAGATATTTGCTTTGTCTATATCAAGTGATTTTCTTTATGATTGTATAGTTATTGCATGTAATAACAAATTTATGTATATATTCTTGTAGGAAAATACTATGTAGTAGATTCTGGTTATGCAGCACTTCCAGGATTTTTGACTCCATTTAAAGGTGAATGGTATCATTTGAATGATTATAGGGGTAGAATTAGATGGCCCAGAACAACAAAATAATTGTTCAACTATAAGCATTCTTCATTGAGAAATGTTATCAAGAGGTCATTTGGGGCATTAAAAAATCTCTTCTCCATTTTGAGACACATGCCTCCATTTTCAATTCGAAAGCAAGCATATATTGTAATCGCATGCTGTACTCTCCATAATTATATTCGCGACCAAGACAAGATGGACATGAACTTTGCCCTATATGGAGATCCAGGATATCCATTTGGACCTACACAAAACAAGGTTGTAGATGATACACCAGGTGATGAGGCGGCTGAGATAAATATGATTAGGAAAAATATTGCAAATATGATGGCAAGGGATCACAATATGCAAGAGATTCCATGACTTTTTATTTTCGACTTTTGCGATGTGTTTGTAAACTATTATGAATACACTTCTATTAATCGCATTAAGGTCATCAAATTCTATCTTCGTGAGCACAAATGCCATTGAATGTATCATAAATGTGGACAAACAGAAGAGAAGCAAATTGTAAGCTATTGTATAGTTGACACTTCAAGACCTACAAACCGCCATCCGAAGCTTGCATCCAAGTCAAGAAAGAAAAAAAGCAAAAGAGGAGAGGAAAAACACCTCCCTTCATCAAAATTAGCCAAAACCTTATAAGCTTATGTGAAACACGAAATGAAATAGTTTGTAATTCGGAAGAAGCAAGGTAAAAAGTAACATCAAGATGGGATGCATCGACTGCTCAAAATGCAAGAGACCGAGGTCTTTACTAATTGTTTTAGGAGCATACTATGAACTAAATGCATAATGACAGCAAAGCCACGCCATGCATGCACCATTCCAATAGTTGGAAATTTCCAACCCCAACCTAACATCCATGTCAAGATTAGAATACTAAAATCCCCAAGCCACGCATGCACTAGAATTACAATTTTTTTTTTTAAAGAGTAAAAACTTAGTCCCAAGGAAATCACTACAAATTAATTTGGCTGACAATATCCCTTGTGCTTTTTCCGCAATATTTGCTATACCAAACATTAAAATTCGCAAAAAGAAAATATATTATTGAGAATTATAGTTCAAAACGCTACCTAAATTCAATAGGCTATAAACTACATGAGTAAAGATCCTCACACACGATATAAGATAATAGCTCACGTTCCATTACAATACCACCTATGTTACAGTTCATCTTCGACTAGAATTCTTACACCTAAGCAAATGTATTATTAATATAATAATATTTTGATCTTGTCAATTTTATGTAATATCTAATCTATTCCTTTTTCCTATTTTTAATTTTTTTTAAAAATTAAAATTTGGAATAGAAATTTTGTGCAGTTACCAAACTGGTTTCTGTTCTTTTTCTATTCCAAAAATAAAAATTTTGTGCAGTTACCAAATAAGTTCTTTTGCTTAGAAATAGTTCCCCGAAATAGAAATAGAAAAGAACTATTTCTGAAAAAAAAACTCTTCCCCAGCCAAAAAACGTTGTCATGCGCAGCCTAAGTGTCACTTTCCAAACTTTTGGTACTTAAGCGTCCCTCCATGCCAATTTTTGGCACTTGAGGTGTACTTCTGCCTAAAAAAACATTAAAGATAGTAACTAGAAAACACTAAAGACAAACGAACTACGAAACACATTAAAACAAATGGCACTAACTCTTTAAATTCTAGAAACTCCATCGTTGGATGTCTTCCTCTTTACCGGACTCGTTTAATCACGTTATGCTCTTTGGATGGATCAAGTCTACTCCCTTGACTTGCATTATTAACAAATGGCTTAGTCAATTGACGATATTTAACTTGGGCTTGTGAGTTGATTGTCGTTAGTAAAATTCCAAGCTCTAATGCTCCTACATCACCTGACCAGCTAAATTGCGTAATCTCGATTCTTATTATGTTGATATTATTTATATTTTATACCAAAAAGAAAGTAGACTACATCTCATACAAGAGAAATTCACATAATGTAGCAAATGCACTTTCAAATCTATGAAAAGAACTACCTTAGCTAATTATCAATGTGGTTAATAACGACAGTCCAGCCTACTTCTTTATTCAATGACCAAATTATAATATGATGAGTAAATTAAGCATCTCTGCTGTTGCCTGATTTAGATTTTAGTCAACAAAAGTAGAATTCAAAGTCAAGAGAAGGTCCATTATGATATTCACCCTAACAAATTACAAGAACATCAAATGGATCCATTGCCTATAAATTTGCCAAGTTTTGGCACCAAATTCCTTGCACCTTCCTAAAGCAAACAATTCAAAGATAGGAGAGTGATTATAACATAATAAACTCGAAATGCTAAAATAATTGTTGCTTCTTCGATTCCAGTTAAAAAGAAAAGAAATTATCCCATCAAAAGTCTTAATACTTTGCTATGGGACACTAATACCTTTATTTTCTTTCGTTCCACCAACATCTCCAAACTTGTTTCTATGACTCCAATATTCACAATTTCATTCATATAAACAATCCTACGTTAGATTTGTAATGGCCATCAGGAACGAAGCCTAACAAAATGTACTTTTAAGTCATTAGTACAAATTTGAGGTATTAGTGAGATGAATGAAATTGGGCTATTAATGTCTCATGGGAAAAAATTGGGATTTTTGCTAGGATTATCTCTTTAAAAACTGCGTTATTTTGTTTTCCAGCCGCGGACGTCACATCATCAATTTCAATTGTCTACCTGGGCTTTGAAGTTGCTGACGGATGCACCAATATTCTGGTCTATTGAGCGGCATGGGATAAGCTATAATTAATCTTCCCGTGCTTTGAAAGGGATCTTGATATGATTTCGAAGATATAACTTTTTACGAACTAATAATAGCCCAAGATTGCCAACTACTTTTCCGCCGGTTCTATGTCGACTATTATTAAGGATCACCATTTGTCGCCATATAATCTCTTTCTAAAACCCAATCATCACTCAAGAAATTCACGTGGGAGAAGTGATGTTAGAATTGTTGCATCACGATGAGGATCGTTTCTAATGATGTAAAATCTCCCGCGATCATGAACCAGTCGTCAAGGAGCTGATGTTTGACTTCGAGAGTAGGAGATGATTGAAGCCAGAAATTCACCACATAAATGTACCCAGCACTTAAAAGAAGACCTTCCCCTAAGTTGAACTTGTTGGAAAAAATATGATGAATGATCGGGAAGAATAATGAAGTGACTTAAAATTATTGGAAAAGATGGCTTCGAAATTGGATAGAGCAATCAAATTGGATTTTGAGATGTGATATCACTTCTTTAAGGATTTATTTGCCCCATAATGTTGTTAATAGTCACCGGCAAATTTTCTCCACAATACAACAAATTCTCGATGAGAATACTAGACAGCAATTCTAGTATTTCTCCACGGTCAGAACAATTAAAAACAATGGTTATATATTCTTTCGAAAGAAAACAAAAATGGAAGAAGAATATTATTATTAAAAAGACACGTTCATTAGTTTATAGCAAAAACTGTGACATCCTGATTTTCAACCCTGTTCTCGATGAAATGAAATTGGTTTTTCATCGATGTGCCTATAGTCTTTTTCTCTAAGCTGATCACTCACGAGATAATTAATCTATCAGGTGAAACCATTAAGGAATCTAAACACGACAGACTTAAGAATTCGACTAAAATCGATTGCTCGACCGTGCTAATCTACAAGGGCAATACGGCACCGTCAAAATTGACTAGAGACCGGAGATAGGTCGATTCGATAGAGACATGTAATTAAAGTGTGGGTGATTCCACCTAATTACAAAATTCTCGTTGAACGGCACTAAACCGATTTTTTTGTCGTTTTTGTACCTTGTGCCTGTATTCGAAACCTCGAGATTTTCACGACAATCGAGAGTCAGATATGAGTCGAAGATGTACAATATGGCTCGAAAATAATCGACCATGGGTCAAATGCGCTAAAAATTCCTAAAAGATACCCGGTATGTTAGGTTACGCTAAAATCGCATCCCGTTGAAATTAACCACGAAATTGAATCCGATTTCATAAATCGAAAGTTCTGTCATGTCACGATTTATTTTAAGAAGGTCGACTCATCTTTCGAAAAAATTTCGGCAAGTCCGAATTTTCAGCGAAAAATCAAGAATTGGTGAAATTGGACCAGGAAATTCGAATAGGCCAAATTGAATATGTTTTTGGCCTCCAAGTTGAACCAATTGGCAAGGAAAATTATAGAATTGAGTGTGGGCACCTACCTTGGCAAGTTGGCCACTTAATTGAAGTCATTTGGAGGGGAATGTAATTGAATTGGAAGGGAAATGCTTGGAAATTTGTATGCCTTGTGGGGTGCAACATTTGGACCACCTAGAGTGGCTTGTGAAGGAAGATTGGTGAGGGAAATTGGCTGAGGATGAGGCTTAGGGCTGGTGGGGGCTCAAGTGATGATGGTTTAGGATATTTTGTGAAGACTTTGTGGCCATTTGTCCCCCCCCCCCAGCAGCACCTTCTTCTTCCTTGCTGCCTTGATCTCCATTGTTGTTGTTTGAAGACCAAAGAAAACCCAGAGAAAACCAGCAGCAGCCTGTCCAAGCCCCTGCAGCTATTGACTGCCCACCGTTCGAGCACCGCCTGAGCTTCGCCGTCGCCAGTCCGCACCCGCGCGCTCGTCCCACTCGTCCGTGCATCCTCGCCATCTCGCACCGTTGTCCGTGCTTGGCAGCCACTGCCGCCGTCCACCCAAGTCGTTCCAGCCACTCGAAGCCATCGCCATCGGCCTCTACTCACGCCGCCGTCCCGCCTTACCCTTCCCGCGACCATTGGCCCACTCGACTAGCTTCTTCAGCCAGCAACCAGAAGCAAAATCTCAACTGTGGGCTGAGACTTCATGGCCCATTTCCGGCCTTTTCCGGACCTCGTTGGGTGTCGCCGTAGGCTTGAGTCTCGCTCGCCTCCGCGTCGCCGTCACCATGAACTCATCGGTTCGTCAAACCGGTGAGTTTACTCTCTAAACTCTACTTAGGGTAGGATTAGATTAGGCTAAGCTTGGTTTAGGTGGTTAGATTAGTGTAATTAGTGATTTAGTTGGTTAATTAGGCTTAGTAGGTGGTTAGATTATGTTAGTTGTGGGTTAATTAGATTGCATGATTTAATTAGCTTAATGCATTATTTTTCTAAGTTCAATTAGGTGGTTAGATTATCATATTTTTAGCTTAAATAGACATTTATATAATTAATTTGCATTTATTTAATTAATTTTGTAATTTATTTAATTATTTAATATTTTTCAAAAATTATACCAGGATAGCCTGTCGTTAGAATTTCGTGCTGATTGTCGTGGTGCAATTAGTTTATGCAATTGAGTGCTAATTTGTGCAATTGAGTGATGATTGTTGATTTTCGGTTATTATTTCAAAATTATGAAATTTTGGTATTTAATTAGAAAATACTGGGTGTCGGGTTTTGACACCGAAATTTTTTTTAAATACTATATCAAATAGTAGGATTTTAAAAGGAAGGATATCAATTTTAAAGACTCGATCTGACCGTGTACCCACACACGATTATTTTACCGGGTGTTTTTAATACGAAGAAAATAGGCTAAGCACATTATTTTAATTGAGACATTTGAATGCAATGCACAATGTCCTTGGTCGAGATTGGGTGTACGTGTGATGGTTATGAGAACCTGTCACCCGATGTGCGTCGGGTGGACGTTGCTCCTATATGAAATGCCCCTGACAACGGATGCTGGATCACGAAAGAGGCCGAACCAATGCTCCTTCGGGAATGTCGTCTAGAGGTAGACGTTGTCATGCTTAAGGGATGAGACGATGCCTGGCTATGCCGGAAGACCGCCAAACGTCGAGTAGGCCGTGCCCATGTGTGGCCGTAATCAATTGGAACATGTGAATGATTGAGATAAGCGCGCCTAATTATGAGACAAAATTATGTGGCACGGAATGAGACGTGTCATAATGATTTGGCCTTATAATCGGGACCCCTATGATTAATTAAAATATAAGTGAGACGTTCCAATTGATGTGTGCATTTAATATATGCATCTGTTTTATGAACTGTGCTAACATGCATGAAGGTGCTAAGGCGAGGTGAGTCTTCTGTGATGTGTAGTTAGACTACCTCTAGGTGTATTTACTTCCTAAGTGAGGTTTACGGCGTGAACTTGCTGAGACATTGTCTCACCCCCTCATGGTTTAAATTTTTACAGGTCCTTAGATGGAGGCCCGTCCGGTTTGTTTTGGACAGCCGTGGGGGTATACCGAGCAGAGTACCGACATCCCTGTCCCTGGGAGTCCTTGGTTCCATGAGCTCATCGTGACCACTATCTTGGTCAATGAGGGCCTACCACAGTTGGTACCTCATCGATTCAGAGTGTGGTTTCATCATGGGCCTAATGGGTGCGGGAAGGTCCCCTTCAGGGTTTCGACGTACCCACCGTTGCGGGCGAGGGAGTAGCTAACCCACCTAACGGTGTTGTGATAGATCTGAACCCCAAGTAGATAGGGTCCAGGGTAGGGTTAGCTAGGGAGTTCTTTTTGAGACCTCGACTTTTGTATATATAACTTTGTAGGCTAACCTCGGTTGTTTATAAAGTGTGTTTGTGAAATTTGGATGTCCTACTTTTCTATCCCATGTTGATTGTTGTCTACGGATTATTATACGCTTCCGCATGTGCATAATCGATTGGGTCGGCGACGCGTCCTGGGACGTCGCAATTTTATTGACCATCGAGGGATGTGTGCACGCTTGAGGTTCGGGGTGTGACAAAAACAAGAAGTTAAATCCGAACAAATACACCTTCCAAGGATTAAGAAGTCATATCTGAACATGTACGAACTCTAAGATAACCGTTGAATGAAATAATAAAATTCAGAATTAAATAAATAATAACCGTAACTCATTCGTGAACAATCACACTATTTCAATAGGATGCTATTGTTAATTTTTCATAAAAATGTATCCGAATTTTAATAAATAAAATAATGATCGTTGGTCAACGTCAAATCTCATCCACGTGCGCACTCACATCTTTTTGATGTGGGACAAGACATCTCTTAATTTGTTATACAAACCAACTGCCAACAATCTCGCACTTTGTTTGTAAAACAAAAATATGAATAAATCCTTAAAATTGTTGGAAAAAATATGACGAACGATAAGAAAGAACAATGAAGCCAGACTTAAAATTATTGGAAAATATGACTTTGAAAGTGGATAAAGCAATAAAATTGGACTTTGAGGCATGATATTACTTTTTTTTTAATGATTTATTTACCTCCACAGCATTGCTAATGGTCATTGGTAAAGTTCTACCAGGATATAATAAAGTCTCAATGAGAATACTAGATAACAATTCTAGTATTTATTCATGGTCTCTCATAGGAAATAATTAGAAATAATGATTGTATATTTCTTCGAAAGAAAACAAAAATGGAAGAAGAAAATTATTGTTGGAAAGACACGTTCAATAATTTATACTAAAAACGCGAAGTTAAATCTGAACAAATACAACCTTCTGAGGATTGAGAAATCATATCTAAATAGGTATGAATTCTGAGATAACCATTGGATAAAATAATAAACTTCGGAATTAAATAAATAATAAATAAAAAAGCCGTAACTCCTTTCTTCGGTTGCACTATTTCAACATAATGCGATGGTTAATTTTTTAATAAAAATAAATCCTACTTTTAATAAATAAAAATAATGACCGTTGGTTAGTGTCAAATCTTATTCGCATACATACTCATATCTTTTCGATGTGAGATGAGGCACATCTTAATTTGTTATACAATGAAACTACCAAGAGAACCTACATGTCATTAGCCTGAAAATGAAAGACCACTTCTGCAAATACCCTTAATTTGTCTTCAATGAATATGATACGGGGAAATTTATGCTCTACCCTGAAAGCGACCTATGTTCACCGATATAAAATTTTTAAAACCAGATCTTCCGTTTTGGGTCTGAAAAAGTACCCTGCAACCCAGTCAATGTATCTCTATCTCATATCCATTTTGGCTAATTCCCATTAAGACCATACAAGGCATTTGTTTGGTTCTTTCAACCAACTAATAAGTTAGACTTTTTGTTACCACTTTATGAAAAATCGAAAGATATAAACATGTTAGATTCTCGTGACTCATTGGAAAAATAGTATCTCTTCCCAAAGAGCGTATTTTTTTTTCTTTTAACCTTCGCACAAATAAAATCATTTAGAGAATCGATACAATTCTAGCTCTGTTCGTTTTGCTTATACACTAGCTTGACTAAAAGGGAAAGGAGTCAGCAATAATGTGGGCGGGGGTTTCCTAAAAATACAACTAACCACTAGCTTTGCGGAAAAGAAAAAGAATTTTACGTTCTTCTCTTGCGTCAGTTCCATGGTCCTCAAGGAACCATTACTACTCTTCAATAAATTTTTCTCTTTTAAAATACTGGTTCATATTGTTATAATTCGATTGTATTAACACATTCAGCCTTCAATATAAACCATTGAGGCATTACATAATATGTAAAAGTACATCTCCATTAGCATAATCCTAAGTGATGCGGGAGCATCAAGTTCTATTAAACAAATTTCAAGCGCAACTCATGCCCAATCATTACTCATGCAAGCAATGTCAATTTCAGCTACAACTTGATTCAATGGGTCCAATTTAAGTCTTTTGATTTTATAGTTGCCGTGGACTACCTAATTGTCGATTTATAAGACTAGTTGTGGTTGACTTTCATGCTCCTGACTACCTAACAACTAGAGGCTGTTTTGGTCCGTTTCCATGATTGTTTGTTGATTTTCTAAGGTGGCTATTTGACTGGTTGGTGGATAAATTGGAGGGAGGGTCTAATATTAGTTACCATGCAATTGGTCTTAGCAAAATGCATTTAGTCGTAGTTATTAAGCGTCTTAATTGCATTGTTGGTTCCAAGTCTTAATTTGAGTCTTAAGTGTATTGTCAGGAATGATTCTCAGTTTTTATGAGTTTTAAGTGTGTTGACATTTTCAAGAGGTATAATTATGTAACAGTTCAAGAGTAATTATGATTATTTTATTAGTAGAGTCCTTCTATAAATAGAGGTACAATCTCATTTGTACGAACAAGACTTGGATTTGATAATGCTTCTTCAAGTGAGTAAATATCTATCTTATCTAATTCCATTGGTGGTGAACCAAAAGCCTTGATTTGGTGTTCTTTTAGGCCTTGGTAGTGAACTTCATCTTCTTCAAAGTCCTTCATCCTTAGTTGGTAAACGGTGACTTAGTCCTTTATGTGTCTAGGTAGTGAACTTCATCTAAGGTTCTTTATCCTTGACTGACAGCATGCTTCTTTAAGTCTTGTTGGTGAACTCCATCTATCACAACTTCATTTTTCTACCTGCCCACATCCATTTAAACCCTTTCCATCAATCGTTTTAGAAAACCTAAACATACATTTGTCCCGGCAAACGAATTTTCGTAATATCTCAATTCCCTTCACACATCACTAAGACATAATAACATCAAACATGAAGTATGACATATTTCTTCCTTACTGTTCACATATTTAAATAGGTAAATTTTGTAAAGAAAAGAGAACATTAAAAATATTAAAATACATATGCATATTTTGTTAAATATTATATAATACATCCAGTACTTTCTATCATTTTAGAAAGTGCCTTACATAGGGTACAAAATATGGAGTACAAGGTGGATACGAACCTACCCCATACTCATAGGTGCCAATTGGAAACTAGACTCTATCTAGTGAATTATTACAAATGCCCACTCTGAACCTATCCAATGTGCCGGTTCTCCATATTCAATGGATTCTCTTCCACAAACTTGTAAGATTGGAGAGAGGGCAACAAAGGTTCCCAACTAGACGCACCATGGACATTACCCATGGAGTGGAGCATTTGATTTCATGGCCTGTTCCTTGTAAGAAATTATCTAAGCCATTTTCTTATATCAAGGAAATTACATGTCAAAAAGAGAGTTGCGCCAACATCAATTTTCGCAAAATTGCATATTTTCATACAATTCTTGCATTACGATATGTTTTGGCCGCTATGCTGCTTTTAGAACAGTTTAGATCCACGCTGATTTTTTGGGGAAAAAAGAGGAAATCTATGTTTCACCATGGTGCCAATACTTTTACTGATACTGTCAATTGCGCGAGTAATTGGGGGAGTCAATGCGATATATTTCCACTTACATAAAAAAGAAAGGGACACAAGTTTCTTTAACATGATAATTTATGAGTCTTTAATAAGAATTAAATTTTGACCTGTAACTCTCCTCCATTAGCTTGTTCCACGATTACGTTTTGCTCCTCAAATCCAGGCTCGTCCTCATCTTGATGGCGACTACCCATAACAGTGGTACTTGAAGCACTTTCTACCTCCACCTTCTGATTGTTTGTGGAGCTCTTTGACAAACTATGTTGACTTCTCCTTTTTTAACTCCTTTTTCAATGAATTTTCGACGTTGGTAGAAGAGGCCCCCTTTAAAGAATGATGTCCCCTATATGAACACTTAGTCGAAAATCTCCTAGTATCCTTAACTGTTTCTCCATTTTCACAGGTTGCTTGTAAACGTCTTCAAAGGACCACTTGAAACTCAACCAAATCGACAATATCCTTGCTTATATCTCTGTGGAAGCGAGCAATAGACTGCTCTTGACCAATTTAGTTGAAGCTCAACCAAATCAACAATATCCTTGCTCGTATCTCCGTGGAAGCAAGCAGTAGTCTGCTCTTGCATCTCTAGTACGTCGCACTTCACAAGGAGATGTTTAAAACTCTCTACTGTATTCCTCAATACTCATCTCATGTTGTTTGAGAGAGTTCGCCTTTTGAAACAAGTGTTACTTATAGTCGGGCAATACCCTCCTCTTATTCATAAGATTCTTTAGTTTTTGCCAAAATTTCACTCTACATTTTATTTTTCAGGTCCCACCAGGGCAAAAAGGAATCTTTCACCAGTCAAAGGCAAAGAAATTATGAAGTTGACCACCAAAGAATTTGATGAAAAACCAAATTGAAGGAAGTCGCTAATTTGAGGAGGAAATCTCATATATTATGGCAAAAGAACAGCGTAAGTGCCAAAATTTAGCACTAAATGACACTTAAGTGTCAAAAGTTTAAAAAATGCACTTTCACTTTTTTTGAAAATTAGGATATCTAAATTCCAAGTCTAATGACCTTGGCCAAAAATCTTATATGGCAATTTTTTAATAATATATCTCGCTACTGAGTTAGCAAAGCAAAACCAAAACGACGTCGTTTTGCCTCTTTTTTGAATTTTAATATAAATATTAATTAAATTAAATTACTATTTTTTTTTAAAAAAAAAGGGAGATGAAGATTGCAAATGGCAAGGCCTTAGCACTCACCATCGCCTCCCCACTGTCGCCGGCCCTTCCCAGCGACGGTGGCAAGGTGGCAACAAGAGCTTGCACAACCCTTGCCATTCTATGATTTTTTTTTCCAAATTTAGTTTTGGATTTAGTTTAATTAATATTTATATTAAAATTCAAATAAGAGGCAAAAAAATTACTAAATTAAAAAAAAAAATTAAAGAAGTTGTTGGCGTTGGGCAAGGCTGGGCAAGCCCTCGCCCCAGCCCTCGCCCAACGCCTACAACTTCTTTTTCTTTTTCTTAATAATTCAGTTTTAAATTTAGTTTAATTAATATTTATATTAAAATTCAACTAAAGCAAAATGACGTCGTTTTTTACTTATTCAGCCATGTCAGCATGCAAAGTGACGTTGTTTTCGGCTTATCTAGCCACGTTAATATGCAAAATGGCGTTGTTTTGTATTTGTTTTATCATAAAAAAGCCATGTTAACATTTTGGCCGAATTTTCTTACTGTTGGCACTTAACTGATCATTTTTGCTCTGATTTTGCCACTTAAGTATACATTTCCTACTTTTTAAAACTTTAAGTGTCTCCCGTACTAAGTTTTGGCACTCCAAAGGCCTGAGTCTCCATATTCTATCAAATAGGAGTCTGGATTCTACAATGAAGATTGCACCACTTAGTTAAAGTATTGACTATACAACATTAAAGAAATAGGGACTAGAAAACATTAAAGACATAAGATTATGAACCACATTAAAATACACAAGAACTTAAAATTCAACCCCCCAGCCGTGCATGCTAACAGCATTTACCCTTCAAATTCAGAAACTTCGTCTTGGTCATCTTCTTCTCACTAAACTCATTGGATCACGTTATGCTCCTTGAATAGATCAAGTCTACTCCCTTTGCTTTCACAATTAAAAAATGGGATTGGTAAATTGATGATGCTGAGTTGGGCTTAAAAGTTAATTGTCTTCACTGGATTTTCCAAGATCTGATGCTCTTGTTTCGCATAAGTGTCGAAGAAATATCTTTCGAATTATTGATGAATCGATGAGTGAATTGACAAAGAATATGAACGGTCCTATGTTGATTTTAGATAGGATGGTAAATGACAAGGAATTGAAAGGTACCAAAAATAGAGATAATCGTGTCTAGCCAAGGCAATTTCAAGACAATAAAGATAAATGATAAATTTTTGAGAACGTTAAGTTCTTGAATTGATTGAGAAGCCTTTATATAAAGTGCAATGTGGCTATTGATAGCCTAAAATTGACCGTTTCAAACATTATTGAATTTTTGAAAATGACTTCTTGATCATATCTTCAGAGCAAATAGTTTCCTAATCTTATCTGCGGTTACTAAAAGTTACATTATCCACAATTTCTTATTATTTAGTAACACTTATCTAAGAGAAGTTACATATCAGAAAATATAACTACTTGGCAGTTACATGTTGATGTCGATGACTTCATCCCTAGTAAAGGTTTTCATTGATAATTGATGTTTGTTATCAATAGCTTCCTTGGCAAGTTGGCGATTCTCTTCAAGTAGTGAATTGTTCTTTTCATCAATGACTTGTTATTCACCAACTCTGCTATTGTTGATTCACGTGTAGATTATAACCAAAAGTAAATCTTGTTGGTGTCAACATATGTCCCATTTTAAAAGAATGGAATGTCCATTGATCATTTAATTTTTTTAAATTAGATCATCAAGGGTTGTCATATGTCCCCCTGTCATCTTCCCTGCCAAATTACCTCTTGAGTTGTTTTCTTAGAAACAACATAATTAATTGTGCTCTTGCTGCATGAGTGGTACCACTTCAAATATTTTTTGTTTACCAAATCTTTCACTTAAGATAATTTAGCCTTCTGTTAATTCTATCAAGCTATTTTTTAAGAGTAAATTGAAGACTTCGTCCAACTAGTTAATGTCATACTAGAAAAGTTGAATGTCTTTACCCCTAGCCTTTTTTTTCTTTTTCTTTTTCTTTTTTTGGCAAGTTTTAAGGATCAACGAATGTAAGGCTTGTCAAACATCATATTTGCCACATTTATTTTAATTTTTTCATTTGGGTCAGATTTATAAGCTAACTTTAATTTTCCACTAAACCCGTGTTTTGTGCAAAATTTTAGGTGACCCTTTATCTCTGTCTTTAAGAAGTTGCTCCTACTTAGAGACTCTTGTTGTCATTTGAAATAAATTAATAAAATCTTGGTCTTCGAACTTTTCTCTTAGATTGAATATGAATCCATCAAAGCCAAAATCATGCAATTTTTTTTTTCGAAGAGTGAAGTAACGTGTTTATTCCTAGCATCGAGCAACAAATTGATCGGCCAACTCATCGTTGTGTTGATAGAGAGTCTAGTCAAATCAACAATCAATATTTCAGGTATTGTTCTATAAACTTGAGAATGGAATTGTCTTCTCTGCCCAATAACACAACGAATTCGATGGTAAATTAGTTTACTAGGTAAAAACAGTTTTTGATAAAAACTAAGGAAATAACCTGAATATTAAAAACTCATTTATCGCCACTTGCCCACACTGAGATATAAATTGAATAATGTGTTCAATAGTCAACTGTTCATCTTCTCCAATAAAAAATGCAAAGTTAGGAATTTTGAAATTTCTTAGAAAAGGCAGATTTTTGACACATTTAGGATGTGATTTCCTATAAAGAAAAATAGTATAAAACACCCCTATCTAATCCTGATCGTTGTTAGACTTCTTCAATAAACTATACTTGGTTCTATTGTGGATTTGGTTGGTGATTTTCCCCCCTAGGCAATGATGTTAGTTTTGTTAGTCTATCTACTTAATCAAAGTATTAATCGAAATGTTAGGCCTAACAGGAATATTTAGATTAGATTATACTCATGGAGCCATTAACCTAACATTTTTCAACATTTAGCAATTGATTGGCCTGTTGACCAGTATGATTTGTGAAGTTATTATTACCAATTTGGTTATTTTGACCAACATTAGCCTTAAAAAATGGAGAGGAATTAGAATCGTACCCTGTTACCACTGGATTTGTTTATAGTGGTTGGTTGAACAATCCTATCCTCAATATGGCGTTGTTTATAGTGAATGGTTATGTTATTTTGATGCTCCTCGAAAAGTCTTGTCATGGTTGACACCATGTTGAAATTTAGAGCAACATCTCTTGACTGCTCTTTAGTGTGTTGTATCATAAGATCAACTTCCTCATGTCAATTATCTTCTACCGCTCTCCCAATAGTTGAAGTATTAGATTTGCTACCATCTCATGACTAGTTTGTGGTAATGGTTTATTGCTCAGCATCATGAGAATTTTATTGATTTCTGGTCCTTGCCATCATAATCTCCTTGAATGCATAAAATGTGTATCACCAAGCATGCCAAAAAGATTTTTCACTGAAAAATGTAAAAAATATACATCTTTCAGAGTATTAACTTATTCGATGAGTAAATTGACATAGAATATGAAGGGTCCCTTATTGATTTTAGATAGGAAAGTAAATGACAATAAATTGAAAGGTACAAATATTAGGGGCAATCATGTCTAGCCATGTAAATTGCGGGGAAAAAAAAGATGAAAAATAATTTTGCGAGGACATTGAGTTCTTGGATTGATTGAGGGGCTTTTACAAAGAGAACGGTGTGGTTTTTTGTAACCCACAATTGACGGTTGCGAAAGGTTATTGAATTTTAAAAAGATAACTTTATAATCTGTTGACACCTAAATTTTGGCGACCCAGTCATTTATTTATTGCATCAAAATTAGGGATTAATTTTAACCCCTACAAAAAAATTAATTACTTAATTGCATAGCATATAATTTTAGATGCATTTTTTTATTATTATAGCATTTGCATTGGTGACGAATGGGCCCGAATTGAGGGTTATGAGCTTTAAATTGACAAGTTGGGCTAAGCCCATGAAAAGAGGGAATTAGCCCGAGCCCATTATTTTCTGATGACTGAAAATTAACTTATGAGGTTGGCAATTTAGAGTTAGAGCCTTAATTGAAAAAAGATAACATATTCAAGAGGCTAGAGCTCTCAAGGGCCGAAGCTCTCTCTCTTCCTACGTGGTTCGGACGATTCCATCTCGGTGCTTGGCAGCTCCCTTGATCATTAGCCGTTCCTTGTGTAGCCCCTCGTCTGTGAAGTGCGACACCAGTGGTTCCTATTTGGTGTATATACGCTTTGATCAACATCACAGCGGGTGACCACAATTGAATCAAGAGCAGACGGTGATTGTTGGATTATTCAATGGCCTGGTCGAAGTAAATGACAAGTTTCGAGTGGGGGTTTCTGGTCATGATCTCCACGGCTTGAGCAGCAAATTCGGTGACCAAACATTTGGTCAAGCACACGCACGTGAGAATAAGTTCTCCCTATCGCCATCGTTTCTCCGCAATATCTCGTCCCCGCACCTTGAAATTTTGTTTGCCGATTTCTCAAGCCGCGAGATACTATCACTTATAGCACTCGCGAAGCTCCTCCATGTACGACGGTTTTCCTTGCAAGTTGTTGTCCTGGCAATGCTCCGCGGCTTCAGCAGAGTAGCTATCGGTGAATCGCCTTGAGGGTTCCATACCGAGCTAGTTTCCAGTTTTTCAAGATTCCCCATTAACTACCGGGCCGAGTAACCATCGGACAACCCCTCATAGTCGACGAAGTCGAGAACCACTGCTGGTCACTTCCACGAGCCATCACTGCAAGCTGCACCTTCCTTGGTCAAGACCCCATAACGGCCGCATAGAGAATCGCCAACCGTCTACCCGTTTCGATTTGAAATCAAATTCTCAATTAAATATTCGTGCAATCTATTCATATATTCTCAATAAGGACAGGCGCGGGAAGGAGATATTGCAAGCATTTGCAAGATTCGGAATCGGAAAAAATTCTATTACGATCAAGAACTTCTGACAATATTCGGTCAATTTTTGGGTTGTTGGATGATCCAATGGAAAGGAATTTTTTGCTGATTTTATGAATGTAAACGTGCGGCAGCCGATTCTATTGCTTGTAGGAAAGAAAAGAAATAAAGGAAAGAAAAGGATGCGGATGGGTTACAATTTTGGCATGGTCAAAGGTGGAAGGAAACTGAAAAAAAGAAATCGTGTCTTGACCATGCAATATGTGAATTTGTTTCTTTCCTCGGTGGGCTCCTTTCTTTTGCATATAAAGGGGCGCTCACTTTCGATCAGGGGGGCATTCTTGATACGAGAGAGAGAGACACGTGACAGAGGAAAGAGCGTGAGTCTTCTTGGTCAATTCTTGGCCAAGACTCACGCCGACGTTTCTACCGCGGTGCTTTCATCGTCCGCGATACATTGTCAACGAGCTGCCATCCTGTTGGAGCGATTACTCGACCGCTTGACGACGCCACCGCAGCCCCTTATCGATGATGTCACTGCAGTACCGCTCCTCGTAGTTGCTGATCCTCCACTGACGAACGCTGCCTGGAGCTACCCCTCTGCGAGGAGATCGCTGCCTCATCGAGTCGGCAATCTTATTGTGTTTCTGTTTTGCAGCAACTTTCTTTTCCTGTTCTAGTCTTCTTGTGGCCGCCCCCTGCTGCGCTGGTCATCCTCGTTGACTTTGCTAAGCCGAATCAGCGAAGCATCAGTCACCACTCGAAATTTGCTGTTGCTTACTAAGCGAGTACCATCTTTGAGCAGCACGTCATCTTGAATTGCCGCCCGTGAGTCATCCCGCCATCCGTCGTTCAACCGAACTTGACAACGTGGTTCACGTGACGCCAAATATTAGGTAAGAATCTCTTTTAATTCGATTTTCATATATTTGAATGATACCATCATATCCACAAAATATCGATTAGCCTTTTAAATTGGGAAATCTTCCTAATTTCGCAACATACATATGATTGACGGTCCGATTTCACGCTTGAAATACGACCCGTAATCGTACGGAAAAATCACCAATCCGATCTCACGCTCGAGATACGATTCGTGATTTTATTTAAAAATTGGTCAATCCGATCTCATGCGCGAGATATGATTCGTCAAATTATTTCCCCAAATTAAATGGACGTGGATGATGTCTTGCTTGATTTGGTGCCATGTTGTTCTTGATGCCTTATTTGTTTGCTCCCGTAAGAGAAAAAATATTTGAGTTAGATTAGATGCATGTTAGGATATTACTTGTTTTAGGTTATTTTGCATGTCTAGAATAGGAAATTTATTTATTTCGAATTTCTTAAATAAAAATACCAAAAAACTTAAATTTAGGATATTAGATTTCTGTTTCACTAGTTTAAATTGCTTGTTTAATTATTTGGCAATTATTAATTTCGAAATTAAAAAAGAAAAAAAGGAAAACAAAAAAAAAAATCACCATGCATATGTCATGTAGAGTTAGAGTATATTTTGCACATCATTGCATATTAGGGTAAAATTGCACTTAGTTTAATTCTAGATAATATTTTTCTTAATTTATTATAAGTTTAGATATTAGATAGATTGCATTTTAGGATTATTTTGGTTAAGATAATACTTTAGTTTAAATTAGGATTTGACTTAACCTAATTCCTAATGCAAATTGAATAGAATCTTAATCTAGTCAGATAATTTTCACATTTTTCCTAATTCTGAATTTCATGAAAAATACAAAAAATGTCTTAGAATAAATTAGTTCCATTCTCTAGGATAGATTGCATTTTTAGAAAAATAAAAATGTCATGTGCACGTCATTAGGATTAGATTCTTGAAATGCACGTCATGTAGAGATTGTTATTAGGTCAATTTAATTAGAAATTGCATGACATTATAATTAGGTCATTTAATTATATTGCATTGCATATTGCATGATTCTCATTAAATGAGCGAAAAAAAAAAAAGGAAATTGCGTGTTAATTAAAAATCATATTTAAGACCGTCGATGTGAATTCTGATCTAACACTGCAGATGCTTGAGGTAAGTCCTGCAATTTATTTACTGTTTTACTTGTGTGTTAAATTGGTGGTGGACATGATAACCTCACATGTTAGGGAGATAGATTTAAAATTAATTTAAGCTGCCTACCAAAGCATTTTTTAAAATAAAAGAATGGTACCGAAAGGGCATTAGAGAAATCTAGTATAACCAAGTCCCCGTACCCATAGTCTCTGGTTCGTAAGAGTAAAGTAAATCTCCCACTACTTTACTTGGGTTTCTAATCGACCCACCAAAAATAGATTAGTGGCGACTCCTAATTGAAAATCAATTGCATGTTAAGAACTTGAACCTAAGTCGCGAATTGGTATGGGCTTGGGAGAGCCTGAGTTAAGTCAAGGCTTAACAATCCATTAGCCAAACCCCAGGTGGTTCACCCGGAAAATTTTGGTCGCGACATAATCCTATATTCATTATAAATAGCTTCCTAATCCTATGTGTGGTAACAAAAAGTTACATTATCTATAATTTCTTAATATCTATTAACATTTATTCAAAAGAAGTCACATATTTGAAATTACTGCTACTCGGCAATTACATGTTAGTGTGGATGAGTTCATCCTTAAAGAAGGTAACCGATGTTCGCTATCTATAGCTTCCTTGGCTAGTTATCTATGATTTTCGAGTTGTCGACTGTTCTTTGCATTGATGACTTATGTTGTTCACCAAACTATGCTGTTCTCGACTAAATCCTTACTTATCAATCATAACTAAAAGTTGGTCATTTTTTTTATGTCAACAGCTCCTGCATCACCTAAACAGTTAAACTATGTAGTTTTGATTCCTATTATGTTGATTACATCCATTTTTATACCCAAAAAAGTAGACTTCATCTCATACAAGAGAGAAATTTACATACTTTAGACTTCATCTCACACGAGAGAAACTTACATATTCTGTGACTAATGTAGCAAACGCAATTTTCATTATTTGAAAAGAATTACGTTAGCTGTCATTGTATTTCGCAATGACAGCAGTCCAGCCAACTCCTTATTCCATGATCAACTATAACATGGTGAGTAAATTAACCACCATCACTGTTGCTTGATTTAGTCTCAGATTTTAGTCAAGACAAGAACAGTTCAAAGTCAAGAGAAGGCCCACCATCATATATATTAAAAAAATTACAAGAACATCAAATGCATCTATTGCCTATAAATTTGCCAAGTGATTGCACCAAAGTGCTTACCCCTTCAAAAATCAGACACGACGAAGATAGGAGAGAGAATACGATAATATACACATTAAATCTAAAACAATTGGTGCTTCTTCGATCCGCAGTTTTCAGAAAAGGAAAAATCCCATTAAAAAAAATCTTAATATTTTTCCACGAGACGCTAATACTCAATTTTTCTCACCTTATCAATTATCTCCAAACTTGTGTCAGTAAACCAAAAGTACCATTCTTCACAATTTCATTCATCATGAACAAAGCTGCAACGGATTCTTAACATTCATTAGGGAGATGATAAAAAATTGGCATATAGATGAATTACGAGAAAAAGTTTGGAATTTTTAGTAAGATAATCTATTAAGAAAAGTAACATCTCGAGATTATTTTTTTTCGGCCACCAACGTCACATAATCTATTTTTTAATTGCCTACGTGTGTTTGAAAAAGTTGCTGCCGGATGCCCCAAATTTCTGGTCTAGGGAGTGGGGATGGGGTAAAATTATGTTTATACACCACGTGCTTTAAAACGGGTTATATTAATAACTTGATAATGACTTCGATAATAACTGTTTACCAATTAATCATAACCTAAGATGTCCAACTACCTTTCCTTCGATTCTCTGTCAACAATATATAAAGATCACCATTTGTCGCCCAATAATTTCTCTATGAAACCCAATCATCACGCAAGAATCTACTTTTGAGAAGTGGTGCTGGGAATTTTGCATCACGATGACGATGGTTCCTAGGCTTATGACGCTTACTAGTCGAGGATGACGTAAAATCTCCACCAAATTATGGACAGGTGTATTAGATATTGAAAAAGCCAAATGTATAAACCCCATTAGATTAAACTACTTTAGGATTATTTATAGGTGATGAATGGAACCAGAATTTATTTTCAGTCGAAAATAAATATTTTATTTAATCTCAAAATGATTTACGAGATGTTGAAAACAAAGCAAATCCTAAACAATAAAGTAGGACAATAAAGCACAAACACTCTCCCGTAAGAAAGGATCTCTCAACATCGAAACAAAACGAACAACAACCAATCACCAAATCTCGCATCGTCATCAATAATGAGCACACACCGTAATTCCCTTCTTCAATAGCTATAATTTGCCCAATGATTGGAGTGCGCCTAAGTTCGGCGTCCTCAACATCATCGTCATACAAAGATACAAAACTTAAACTCCCATATCTAAATTTAGATCAAGAGATGTTGGGCAAGCACAAAAACACCTATAAAGAACTCCTAGATCTCGAATTATATCGGAAAAGAATAATTTTCAGATTTAAATTTAAATCGAGAGGTGAGAGATTTCAATACTTGAAGAAGTCATATAACCGCTTTCAGGACGGTAGGAAGTCACCGAATTCCTCCTCAATTCTGTCGGACTTCTTGGTCAAAACCAGAAATGCACCTAGATTGAATTTCCCCTGGATTGGACCCACGTGATTAGCCGTGACAAGAAAAGACCTCATACACAAATCCCCTTAATTCGTCTTCAATGGATATAATATCCGGGGAATTTTTACCCTACTGTGAAATCTACCTATGTGCACCGATGTCAAAGTTTTGGAACTTAGATCCACAGTTTAGCCTCTTAAAACAAGCCTCGAAACTCAAACTCTTTAAATACCACATATTTCAAAGTAGCAAGTGTTACTCCAACTTAAATTTTAAAAAATATAACTTCATTACATAAAATGTAGTAAAGTGCATCTCCATGTCGATCGGTAACATGATTTTAAGACATAATAACATCTAACATAAAGGACAACATATTGCTTCCTCCCATCCTTTCACACTTTTGAATGTGTAAATTTTGTAAAGAAAAGAGAAAAATAAAAACATTAGAATACTTATATATTTTTTCTTAATTATTATACGGAGCATCCGGTATCTTGCATGATTCTACAGAGACCCTACACAAGGTACATAATATTGGGTATAGGGTGGATATGACCCTAAACTCTAAAACTTACTCGATAGTCATTCTGTGCTAAAATTTGAAAACTAGACCCTACCACTGAATTTTTATGTATGACCCCTTTGGAACCTATCCAATCATGCCAATTCCACAAGTTCAACAAATTCTCTTGCACACTTTGTAACATGTTGGGAAATGATCTTTTACACCTATTTTATTACATTGAGGAAACTAGAAAGTAACGCCAACATTGATTTTTGCGAAATTTGGCAAGTTTCTACCAGTAGAACCGGTTAGGTCAGCACTTATTTTTGGGAGAAAAAAGAGGAAACCCAAATTTCATCATCGTCCCAATACTTTTACTATACTCTCGATTGCCTTCGCAATCTTAACGGAGTCGATACGAATATATTTTCATTTGCATGAAAAGAAAGGGAAACGCGTTTTCTTTTTAAGTGCTAAATCCAGGACGTCATCGAGTGAGATAATCCAATGTTGACCTCTGTTGAATTAACCGCTGCCCAGAGATCACGTCTTTAGGTGATCGGGGCAAGAACATTGAAACCCTAATGGTGACGTAAGCAACTATGACGCCCGCGAGACATTATAATCACATGCTTGATTGTCTCCATTTTCAAAACCTAAGTGCGAATCCTCCCAAGATCTTATGGTCTCTAAAGAGTCCAAACGCCTTCGTCACCTGCGCGATGGAGATGACGTAAGACCAACGCAATCGCATGACGTCACTCGAAAACTTGCTATAATTAATATAACCCAAGTTCAATTCGGCAAAATTAGTACAAGAAATTCCCCTAAGATGCGCTAACGTAAGCTCGGATGACGTCACTCCTGCAGCAGTCTTTCAAGAACGAATTTCAACAAATAATGAAGTTAACTAACTGTGTGGGCCTGAACCTGAAAGCCATCAAACCAGATCATCATCCTCCATGCATGCACTTCGGCTCTTTCGATTGCATCACCGTGAACAGTCTCTCGGCACGTTGAAAATTTTCCGAAAGTCACAAGAACTATTAACAACTCTTCGATCGCTTTTGTCAATGTCAAACTTCGGATCGGCCCAATGGATTCCAAGCTCTCCCCCAAGCTTGCTATAAAACTGGGGAGAGCGGTGGAGAGGTGGCTCGCTGAGCATGGACGAAGAACCCAAGGGCAAGGCTAAAGAGAAAATGGGAGGAGAAGGAGCGAGCGAGGTAAAGTACAGGGGCGTGAGGCGGAGACCGTGGGGCAAGTACGCAGCAGAGATCCGCGACTCGACGAGGCAGGGGGCCCGCGTCTGGCTCGGCACTTTCAACACTGCAGAGGAGGCCGCGAGGGCGTACGACCGGGCCGCCTTCGCGATTAGGGGCCCACTCGCAATCCTCAATTTCCCCGGCGAGTATCCCTCAGCCATTGGCGGGGGCGGTTCTTCTCTGGCGACTTCGCCAGCCACGTCATCGGGATCAGCACCATCCACTGGCCTTGGCCGTGGCGGGGGGGACAGGCCGGAGCAGGGGAGGGAAGTCTTCGAGATCGAGTGCCTTGGCGACGAGGTGTTGGAAGCTCTGCTTGATTTCTCCGACAAATCAAAAGATAAGTGAACTTTGAGTAAATCGAATAAATTATGAAATGTGGTCGATGTAAATAAATCATCATGTTGGAACTCGGATTACGCGGGGGCCCTGAAATTTAGTTGTGGAAGGCGATCTCAGTGAGATCGGAAGCAGGCTCTGTTTTTCCATTTTCTCAAGCAACTCCGATGCTCTGTTTTTCTTCCTTTCTTCTTCTTCCCTCCTCCTTTCTGCTACGGTCAACGGTTCTTACGCCGACTTGGCCTTTGACTTTCTGTACATGATGATTTGGCAAATCAGCGGTCGCACCAAAGAGAGGCTGTCGGTCGGTTTCTGTATCTGATGACAAGGCTTCTGCATATATTTTAACTTTCCTAACTTTCGACTATCAGGATTTGCCAATTCGGGAGTTGATTTTTTTGAATGAATGGGATCAAAGGTCAAACGACCCAACTCATCTCGACATGTTACTGGTTATGATTCAACATCAAACTATATCTCAAAAGGCGTCGCCGTAAGATCAAGCTTCTCCATTTACTGCCGCTGTCAATTTCGCGATTAATTAAGCAGATTGGGCTGGGACATTCTGAACCCTATTTAAATAGGAAGAACAAGGAAAAGACGGGTCATGGTCAAGGCACAAGAAATTGTAAAGGAATGGGAGCGAAACCGCTTAGTAAAGACCGTCAGGTCTACATCATGAACAATTTTTCAAAGTTCTCGGCCGCCTTTTTCATCATGTTTGTTGGGATATAATATGCGGAATTACCAGGATCTTGCAATTTACGTTAACGGGAAATCACCAGAGAAATAAACGAGAAAAATAAGGACACTAGAAATTTACGTGGTTCGGTCCGAGTATCGGTACCTATGTCCACGGGGAGAGCAAGACAAATAATCCACTAAAATCGGAGAATCAGAGTTTACAATTGCTCAATCGCTCAAGTGTTTCCCACACCTAGATTTATCCCAAAACCCAAAGTGTTTATAAATAACGACTCAATTAGATATAAACTCACGGCACAAAATTACCGCGCATTCAAGCTCAAAACCAAACGCCGAAAACAAGAACTCTTTTTCTTGATCGCGTGGGTGGCTTCACTTGACGTTGTGCGGCAGCGGCTCCTCGTAGGGTTTCAGCAAGTAACTCTTCTACGTAGGGCTTCTTTTCCCTTTATTTATATGTGTGCCCAAAGAAGAAACCTTTATTTTATATTTATTTCCTCTTTTGTAAATCTTCAAAAGTCCAGCGAAACTTTTCTGTTACTTGGGAAATCTTTATCAATAAATTCGGTTTAACAAATCGTTATCCGAATTCAAAATCGAGACATAATTTAACAATTCTCCACCTTGGCTTGATGTTTGAAACCAAGTTATAGTACTCATCATCCATGCTGCTCTCCCAACGCCCCGATGAGCGCTCACTCTCCACATACGCCAATAGAGCTCAAGCAGAGCTTGAGTTTCGCCAAAGGAACAGACTTAGTCATTATGTCTGTCGGATTATCTGCTGTAGCAATCTTTTTGACAATAACAATACCCTTAGCTAAGACATCTCGGATGAAGTGGTACCTGATATTGATATGCTTCTTTCGCTCGTGATAAACTGGATTATACGCCAAATATATCGCACATTGGTTATCACAGTGTATATCCACACTTTTCCGTTCAAACCCAAAGTCCGAGAGCAAACTTTGTAACCATATCGCCTCTTTCGCTATAAAGGTTAGTGCCATGTACTCTGCCCCAGTCGAAGACAAGGCAATGTGATCATGTAAGGATGCTTTCCAACTAACTGCACCACTCGCTAGCGTAAATACGTACCCTGCTAAAGATCTGCAATCATCCAAGTCACCAGCGTGATCTGAATCCACAAAACCAGTGGTCTCACTGTCACAGCCCTTTGGTATACTATACCCACGTCTGTTGTCCCCTTTAAATATCTGAGGATCCACTTCACAGCTTCCCAATAAGCTTTACCAGGACGCTTCATATAACGACTAACCACGCTCATGGCTTGCGAAATATCAGGCCTAGTGCACACCATAGCATACATAATACTACCCACGGCACTAGAATAAGGAACACGGGACATATGCTCCTCCTCCTCCTCAGTCTGCGATGATAATTTATCTAAAAGTTTAAAGTGCTTCGCTAAAAGTGTACTTACAGATTTTGCCGACTGCATATTAAAACGTGCTACGATCTTCTCAATATATTTCTTCTGAGATAGACGTAAAACTCCTACAGTCCTGTCACGCAAAATCTCCATACCCAAAATTTTCTTTGCAGCACCTAAATCTTTCATCTCAAATTCAGCATTTAACTGCCTCTTTAGCACATCAATATCAGACATATTCTTAGCTGCTATTAGCATATCATCAACATATAAGAGTAGATAAATCAAAGAACCATTATCCAATCTCCTATAGTAAACGCAACTATCCATCTGACTTTTCAAGTAGTCTTGACTAGCCATGAAAGCATCAAAACGTTTATACCCTTTGTCTAGGAGATTGTTTCAGCCCATACAAAGATTTCTTTAACAAGCAAACATGATCTTCCTTACCCGGAATAGCAAATCCCTCCGGTTGCTTCATGTAAATCTGCTCCTCCAACTCACCATGAAGAAACACAGTTTTTACATCTAGTTTGCTCTAACTCGAGATCTGCGCGAAGCAACTAAGGCAAGTAAAACACGAATAGAAGTATGTCTTACCACGGAGAGAACACCTCATTGTAGTCAATGCCCTCACGTTGTGTATACCCTTTCGCCACAAGTCTCGCATTATACCTCGCTGCCTCGACACCGGGAATGCCCTCTTTCCGTTTGAAGACCCATTTACTTCCAACAATCTTTTGGCTCTTGGGTACTTTGACCAGCTCCCATGTCTGATTTCGATGGAGAGATTCTATCTCTTCACTCATAGCCCCTAGCCATTGCGATGACTCCAAACTAGCCATCGCCTCAGAATAAGACGAAGGCTCATCTGTCTCCACCTCTTCACCTACAGTCAATGCATAAGCAATATCTGTATAACCATAACGTACCTGTGATTTAATGTGCCTTCTCTGTCTATCTGCGGCTATAGTCTGCTGCGGTTTTGCTGGTTGTTCACTATCACCGACTTCAGGAATTGTGGCTTCATCTGCAGTCTCAACTTCTGTTACCTTCGAGGTCTCCGGAGTCTCCACTTGAAGCTCCACCTCACTAATGACACCATGATCTATCTTCTCTGCTGGTTGTGTCACAAAACTCCTCCGTTGAAGCATTGCAGTCTCGTCGAAGATCACATCTCTGCTGATTAGAAAATCGGGTGATATGGGATCGGTGCACCATAGCCGGTAGCCTTTCACCCCATGTGCATAACCCAGAAATATGCACTTATTCGACCTCAGCTCAAGCTTACCATCACTCGCATGAGCATACGTAGGACATCCGAATATACGTAATCCGGAGTAATCAACAGGTTTCCCCGACCATACTTCCTTAGGAGTCTTCCACTCGATAGCAGACGATGGAGATCGATTTACCAAGTAACATGACATGTTCACTGCTTCAGCCCAAAATTCCTTGCCAAGTCCTGCATGTGAAAGCATGCATCGAGCTCGCTCAAGCAAAGTTCTGTTCTTCCGTTCTGCCACGCCATTCTGCTGTGGTGTCCCAGGTACTGTGCGGTGTCTTACAATACTTTCTTTCTCGCAGAACTCAGTAAAATCTTTACCACAGAACTCCATGACATTATCGGTTCTTAGGCACTTGATTTGTTTAACTGACTGTTTCTCAATCAATGCCTTAAATTTCTTAAACCGATCAAACACTTCATATTTGTGCTTCAGAAAGTATACCCATACCTTCCTCGAATAATCGTCGATAAAAGTCAGCATATATCGGGCACCTCCTTTCGAAGGAACCGAAGACGGGCCCCCAGACCTACGAATGAATATATTCAGCGGTCGTTTGGTCGAATGAATAGCGTAGTAAACTTAACTCGATCTTGCTTCCCATAGATGCGGTGCTCACATAAGTCCAGCTTCCCTGTCTTCTGACCCTTCAACAACCCCCTTTCACTCAGCATCGTCATACCTGCCTCACTCATATGCCCTAAACGCATATACCATAATTGAGTTAAGTTAGAATCTGACTCACCTGATAAAACTACAGCGGTTCCGGTCACGGTCTCTCCCAGTAGATGATAGAGAGTATTTACTTTCTTCCCCTTCATCACTGTCATGGCACCTCGAGAGATCTTCAGTACTCCACCTTCAGCAGTGTACCTGCACCCGATGTCATCGAGTGTCTTCAGAGAAATGAGGTTCTTCTTGAGCTCCGGTACATGCCTCACATCTGTCAATGTGCGAACCACCCCATCGTGCATCTTGATCCGAATTGTCCCTATCCCCACAGCCTTATAGACTGCATTATTCCCCAAAAGAACTCTACCACCATCTGCAGTCTGGTAAGTAGTAAACCAGTTCTTATAAGGTGTCATGTGATAAGAACACCCCGAATCTAGCACCTATTCGTCTCCTGACGAAGTAGCAATCACACATAAGACAGCTTCTGCATCACTAGTGCTCCCCTCAACAACGTTTGCCACACTGCTTGTGGCATTCTGCCTATCAACTTTATTCCTCCGCTTAGGACAGTCTCTCCTGATGTGCCCCTCCTCGTGACACTCAAAGCACTTCACACGTCCCTTGGACTTTCTATGGCGTGATTTTGATATGCTTTTACCTCTGTTGCTACTAGGCCCTCGATGTTGTTCTCTACCTCGAATCGGTGCTTGCTTATTTGCTCCATGTGCCGGGCTGTCATCTCGCAACTTTCTCGCCACTCCTTAGAGAATAAGGCGGACTTTACCTCTTACGAGGTAATAGTAGTACGCCCCTGCAACAGTGAATCAGTAAAGTGCTCCCATGACTATGGTAAAGAGGCTAACAATATCATGCCCTGCTCTTCATCATCAAGTAGCTTACCGACGTTCTTCAGATCCAACATGAGTTTATTAAATTCATCTAGGTGGGTTCTGATAGACGTACCTTCAGTATATCTAAATTGAAATATCTTATTCAGCATGTACAAGCGATTGTTCAAACCTTTCTTCACATAGAGTGCTTGAAGTTTTGCCCATAATCTTTGCGGCATCCTTCTCCTCGGCAACCTCTAGTAAGATCTCATCCGTCAAATTTAACAGGATTATACTCTTTGCTTTTTCCATCAGCTCTACCCTCTCTAAGGCTTTCATTATAATCGGCAACTCATCTTCGCCATCCAGTGCCTTGGCCAAACCTTGTGTTGTCAATAATACTCGCATCTTGATGCTCCATAACACAAAGTTGTTACTCCCATTAAACTTCTCAGTTTCAGATTTCCTCTCAGACATAATTGCAGTAACAGAATTTCCAGATAATAATCAGACAAGCAAAAGCTCCAAATCACAATCAAGAAATCCAACCTCAAGCTCTGATACCAATTGTTGGGATATAATATGCGGAATTACCAGGATCTTGCAATTTACGTCAACGAGAAATCGCCAGAGAAATAAACGAGAAAAATAAGGACACCAAAAATTTACGTGGTTCGGTCCGAGTATCGGTACCTACGTCCACGGGGAGAGCCAGCAGCAAATAATCCACTAAAATCGGAGAATCAGAGTTTACAATCGCTCAATCGCTCAAGTGTTTCCCACACCTAGTTTTAACCCCAAACCCAAAGTGTTTATAAATAACGACTCAATTGGGTATAAACTCACGGCACAAAATTACCGCGCGTTCAAGCTCAAAACCAAATGCCGAAAACAAGAACTCTTTTTCTTGATTGCGTGGGTGGCTTCACTTGACGTTGTGCAGCAGCAGCTCCTTGTAGGGTTTCAGCAGTAACTCTTCTACGTAGGGCTTCTTTTCCCTTTATTTATATGTGTGCCCAAAGAGGAAACCTTTATTTTATATTTATTTCCTCTTTTGTAAATCTTCAAAAGTCCAGCGAAACTTTTCTGTTACTTGGGAAATCTTTATCAATAAATTCGGTTTAACAAATCGTTATCTGAATTCAAAATCGAGACATAATTTAACAATGTCCTATTCAAAAAAGGGAACCCCAATCATTCTGGAATGTACGAAAGTTTAGTTTCAGCTTCAAAGCACCTAAATCACTGAAAAATAAGAATATATATATATCAATTGCACCCAAAAAAAAAACTGCAAAAAGCTCAGCCTGGCGTTACATCAACCTGTCCTCAAATATAGAGAAGCTCTTCCAGAATAGATTACTGGCAAATGAATTCCGAAACTGTTTCTAGGAATTTAACATTTCTAGGAATTTAACATTAGAAACCTAAGATATATTGCAACAGTTCATTGACATGAGATAACTTGAGCATCCCAGAAATCAGTGTTTGCATGAATACTACTGCTTAAATCGGGTGCAAGCACCCAGAGAAGTACTTCAGAAAGATAGAGGTATGATACGAGCCATCTGCTAGAAGTAATATTGATCGAAGTCATCAAACAAACTCAATATTGCATTGTCATATCAAGCTCCTGCTGTGAAAATGCAGTCTTGAAGATTGCCAAATGTAATTTATTGAAGCAAGCGCCATCTCTTTCCTCAAGTGAAAGCTCTCATCGATGAAGACGATCGAAAACAAGAAACAAAAGAATTTCTTACCATGGAACTTGGGAAACCCTAAATAGACTACCTGCATTTACCCTACATGTCGCTGTGCGACTTCAGCTTCCAATAACTTATCGTCCAGATACTCGAACTGGATCACATCTCTGGATGGCTCGGCAGGAGCTGACATAGTGGATGATGATGAACCCGCTGAAGAGAATGGCGACAACGGCAGTGACAGGGACGTGGAGAAAAAAACTGTGGTGGCCGGAGACATCGTGGTCATTCTGTTGCTCGTTGGGGAAGTTGAGGATGGCCAAATGGCCTCGGAAGGCGAAGGTGGCCCAATCATAGGCTCGGGCGGCCTCCTCCGCTGTCTCAAAGGTCCCGAGCCAGAGGCGGGTGCCAATCCTCAAAGGGTCCCGGATCTCGGCCGCAAACTTGCCCCAAGGGCACCGCCGGATCCCTCGGTACCGGGGTGGATCGCATTGTGACCTCCATCCCCTCTTGTTCCTGGTCTCTTCGTTGTTCTCATTGCTTTGGTTCCCTCTTGAAGAAGAACCTTCCATGGAAAGATGAGTTATACCAAACGAGGAAGCGAAAACTATGATGATCTGCGTGTAAGCTTCTTTGGTAAACATGAAGAATATAGATTTCAAATTCGATATATAGGGTTTGGTCAGATGGGATCGGAGTTGTGGAAAAGTTCGGGGAGGTCGTATCTGACGGTGGAGGGTTTTGTGTTTTTTTACGTCTCTCTTTGAGAAAAGTTCTAGAAAGAAAACGAATCCGAGCAACTTTGTGGCCCAGGATGCCTTTTGGAATTCGGATTCGACGAACACCAAGTGATGGTGGTGGCCTCATACATTCAAATTATATGCTATTGCTCACCTGATTTTTTTTATTGTGGGCCAGGTTAGTGGAAGACTTTGATACGTGTGTATGAATGTGCAATTGCATGACGCATGGGATGAGGTAATTGTAAATATTCATCTAACTATTGAATTAGGCATGCTTCATTAGCGCAAGTTGACCTTGACTTGTCATCCGCTCTAATCTTATTCTGTATTCCCTTATGTTTTGGGTACAAATCATCCATCGTCCTCTTTTCTTGATGAAAAGAGAGATAAAAAGTGACATATCTCGTTCTCATCAATATTCAAAGTAATGTTTGATCTGCGAAAACGCTGCTCTAAAATAAAAATTCTAGTCTAACTGTAGCCCATGATACTTTAATTATTTGAATGCTTGATTCTGGATACTAGACGAGACTTAGATATCAGGCTATTTATATCACTCAGTCCATAATATACTGAAAAACGTCTTTGATGATTCAAATCGTTTGATCCATAACGAGTTGGGGCTAGCAACAAATGTCTTGTCTCTTATAATAGCTGACAAAATGAGTTCATTACCCATTTTTTTATTCAAATGCAACGGACGGGGTGAAATATAGGTTGTTTGAAAATTTAAATATGAGTTAAAATATGTTCACAATATTAAAGCCCAACTCAACCTGGGTCTAATACAAGCCCATTTTCACCCCCAAAGTAGTTATTACCTCAAGAAAAATAATAAAAAAAGCAGGATTTGTCGAAAAGGAGAGTAAAAAAGGGCGAACAGAACTGCCACCGAAGGTGCCCCTTTGTCATCGGCGACGTCGCACACATTGGCCGGTCTCGTGGCGGCATCACTAGCCAGCGATAGTTGTAAGAGCAAAAATAGCACTCTCTCTCTCTCTCTCTCTCTCTCTCTCTCTCTCTCTCTCTCTCTCTCTCTCCTGTCTCTCCAAATATGAAAAATATTAGTCCATAGCCCAAGTAACTTCATAAAGGCCTCAAGCTCACTTCTCTTTTTACCCTGCAGTTGGCATGAAACAAAGAAAAGAAGAGGACTCCAACGACAAAAACAAGAAAATTAAAAAAAATTAAAAATAAAATAAAATAAAAGAACAAAAAGAAGACAAGAGGGGATAGCATTGGACCTGACAAGGTCCTTAAAGGACTCAAGGGGAGGAAACAGGCCACTTCTCTTTTTACTCTGCAGTCGGCATGAAACAAAGAAAAGAAGGGGATTCTAACGACAAAAACAAGAAAATGAAAAGAAGAACGAAAAGAACAAAAAGAAGACAAGAGATGACAGCATGACCAAACGACTGTTTTGTTGCTTGCAAGTTCTGAACATTCTGGCGAACCAAATTAACTCTGTTTCCCAGCATCTGGCGAGTATACGAAACTTTTATTCGTCTAATCAAACGAATTTTCGAAGTCTCGTCATAAATTTGAACCTATGTGCATTTTGAACCACAAGGTTTAATTGAGGAGTTATTAAGCTATGAAATTTTATAGAAATGTGGAGCAATAAGATTTGACGAAAATTGATTTCAAATTAAGGTTTGATTGAAGCGAATTTCTAAAATTTCATGCTCAAGGTCTGCGTAGTAAATAACTTTAAATAATTGCCTTGGGAAAATGTTTTGTTGTTGCGTAGAAGTCGTTTTGTCAACGATTAAGTTTTAGTTTAGTTAAATAGTAGTTAAAGGTAGCTTGGCACTTGATTTTGGGGAGGAGAATATTAAAAGTTTTAAAAGTTATGTACGACATTCACTTTAATGTCAAAAGTTTCCGATGGTCCACTTGAGTGCCAAAATTGAAAAAAAAAAAAAAAAAAAAAAAAAAAAAAAAAGATCACTTGAGTGCATCCAGTGAGAAATTCCAACTAAATTGATCACATGGCCTTTATAATTAACTTGTTAATATGACTTGGCAATTTTTTAAAAAAATATAGTCCATGTGGACTATGAAAATGAAGCCGCACGGCCCATGCGGCTCGGTCACCCAAAACGACGTCGTACAACATGCTTTCTAGCTTCCCAGCTCGCCAGGCCTAGGGAGCGAAAGTCGGGGAGAGAGGGATGACAGTGGCGACCACCACCACCGACAACGAAGCCTCTAGCAAGGGCCTGAAGATCGTGTGGAACTAACCCTAATAAAGGTTTGAGACAGAGTACAAGAAGGCTTGGCGTGGCTTCCCATACATTCGTCCCTCGAAGCAAGGCCTGGGATTGGCTTCCCTCCTCTACGTCACACACCAAGACCAACTCCATGTTTGTTGTCTACACTTGCTCTCCTGTCTCAATCCATTCAAATCCCTTTGTCCACTTCATCTACTATTGATTTATCTCCTTGCCATGGAACAACATATGCCCACCACGTTTTTGAAGAAATTACTCTAATGATGGAGCTGGTTTTTTTTTTTGTTTTTTTTAATCTTCAGTGCTGCTTAGTGATCAGAAGAATGAAGCAATTCAATGTTCTGGAACAAAACGGGGATTTGAAGGAGGAAGAAGAAAAGAGCGAGAAGGAATGAGGGGAAGATGATTGTCGTAGAGCCTAATGGGAAGAAGTTTGAACGACAACAGCCTACCTTCCCCTTCTCGATTTCGTAGAGATCACCTTACGGCGATTGGCGCACCTTTGTCGCCCCACGCTGATACACATTCTCTGCTAATTTCCCAAAGCCACTAGAGAAAAATCCAAAATCTTTTACGAAACAACAATCGATTCACAGTCTCAAACAAATATCAACATGCTCATTTCACACGAGATGCGGAGGGAGAAAGAGACAGAGGGAGGGTGAGAGAGAGATTGTGTCATCGGTTAAGGCACAAAAACAGCCAATTCAATGTCTGGCTTAGGGTTGGGATTATCTTTCAATTTGGAGATTAAGGATTCTTATTTAGGGGAAAGCTACTAGACGAGGTCATTTTATGCTTTAGATGTTGACTAGACCCTCGTCGGCTTAGGAAATTAACAAAAAAATGCCACATCGAATTTCCGACTAAACAAATAGAAGTTGGCACTGAAAAGATTGTTTTTAAAAAAACTGGCACTAAAGTGAGCTATCGAAAACTTTTAGTACTAAAATGAGCATCATACATAACGTTTGACACTTCTAGTGCTTTTCCTCCCTTGAGTTCTTCGGCTCAAGTAACCTTCGCAAGTTGGTTTTCAACTTTTCCAGATGAGTGGTACTTATCTCTTCTTTAGCTTTGTAAAACTCATGTTTTGAAATGATAAAAAAAATATATTGTAAGTGAAAGAGGCATGGCATGGTTTGATATTCCTTTGAAAGAAAAAGTGGTGGTTATGGTATATTAAATGCATTCAACTGAATCGAACATTTATTATCGTTTTATCTATTTTTTTTTTGTCTAAATTCTTTTATCTATTTGAAATGGCAAAATATCTTTTGATTATATCTTGAGTTGATTGCCCATAATTGGTTTGAAAAATCTTTAATGAAAGAATTAAGAGAAATTCCAAATTGTGAACATGTTTTATGAAAGGAACACCATTTGATATATATTGAATTGTGAAAATTTATATATTTTGATTAGTGAACTTGAGTTTTGAGATGGATTCTAGATTTGATTTGTTGGTCATTGGAGAATGATATAAGCGGAATATGCTCATGTTGCTAGAATTAGAACACATTGAGGAGGTAAGTATACATATTGTTATTAGGTTGTTCTTTTAGGTCAAATAAAGGATTAATATAGGTGGAGACCTAACCAAGAGGGGAAATTTAGTTGCATTTGGCATGTGCATTGAGTGCGACCACAAATAGATATTGAGTATTAGATTTGACGTTTGATTTGATAGAGATCGATCAATAGAATGACTAATAATGGTTGATTTGTTACTATTGATTTGATATCGTTGAATGATCTGATATACAAAAAGTTTTGCTGAAAATATATAACTCAATTTTGATATTTTAGGTACATCGTATATTGAATTTGGGATTGATGAGTTATGATATCGGTTTATAAAGATGCATAGTCAATGTTCGATTTACTTAGAAGAGCTAATTATTCACTGGATTGTGATTGCTCATTTAATTTGTCTTACTTGCTTTTTAGGTTCTTCAACTAGCCCAAGTAGGATAATAGTGTTTACGTTACAAGCATGATGTTTTGGTAGTGAGATTTTTGAGTATAAGTTGTTTATGTATGTTGACACCTAATTTTGACCATGCTACTTACTTATATTAAGCATTCCATAGCATTGCATGTAGGTAATAATAACATTTAGGATCAAACTTACCTTTTAGAAAATAAAAAATAGAGGATAATAAATAACATATAAAATAAAACATTTGGTTTTGAAAATCTTTGTTGTTGAAAATATATCCTCATTTCAAAATTCAAAAAAATTAATTGTTGTTTGATTTTGGAGCCATTTTTCTTGTTGAGTTGTTGAGTGAATATCTCACTTGCAAAAACAACTTTGAGTTTTCCTCTATAAATAAGAAGGCGAGGCTTCAGTTGTGGGAGGGGGGGGATTTCTTTTCTCGAGGGTGAAGTCAAGAAATTGAAGAAAAGAAATTTCTCTTCCGATTGAGAAAAAGTCAAAAAAAGTCTTCTGCAGAAAGTGTGTCAGAGAGAACTACCGGTGAGAGAGAGAAGTGACGTGAGGGAGAGAGAAAACATAAATTATGCACTGTTCATCTTCTTCGTGGGTTTCTTCTCCGCGAACCCCCACGCCGCTCCACTGCAGCCCACACCGCCGCACCCCTACGCCGCCCGCTGCCGGTCTCCATCTGCGAGCACCAGCCCTACCGCCGGCGCTCGTATCCGGACCTCCTTCGTGCCTCCACTACCACGAGCACCCCCATGCCTCTACAGCCCACTCGATGTCAGATCCTGTTGGTGCCTTCATCACTCAGCCCCTGCGTCAGCCACTGCACCATCAACTACACTCCAGCTCCGCTGCTGCCCCTGATGTGGCCCCGAAGACCCGACGCCTCCGCTCGCCGTCTGCGACCCATCTCGCCTATGACCTTTGCCCGACGCCACAGGAGCTCGAACCCCTGCTCCGTCTCGCCAGAAGCTGTCACCGCCGCGCGACTCGACGCCTGCCGCTGCTTTCCTTGCCGCGCTCCGTCTGCAGCCCGTTCGCCGTTGCTGCTCTCTGCTACCGGATTTCTCTGCCCAAACGACAGCCCAGCTCCGCCGCTGTCCCTGCTTCGCCTGCGACTTGCTGGCCTGTGACCCTCTTGCCGTCCATGAGCCGTGTTGACCTTCGCTAAGCCTCCATCAGAGCTGGACCCGAGCCAGATCTGCAGCTCATCGCCCGCTCCGACGCTGACCATCCTTCATCCGAAGTTGTCTAGCAAGTTCACTACTGTTGGTACCATTTTCCTTGTGCTGGTCACTTGAGACTTGAAAAGGGTGAACTTGGCATTGTTCCTTGCTGGTTTCCATCTTGGAAATAATTTTTCCAAGCTAGGTAAAAATTTTAGACTAAATTCAGTTCAAATATTCAGTTTCATAGGTTGTGATTATGACTTGATTTGTTCTAATTTATCTTTATCATTACTCGATTAGAAAATTTCTCATATTAAGCCATTATAATAAAAAAATATTGAACCGCGAGACGGCGGGTTAGATTTTTTATTATTTCAACTTTTTATGACAAATTTATGGATTATTGATTCGCATTAAGATAATATGTCATTGATATACATTGGTGGATTTTCAATAGGACATATATTTTGGTGCATTATCATTATTTGCTCATCACATATCATGCATCATATGTCATATCTAGAATTTAGTACTTAGGTTCATACACATTTCATGTTTAAAACAACGCATTTTGATTTTTTAAGATTCATATAGAATTAGGATAATTTTCCTTTAATAAAATCAAAACTAAAAAAAAAAAAAGGAACAAAAAATGTTATTTAGGTCATATAGATTTCATAATATGCATACCACATGTGCGCTTTAGTTAATAAGTCATAGTTTAATGTTTTAGTATTCCCATCGTGTAGCTTTTTTTTAATTACCATGTCATCCATCCCATATCATGTAGCACATGCATATTTAGGATAATATAAATTAGATTGAACACATATTGTGATAGTTCAAGTTATGTCATATGAATTGCATCTCACATGTCATTAAAATAAAATTCATGCATATTAAGTTTATATTAAGATTGCATAATAATAAAAAAGAAAAATTAGGTGTCATGTCATTTAGAAAATCATGTTTAGGGCATGCATTTTTATTAACATTTTTGTAAGTTTTTATTTTTTTTATTTTTATATATAGACCTTAATAAGGTTGTAGTTTATAATTTCTTACAATCTATCATTTCGGTTTATTGAATGTTATTTCATTGATTGTGCACCCGCATAACCACCCGTTGCATGTTAGTATCTTAGGTTAAAATTAATCAATACTGCCTGCAAAATATTTTGAAATTAAAATGAAAAGGTACCGAAAGGGCGTTAGATTAATTTAGCGTAACCATGTCCCCGGACCTATTGAATCTCTGGTTCGCAAAAGTAAAGTATTCTCCCATACTTTACTTGGGTTTCTAATCAACCCTAATTGGTTAGTGGCGGCTCCAAATTGAGTATAATTACATGTTTAAATGGGTTAATTTCTTAATATCATGTCGCGATTGGTAAGACTTGGGAGGGTCCGTGCCAAGTCTTCGGACTTAGTAATCCATTAGCCTTCTTTGAATAATTCACCCTATATATATATATTCTTTTGATAGATTATAGAAACTCTTATTCTGGAACTATTTATCGAACATATAGATTTATGTATTTCGATCACAAATGGATGATTGTTATATTTGAGAAAGCATCTTTCGAATGAAATGATGGTTGTATCATCCCCAGTTATTGTATAGGTGGGGGTTTCGTAGTTCGCTAAGCCACAACCATTTGCGTCAGACACCAACGGCTGTGTGGTTCAAACGAGGAGGACTATCGATGTTAGTGATTGGCCGGGTACGACAATGTGAAGGAGATGGTGTACACACGCGTCATTTTGAGAGAGTATGCAGATTTACCCACCCGTGCCGCTTGACGGAGGTGGTGAGCGACGATGTCCTGGAAAACAGCAGAATGGTGAAGAAAGGGACGGGGGTGACGTGTGATCTCTTCGCGACGGGAATGCTAGAGGAGCTATGGGGAAAGAACCGCTTGAAGTTCCGGCCAGACCATTGGCCGAGGGCTACGAAGGACTGTAGTGAGAATTGGGCGTTCGTTGGTAAGGATGCATTCATGTGTCCAGTGTTCCAGGTGGGGCCAAGGGTTTGTCCGAGGAAGGAAATGGCGTTCCTGCATATGAAGAGGGTGGTGGCCAAGGTGCTGCGACGGTTGAGGGTGGTGCCCGCAAATGAGGAAGGGGCATAGTTGATGTTCATTTTGTAACTAGTACGATGGAGATCCGTTTGACCTTTTTGTCTATTACATATGCTAAATTTGTGCATCCCCATTTCTCTTAATTCTTATTATTTTAAAATTGCTAAATGCCTCATTTGTATAGTTAACAAGATGTGAGATATGTAAATTTGTGCATCCCTGTCTGAATTGTTGAGAAAAAAAAAAGCAAATATAAATTAAATGGGTGAATATAGATCAAATTCATTTATCGAAATCCAACTCAACTAACCAATCTGCTACCTCTAATTATATTCGAGGATGACGCAAAGTCTTATCCATGCTGGTCCATGCTGACATGGTCGTCCCTTTTAGCCATTTTGGGAGAGGACACGAGAGCACACGAATGGCTGACTAATTGGAGTTCCTCAGTGGCCTCACGTGGGACCATATTGAACCACCTCTTTGTAATATACAAGTATATCTTCTAATGTTGCGGCATCTTCGAAATCATATTACATTTTAACCGGTAAAGCCTTTTGACGTTATCGCTCATCGCTCATGCCGTGGCACTCAAGACCGTGATGGAATCATTATCTCACTCTGGAGCTGAGCTGCTCCTTAGGAAAACGATTTTCACTAGAAACGAAAGATGACCAAAGACTATCCACGGATGGCCTAACCAAAGTATACCTCCTATTATATCTTTTTAACCTTCCTAACTTTTGAGGTCAAGATATACGCTGTTAGTAGGCGATTTTTCGCATGAACGGGATAAAAGGTCACGGTCCAGCTCATTTCAACGCCAAACTACGTCTCAAAAAGAGGCAACCCTCTCATCAATTTGCCCCCTGTTAATTACTCGATTTTATTACAAAATAGTAGACTGTCCCGTCGTGACATGAAGAGATTAATTGAGGTGGTGCGCCCGGACATGCAACCTTGTTAAGATGGAAAGGAAAAGGAAAGACGGGTCACGGTCAAGGCAGACCAATTTGTAAAAGAGAAGGAGCGAAACCGCTTCCTGGAGACTGAAGAAATCATCATGTCCTATTCAAAAAAAGGAACCCAAAAAATTCTGGCATATACTAGAGTTTCCCAAATCAACTGAAATTAAACAGAAATTGCAACTTAAAACGGCAAAATCCAAGATCAGCCTGGTTTGACATCAACCCGTCCTAAAATAAAGAGAAGCTCTTCCAAAATGGTTTAGTACGAACCGATTTCGGAAACTGTATCATGGGATTTAACATTAGAAACCTATGACATAAAGCAACAGTTTATTGAGATGAAATAACTTTAGCATCCCAGAAATCTTTGTCTGTATGATTACTACCGCTTAAATATGCACTCACCGACCCGGGTTTACCCTACATGTCGCTGTGTGACTTCAGTAGTTCCTCCAACAACTTATCGTCCAGATACTCGAGCTCGATCACATCTCTGGACGGCTCAGCGGGTGCTGACACAGCAGATGACGATGAACCTGCTGAAGAGAACGACAAAGACGACAGTGATTGGGGTGTGGATAAAGAACTGGGGTGGCCGGAGACATTGTGATCATTCTGAGCATAGTATTGTTGCTCGTTGGGGAAGTTGAGGATGGCCAAATGGCCCCGGAAGGCGTAGGCAGCCCGGTCATAGGCACGGGCGGCCTCCTCCACCGTCTCAAAGGTCCCCAGCCAGAGGCGGGCGCCATTCCTCGAGGGGTCCCGGATCTCAGCTGCGAACTTGCCCCAAGGCCTCCGCCGGATCCCTCGGTACTGGGGTGAATTGCATCGTGACCGCAATGCCCTCTTCTTCCCCGTCTCTTTGTTGTTCTCATTGTTCTGATTCCCTCTTGAAGAAGACCCTTCCATGGCCAACTGAGTTATATCAGATGAGGAAGTGAAGATTATGATGTTCTGCGTGTAAGCTTTTTGGGTGAACTTTATAAGGATTTCAAATTCAATGGCGACAAAGAAACGATGGAGGTTCTCCGGTATTTATATGGTCGGTGATGAGATCGGAGGCGTTGCAAAGTTCAGGGGAGGTCGTCTCTGACGGTGGGGGGTTCGCGCTTTTTGTCTTTTCGTAAGAAATTTCGGAGAGAGACAAATCGAATTTGGGCAAGTTGAGACCCAGGATGCCCATTGGAATTCGGATTTGACGAACACCAGGCGATGGCCTTATTTTTAAATTGTATATAATTGCTAATGTCTCTGACATGTTTATGTGTTGTGGGCCCGGGTAGGGCAAATACGTGTGCATGAACGTGCATGACTTACTGGATGAGGTAGCAATGTCGAAAGCAATTATTGTAGCATGGATCCGATTTTTTCTTTAATATTGGCCTTATTTTTAAATTGTTTATAATTGTTAGAGGTGTCAAAATAGGTCATTGACCCATTTTTGGACTCATATTTTAGTTATATGGGTTGTATATGAGTCGGAAGCTTTTAAAAACCCAACTAAAAATGAATCAAAAAAGTGAGTTTGATTTAAACGGATAAAAAATTGATAAAAAATTGTGACCTATTTTCGACCCATTTAAAATATCAAGTGGGTTGGAAGTTAGAACCCATTTCTAAATTTTCAACTCAAGCCCCACACAATATTTCCCTCTTTAACTTTATAAATGTTTTTTTTTTTTTTTGTAAAAAATCGAAATTATAATTATTTTTCATATTTCAATTTTCTTTTCTTTTCTTTTCTTTTCTTTTTTCTTTTTCTTTTTTCTTTCTTTTTCTTCCTTCCTTAGCCAATGGCTGGCAGGGCGACGGCCGGCGATAGGCCAGGCGAGGCTCGACCTCGCCGGCACACGAGCTCAAGGTCGCCGACGACTAGCAAGGCTCGAGCCTCGTCGGATTTGGCAAGACTCGAGCTCACCGGCGTCGGGTGGGGCCTTGGCCTTGCCGGATTGGCGAGATTGAGCCCCGCCCAACGCCGACGAGCTCAATCTCGCCTATGGCCGATTGTCGGCCGTCGTCGTGGCCGGTGGTCGGTCGAAGAAGAAGAAAAAAGAAAAGAGGAA
The DNA here is from genome assembly GCA_017140595.1 of Eucalyptus curtisii. Taxonomy (NCBI): domain Eukaryota; kingdom Viridiplantae; phylum Streptophyta; class Magnoliopsida; order Myrtales; family Myrtaceae; genus Eucalyptus; species Eucalyptus curtisii. The sequence goes on from CM029495.1 coordinate 15,664,527, forward strand.
AGAGAAAAAGAGAAAATAATTATTAAAAATTAAAATTTATATTTTTTAAAAAATAAAATTTAAAAATTTAAAAATTATATTTTTAGAAAATTAAAAATTCGATTTTAAAAAAAATATTTTGAAAAGTTATAAAAATTTTCCATTAAATTTGTATTGCATAAAAGTGTTTTAGCAATACTTTTTTTAATTAAAAAATCATAAAAATGAGATTTTTTAGGTTTAGTTAAAAAAATTTCACGTTACAGTTTTTAGGTACTCAATGATATGTTTACTTCAAATAAGAGAAGCACGTGCATGGTCTAATTCTTTATAAATATTTGAATTCATAGGTTTTTTTTAACTTTTTTTATTCACTATTTTTAATTTAATTTGAAGTTTTAATCTAATTAGCATATAGTAGAGGTGGGTTTTCCTAAAATATTAATTGGTTTTAACAATATGGGTCGAGTCAAGTATGGGTTGGGTATGGGTCACTTTATTTACACTGCATGAATATGAGTCAAAACGAAGTAAATGGATTGACTCATTTTCGACTCGGCCCAAATCCGACCTAGCCCACCCATAGAGGTGGCAAAATGGGTCATTGACCCATTTTGCACCCATATTCTTCACAAATGGGTCGAATGTGGGTTATGAAGTTGTAATGGGCCATAACCCACATTCGACCCCTTTTAAGTTCAATTTTATATGGGTCGACGTTCTGACCCATTTTCGACCCATTTTTAAAACCTAAAAAACATTAACTTCCTTTTTTTTTTCTTTTTCTTTTTTCTTTCTTTTTCTTCCTTCCTTACTGGCAGCCGGCAGGGCGACGGCCGGCGAGAGGCCAAGTGAGGCTCGAGCTCGCCGGCAGGTCGCCGACGACTGGCGAGGCTCGAGCTCTCCGGCGTCAGGCGGGGCCTCGGCCTCGCCAGATCAGCGAGATCGAGCCTCGCCCGACGTCGGCGAGCTCGAGTCTTGCCGAGATCCGACAAGGCTCGAGCCTTGCTCGACGTCGGGCGAGGCTCGAGCTCACCGGCATCGGACGGGGCCTCGACCTCGCCCGGATCGGCGAGGCTCGAGCTCGCCGGCATCGGACGGGGCCTCGGCCTCACCGGATCGACGAGATCGAGCCTCGCCGACACCGGCGAGCTCAAGTCTCGCCGGATCCGGCGAGATCGAGCCCCGCCCGACACCGGCAAGCTCGATCTCGCCGTCGTCGATCGTCGGCCGTCGTCGTGGGCGGCCGCCGAAGAAGAAGAAAGAAGAAAAGAGAAGAGAGAAAAAAAATAATTATTAAAAATTATAGTTTAATAATTAAAAATTATACTTTTTAAAAATAAAAATAATTAAAAATTATATTTAAAAAATTAAAAATTCGATTTTTCAAAAAAAATTAAAAAGAATTATAAATTTTTTTTATTAAATTTGTCTAATTTTTTTATAAATATTTCAACTTATAGTTTTTAATTTTATTTACTATTTTTAATTTAATTTGAAGTTTTAATCCAATTAGCATATAATAGAAGTGAGTTTTCCTAGAATATTAATATGTTTTAGTAATACGGGTCGGGTCGGGTATGGGTCCGATATAGGTCAGGTCGGGTATGGGTCATTAGGTTTACACTACAAGAATATAGGTCAAAACGAGTTAAATGGGTCAAATATGAGTCGACCCATTTTCGACCCGACCCGACCCATCCATTTGCCACCCCTACCCACCCATTTGACGGGTCTAATAATTGCTATGTCTCTGACATGTTTATGTGTTGTGGGCCCGTAGGGCAAATGCGTACCCATGACTCACTGGATGAGGAAGCAAAGTCGAAAGCAATAATTATAGCATGGATCTGATTTTTTTCTTTAATAATTAGTTAGAGGGGTAATATTAAATATTAATCTACACTATTGCAATGGGGTTGTCCGAATTGGTCCCACGTGGGCCCACAGAGAAAGTCCAATTAGTCCAGCCACTCGCGTGGGTTCAGGCCCTATCCCGAAAATGGCCAGACAGGGACGACCGCGTCATCATGGACAGGACTTGCGTCATCCTATGCGCTTATGTTCTTGATCGTCATAGAATCGTCATTAGACACGGTTTTGATGGGACATTTGTGCTTGATTTCCCTACCACCACAGAAGAGCTCACGTTTGTGCTTGAAAACGTAAGCTATTGCATATTCAAAAAACACAAATAAAAATAAAACGCTATTTTTGAAATCTCTGTATAAATCTATATCAATGCATGTTGGTCGCCAGAGGTGAGAGTTATGATGATGATGGTTGCTTGGCTAAGCAAAATGAAAGGGACAGGTTAGAGAGAGGGGGAGGGGGGAAGGTGGAGAATTTGATTTGAGATGTCAAGTTAATTTGTAATTAATGAAGATTACACATATGCCCATATTTCCAGGGATGGACATTTTAATTTCTTCGCTCTTTGCATCACCCACCCACCTTTTTTTTTTCTTGCAAGGAAGAAAGGGTGGGGTCGGGAACTAGCGGCGAATAGATCTCAAGATGCTATCATAAACATTCCATATTCGATACGAAATATTAAAATTCAAAGAATGTAAAGATGAAGTTAATTTGCATCACTCGTGATTTAGATGGAACAAAGATGCATTTGGAGTTCTTTTTTATTCAAAACGCATTTGGTGTTTCCAATTTATCGTATTGGTTGTGTAACGATTGGTTTGCCACCGTACAATAGCAAAAGCTACGCGCCATCTAGTTCTATATAATGGGGAATGCCCATGAATAATTTCAAAAAATTCTAAATTTAATTGAAGATGCAAAAGTTCCAAAACGTATGTTGTTATCACCCCCAAAGGAAAAAGGCAGAACAAACAAAGAAGAAATTATTTGAGTCATTAAAAATATCAATTTCTCAATATCTTATGGACCGAGTAATCTAAATAGCTTGTTATACGAGTCTCAACTAATATCATTCGGAACCAAGCATTCAAATCATTAAGTATCATGGACTAAGCTTAGACAAGAATTTAACCTTATAGCACTTTTCTCGTAAGTCAACGTTACAATGACTATTTACACTATTGAGATTGTCACTTTTGATATCTACCCCTCTTTCTCATCGGGAAATTGGAAAAATTATTCAAAGAGTTTTAAATCTATTATACGACTGTCAATTAAGCTCTATTTTTATTTGATTAATATAATTCTAAAAATTTTGATCATTTTCCAATACAGTTCATCTGGTCAATTTAAGTTAAATTTCATTTACGTGACGGTTAAATTAGTATCGTCTATTTTATCTGACAAAGTTGGGGATTGACATGGACGATCTTAAATGGAATGACCCCAGCTTTGTAATTTTTATTAAAATTTCTGAATTGATCTTCTCTTCTTCTTTTTTTCTCCCTATTCTTACTTTTTGGTGTTCATCATCTTTCTTCCACTGCAATGGCCAGCAAAGGACGCCGACCACAGGTGAGGGTCATGGCAGTCACTCGGATTTAGATGAGGGCCACGGTAATGAGATCCGGGCGGCAAGGCTAAGCTTCTCTCTACTTTGGCTGTCGGCGCAGTCTCCAACATCGTTGCCCGGTAAATCATACGCTTCCCATGCATCCCTCTTCATCTCCCGTATAAACCCATTCCAATCACTGACCCGATTCACGCTTTGCTTGAAATTACGGGCTTGGGTATTTGGCAGCGGTGTGAGGTGCGACGCCCCGAGTGGCAACCGCCAGTGGCGCTGCCACGGTGAAGTAAAAAGGGGAGAAGGAGAAGATGGTTGGTCGGACATGCAGGTCTCGTGGGCACCCGACTCGACAACTTCATATTACAGACCCGAGATCAACATGGCTGAGTTGCGAGCAGAGCTCTTGAGGCAGATGAAATGATTATTACGAATTCATTTAGTGGGGTTTGATAGGTGAATGGGGCTTTGTTATCGTTACAACAATACAGAATATTGATATATGCCATGATTCGATTGATTAACGATTATATTGTTACAAATCCTCTGTTTTTGGGCTTCAAAATGCCCGCTTCTCTGAACACGCACCATTAGCTCGTTTAGACACAGGGCATATATCATAAAAGCGGACACGCCCTCCTACAAAGACGATGAAGAAGACGCCCTAGACTCTCGCCATGGCATTACAATCCAACCTGCAGCCATAACACGGGCGGGAAAAATACCAAAAAATCTTCCACTTATTACATTTGTGCCAATTCACTTTTGACCATTTCAATTATGCTAATTTAGCTTTAAAACTTTTCACAAATTGCCAATTGAATAATTTTGACCAATTTGATTGGAAATCACTGATGTGGATGCTGGTTATCCTACATTGTACGGTCGGCGTTGACGTGAATAACATGTATAATTTTTTTTAAATTGATTTTTTAATTATTTTTTCTCCTTTCAATTAGGCCAACAAGTATCGTCGGCTGCGAAGGCCGTTGCTAGATTTGGGTGAGGCCTTAATTGGCCACAAGGGTACAAAGACCCTAGCCAATTCTGGGCGAGGGTTGCCTATCTCATGGCTGGCAAGCGTGGGTGCAAAGGCCCTCGCCCACGGTCTTCACCGCCTCGCCAACTCTAAGTGAGGTGGCCCTTGCTTAGATTTAGCGAGAACATGGGTGAGGGTCGCAACCCTCACCGGCTAAAATGCAAGGGAAAAAAAGAAAAAATAAAAGAAAAGGAAAGAATATAAAAATTCAAAAATTAAAGTTGCCAATGTTAGCACTGACCGTGTCATGTAGGAAGGTTGACATCAATGTTAGCGATTTCCAGTCAAAAGTGTCTGGATGAATTTAATTGGCAAAATATGAAAGTGTTTAGAAATAAATTGATAAAATCGAAAGATTTATGACTAAATATATACAATAGTAATAGGTTTACTTTTTTTTTTTTGTACTTTTTCCTAATGCGAGCACTCAAAGAAGTTCTCCACCAAGGGCTTGTGGTAGGTTGAGGGCTAACGGTTATTGCTGAGGCCTCGATGACCTTTGCTGACTTCCAATGATGGTAGGGGCGGTGAGCGGTTATTTTTGAGAAAATGAATAGTGAAGAAAAGAATAAAAAATAAAAGAAAGTAAAAAAATTATAAAATTGTTCAAAATAACGTTGTTTTTGTTGGAGTCTGACACATTAGATTGTCAATTATGTCATGTAGGACGGCCGGCACTAACTAATCGTCATGTCAACAATTTCAAGCATAAATTGATCGGATGGATTAAATTGCAAAATCGTTAAAATGTTTAAAATTACACTAGCTAAATTGAAAAGTTGTGCACTTGAAGAGGCTATACAATCGACTTAAGGTTTTTTTGCACAATTTTTCTCAAGTAACTATATAGTAAATCTCTTGTTATATCTCTTTTATTCACCAGCGCAAAGTTTCACTTAAAAAATGTCCATGATACATGTATAGACCTACAAACTTTTCCGAAACGACAGCAATATTGCTGATTTCTTACATAAACAAGTCTATGATTGAGACACATACTCGTTTTCATATTATATAACCACCTATTTATACATACATCAATATTTTATTAAAAAATTGATTCCGTTCGTTACATCATTGTTAAAAGAGAATTTAGATAATTTGCAGTATACGATAAAAATATATATGATGACTCTTTTGAAGGGACACAATATAAGAGGATGATTGATGACAAAGCAATGTCAATTGCACTAAGGAGTCTCCCGTGGAAAGTATGCCAATTGCAATAGGAGAAAATATTGGGTGGGCTGAGCATGCCACATCACCGTGCACCCGCCCAATTAGGATGCGACATGTGTCACCACGTGGCTCCAATTGGAGTCGGTCCCGCTTTTGTTTTTAGCCAAATTTTTGCCTTATCATTCTCTCTCTTCATTAATGGCTGCATCCTTTTATGTTTCTCCCACCCTTCGCATTTGAAGTGCCCTTTCTCTTCTGTCTTCTCCATCAAGCCGCACAAAGTCTCTCTCTCACAAAAATCTCTTGATCGCATCCGACACGACGCCTCCACAGCCGCTGGCACGACGCCTCCGCTGTCCTCGAGACACTCCCTCAGGTTGCACAAAGCCCTCTTTTAAATATCTCTCTGGAGATCGCCCATTGCATCCCGAGCTCTGGTACGCCGCCTCTGGCACGTCCCTTGCATCTCCGCCTCCGCCATCGCTACTCCCTTAAGCTGGTCAACTTTGTGAAGTGAAAAAATGGACGGATGTTGTAGGACCATTGATGATCTAACCGTTGAGGATCGCCACAAAAAGCTAAGAAAAATAGCTCCGACATGGCATCCCCCCGCCACAACTATCAGCGATGGAAGCTCTCTATCTGATGGGCTCCAACGTTGCTACGTGCTTCACGTCCCTTGTCCTCTCCCTCCTCCTCCCCTTCCACGCCCTCCTTCAGCAGCTGCTTCACCACTGCGCCACCACCTCCACCAGCGGTTCCTCCTCGGTCGACAGTGGCAGCTGCGGCGACTCGGCCGCTCTCTACGAGGGCATCGTCTGGCACGAGCGCCACCGCCCCATCCACCACTCGTTCCGGTACCCTGTGAGGTATGTGCTCATCGACCTCGACCGCGCGCCGCCCGGCCACCTCTTCGCCGACGAGGCTTGACGGTTCGCTGATACGAACGGACCCATGTAATGATTTCTGCAAAAGTTCCCTTACTTCGTTTTAGTTCAATTTCATCATGCCATGCTTTATGAAGTCATTTCAAGAATGTGTTCGCAATCTCCACTTCCGCTGCGACCACAAATCTTTGAATTGCACATGTTTCGAATGCGTGAATTCTTCTTTCATTTCCCCTTTTCGTTTGGTTCAAATTGTCTTTTTACTAAGTTCTAGTTATTGAGGTGCGGTTTTCTGGAAGCTAAGGTATTCGTTGTTCTTTTGCAGATTTTTCTTGACAATACCTCCTAGCGTGGGATATGAACAGAACCCATTGAGCTTGTACTATTGCTATGATCTAGAAGGTGCCGCTCAACATCTGCACAAGTGTGTTGCTGAGGTATGCTAAGTCTTCTGATTCGTCTGCTTACAAAGGTTTGCGTGAATTGTGGGGACGCTTGTTTTGGCTTGTTCAGAATGCTGTCGAAACCTGGTTTTGCTTGAAATATAGAGAACCCCTTTTGACTGACTTGTAGTAGCTACAACTAGGGGTGAGCGTGGTTCCCGGGTAGAACCGGGAACCGAACCGAAACCTCCGGTTCTCGATTCTAAAGGGACCGATTCCGGTTCCCGGTTCCCTTTTTCTGGGAACCGGCACTGGGAACCGGAATTGGAACTGGTCCGGTTAGGGCTTAAAAAACCCCAAAATAAAAAATTCACTCACTTCTTCCACACGACACTTTTAGTTTTCACTCACAGTTCTCTCTTTGCCCGTCCATTCTCCACCTCTGCTTGATGCCACCGCTGCTCGCCCTCGATGCCACCGCCGCTGATCTCTGCTCGAGGGTTGAGGCCACCTCCGCTTGCCCTCGACGGCACTGCGGCTGACCTCTGGCTCGCCGTTTGCCCTCGACGGCACTGTCGCTCGCCCTCGACTCCACCGCTCGCTGATCCTTGCTCGAGGCCACCTCCTCTCGCCCTTGACGGCACCATCGCTGACCTCTGGCTCACCGCTTGCCCTTGACGCCATCATCGCTCGCCCTCGACGCCACCGCCGGTCCGCCGCTCACCCTCGACGCCACCACTCATTGACCCCGCTCGAGGCCACCTCCGCACTCCTCGACGGCACCGCACTGACCTCTGGATCGCCGCTTGCCCTCAACACCACCATCGCTCGCCGACCTTTGCTCGACGCCACCATCACTCGCCAACCTCTGCTCGACGCCACCGCCGCTCGCCCTCGCCACCGATGACCTCTACTCGGCGAGCCACTGGTGAGTGATGACCTCTGCTCGAGCCACTTCTTGATTGACATGGGATCATTTTGCATGCCTGTTGTTGTTCGTAACTGTTGTTCAGCGTCTTCTGTTCTTTTTGTCTGTTTCACTTTGGTCAACGTCCCCCCCCCCCTTTCTTCCTCTCTTCTATTGTGTCTCTACTGTTCGTAACTGTTGTTCATAAGGCTTGAATGGTTGAATTGAGGTAGCAGCATTCAATTGAATATCACAGTGGGCAATCTAACTACTTGAAAAGCACAAGGAGATGATTGCTATGGTCTATAGGAATGAGACGGTAACCCAAAAATTTTAAGGACACAACAATAATCTTGCTGTTATTGTCCTTTTGCTGTCCTTGTGGTGATAATCTTTCAGGTGTATTGTCGAGGGTTGGATGTTTTGTATTTCTTACTTATCAGAAAAAAGAAAAATATTCTTGGACTGTTTCTACTGAAATAGTGGATATTCTATCCAGGAGGCATTTCTTTTGTCAATGTGATTAATGTGATGTACGGTGATGGAGAAGTATAGTGGGGGCACTTGTGGTATGTTTTTCTGGAGTGGTGGTAGTCTGGTAGCTTGACATAAATGGTGGTGGTCGATTGCGGTTATTGGTTCACAGCGCATGTTAGCTGTGGTTTGGAATGGATAGCAACTAATGTACAAGATAAAGATTGTGCAATTGGATGAACTTAACCGTGATTCATTTGAAAAGAGTGATTGGCATGAGAGTAGCATTTTATGTTCACCGTTGCTTGGTGGCATTAAATATTTGGTGGCAAGATGTGATGAAGTATATGTTGGTGATTGAGGTAGATAGGTAGGTTCATCTGCAAGACAAGTTTCTCTGTGGAATTTCTGGTTATACATTGAACATTTTCTCTTGAGGATTTCTCCCTTTGGCTAGAGAAACAAAGAGTTTGGTTGCACTCCTCAGTTTACTTATTCACTTTTTTTAATGTGTTATGCTGTTCTTGGTGGCAAAGGCCAAGTGGAGGTTTGCAAATGAAGGCAACTTTGATCTTGTTATATATTAATAGTGAAATCCTAAAAAAGTTTGGAGTCTGAAACTAGATCAAACTTTTGGGTGAGTAGCCAGCCTAAAATAGCTTAAGAAAAGCTTTAATGATGCAGAAATTGCTCAATAGCTTCGTTCTCACCATATGTGTTGCTTGGCTGTTGTACTATATTTCAATGATGATAACTATTTTCACCTATCAAGTGTCATTCTTGCTAGAAATAAGTGGTTTTGGGTTCTGCATATTGTTTAAAAAAATACACACACACACTAGAAATATGAATAATGGCTTTCTTTCACTTGGTTAAATGAATTTTCGTTGATGTTCTCATGCTGCCTCTTTATCTTCTGGTAATGATGGAGTCTTGGGCTAAACTTTTTATAATAGAGACAATCAAAAGGTTCATCCGGTAGAAACATCATTGCTTCTAAAATATGTTTTCTTAATACTTTTTTTAATCTTTTATGCACGTAATAGATTTATATAAATGAAATAGCATGATTCTTCGTTTAGTTTGGTTCAATAGACATACCGTCTCTTTTGGTTTTTTCCGCACCTCTCTCTTCCTCAGCATAACGGGTGAACTTTCTTGCGGTGGCAGCTCGCCCAAATTGTTTTTTCTTCTTTTGATAAAAGGAATTCTGTTTGTAGTATACTCATTAGGTATATGTACTTAAGTAAGTGCTGATCATCACTTTGTTATAGAAGTTCACATCTATTATTTTCTGTGAAACTTTGTCAGGTATCCAGATCTATAGGAGGTGCGTACTTGAAGAAGCCCGAGTTCTCTCTTGATCCTTCTTTTCCACGGTTTCACCTTGCTGAGCCCCTTCGTAGGCCTGTGCTTACAGCAGAACCGAATTTCAACATCAGTCCCAGAGATGTCAGTTAGGGGCTTTCTCGACACTGTCCCATGGTTCGTGCTCTATTATGTTTCTATAGAAGATTGGTATGCTGTATTTCAACATAATAGACTTAGCTTATGGATAAAAGTACTGTATTATGTTTCTATACAGCATTGGTATGCTGTATTTCAACATAATAGACTTAGCTTATGTATAAAAGTGATGTATTATGTTTCTATACAGCATTGGTATGCTGTATTATATTGTGTTAACATTGTTATCAACTAAATTAATTATATTCTGTTATTGTTGTGTAGTGCGAAGTTAATGTATCAAGATAACACATCAATGGAGGTGGAGGGACATGAGAAGATGACTCCGATCACGGAACTGGAGTTTTCTGGCCATGAAAATGAAGAAGAGGCACCCCCTATCATGAGTGCCACGAGTAAGGTACCTGGTTCTCATCTTCCTCAGGATAAGAAATATACATTCGAATGCTGGAATCATTATCCGAGAATTAATGATAAGGATGGAAAACCAAATCAAGTGAAGTGCATTCATTGTGGGACTATGCTTAAGTATCGTGTTGCTAACGGTACTTCTGCGATGAGGAAGCACTTCACCACATGCAGGAGGTTTCCCCGTAATGTAGATAAGAGACAGAAATTCTTTGCACCACGTAATGTAGACATGGCTGGCAAGTCAGGAGGTGATTCTAATACTGGTAGTATCTTATCGACATTGTCATTTAATCAAGAACGTTGTAGGCGAATGCTTGCTTGGTTCATCATCATTGATGAGCAACCTTTTTCTTTTGTTGAGCGTGTTGGATTTCGTGCATTTGTCAGTGAGTTCCAACCTCTCTTCAAACATATATCACGTTTCACAATGGCAAAAGATTGCATGAAGTTGTATTTAGATGAAAGAACTTCTTTGAAGAATTATTTTCGACAGATTAATTCTAGGATCATACTCACGACTGATACATGGAGTTCCATTCAAAATCTGAATTATTTGTGTCTCACTACACATTTTATTGATGAAAATTGGAAGTTGCACAAAAGAATCATCAACTTTGTGGTGATGCATAGTCATGGGGGTAGGGAGATTGGGAAAATGGTGGAGAAATGCATTCAAGAGTGGGGAATTGAAAAAAAAGGTGTCCACAATCACTGTGAATAATGCTAGCTCGAATGATGTTGCAATTAACTATTTGAGGGATAAATTTTCCAAAGAAAAGTCGTTGATATTGGATGGTAGTGTTTTGCACATGAGGTGCACAGCTCATATATTGAATTTGATTGTGAGAGATGGCTTGACTACGGTACGTGACTCCATTGCACGTATTCAGAATGTGGTTAGGTATGCAAAGAGTTCTCCCGCGAGAGCCAATGCATTTCAGTCTTGCATTAAGAGTGAAAAGATCACTTATAAGGGTTCGGTAGTTCTTGACATTGCCACTAGATGGAATTCCACTAATCTCATGTTAGACACCGCCATCAAGTTCAGAAAAGCTTTCCAAAGAATGGAAGACGACAATTTATCTTTTGCAAGTGAGCTGAATCATGAAACTCCTAGTGATGATGATTGGGAAAATGCTATTATTCTTTCAGATTCTCTAAAAGTATTCTATGATGCCACCAATCGGATGTCGGGGAGTTCATATGTTACTTCAAATGATTATTTTGAAGGAATAGCTCTTTTGTATAGATATTTGAAAGATGCGGTCAATGCTTCGGATATTAGGCTTCAAGATATGGGTGTGAAAATGAAAGAAAAATTTGATAAATATTATGGAAGCTTGGATAAAGTGAATATGATGGTGTTGATTGCGGTTGTGTTAGATCCTAGAGCCAAGTTGAATTATGCGACTTTATTGTATGGACAAATTTATGATGATGAATTGAAAGTTAAAGAGATGCATTACAAGGTGAAAGATGCATTGGAGCGTTTATATGAATTTTATGAGCAATCTTCTCTTATTTCAAGTGATCAAAATTTTGGTGGCCATAGTTCGGGTGCAAGTAGTAGTGCTACCAATGTCGATTTGGGTGGTAGTGAAGGAATAAAGAAATATGACGCCCAAGTTTGGAAGAAAATGTTTTTATACTCGAATGAACAAGGGTGTGATGACGACAAGTCCGAGCTTGATCAATATCTTCAAGAAAAAAATGAAAAGGATCTTGATCTTGACCTTTTGATGTGGTGGAAGACTAATGGCTTAAAATATAAGATCCTTTCTTTGATGGCTCAAGATATTTTGTCAATTCCCATTACTACCGTTGCTTCCGAGTCAACTTTTTGTACATCGGGTTGTGTGCTTGATGGCTTTCGAAGTTCTTTAACTCCCAAAGTAGTGGAAGCTTTGATTTGCACTCAAGATTGGTTGAGAGCCGTTTGTGTACCGATTGATGTTGAGGAGTGCATCGAGAATGCAGAAAAATTTGAGTTGGGTAAGTGACATAGTTTATATCTTTATTTATTGTAATTCTTTTTGTATATCTATAAGTGAATATTTTATTTAATCTTTTTTTTTTATAGATATGGATGGACTTAATGCGGAGATTATCGCCGGTAAATAGAGTTTATCACTAGGAGGATGCCTTGCATTGAAAAGTAAAGCATAGTTTATCACTGTGTTGTATATCTTTTTTATGTTTCAGGAGCAGTAGGTCTTATGCGGGCCAAGTGAAGGTGCTGGTGTGGAATCAGATTTCGTCTTATTTACAGCATTACTCTTTTATCTGATGAAATCACCTTGGGATTGTATTATTATGAAGGCAAGTATGGACCATACTGTATGGTTACTTAAGATTGTTTGATCACGTCCCCTTTTACGTGACAAAAGTGTATAAATGTTGAAGTGCTGCAGTATACTTACATGAGTGTTAAGTGTAGCCTATCATCTCATATAGCATTGCAATTTTGTAATATTCTTTTACTGAGCTCTACTTATTGATTGGATTGTTAACCAAGATACTCTTTTGGCAGATTGAGAAAGGTGACACTGGAGCAGATATCATGGCACTTTTTTCTCATTGTGCTAATAGTGATGGGAGAACGGTAACAATTCAGTCACTGCAATAAATTCAGCTTCAGTTGTAGAAAGTGCAACACACTTCTGCAATCTTGACTTCCATGACACAGCTCCACCCAAAAAAGAAATCAAATAACTAGAAGTAGATTTACGAGTATCAATATCTCCTGCCAAGTCGAAATCTATGTATCCAACTAACTCAAGTTTCCTGGTCCCGAAACTGAGTTTCAAATTTGAAGTTCCCCGAAGATACCTCATAATCCACTTCACTGCATTCCAGTGCTCTCTGCCTAGATTTGACAAATAGCAACTAACAACGCCAACTGCGTGTGCCAAGTCTGGGCGTGTACATACCATCGCATACATTAAGCTTCCTACAACTGAGGCATATGGAACACTTTCCATATCTTTCTTCTCTTTATCAGTTATAGGACTTTGCATCATATAACTTAAAGTGGGCAGCAAGAGGAAAACTAACCACTTTAGCCTTGTCCATGCAAAATTTCTGAAAGATCTTCTCGATATATTTCTCTTACGACAAAAACAACTTCTTAGCATCTCTTTCTCGGGTAATTCTAATGCCAAGAATCTGCTTCGCCGAGCCCAAGTCTTTCATGGCAAAAGACTTGCTCAATTGTTTCTTCAAGAACTCAATTCTTGAAGCATTCCTGCCAACAATCAACATATCATCAACTTAAAGCAAGAGAATAATGAAGTCATCATTAGAAATTTTTTGGACAAACACAAAGTTATACGAGGATGTCTTCTTATAGCCCTGTTCTGTCATAACTGACGCAAATTTCTTATACCACTGCCTCGGTGCTTGTTTTAGGCCATAGAGATTTTTCTTCAATTTGCACACATAATCCTCTTTCCCTTTCACTTTAAAACCCTCAGGTTGTTCCATGTATATCTCTTCCTCCAAGTCACCATGTAGGAAGGCTGTTTTAACATCCATTTGCTCAATTTCCAAATCTAGGCTAGCTGCCAAGCCTAGTACCACACGGATAGAAGACATTTTCACTACTGGAGAAAATATATCATCAAAATCAATACCCTTTCTCTGACCGAATCCCTTAACAATCAATCTAGCTTTGTGCCATGGTTGTGAAGTATGTTCATCTTGCTTCAACCTATGTACCCACTTGTTCTTCAAAGCTCTTTTACCTTTAGGTAACTTTACCAACTCAAAAGTATGATTATCATAAAGTGACTGCATCTCATCTCGCATAGCATCAAACCAATTGCTTTTGTTCTTATCTTCTATTACTTCTGCATAGCACTCTAGTTCACCTACATCAGTCAATAATACATACTCATCTTCATAATACCTGGTGGAAGGTTGGCGGTCTCTGATGGATCTCCGGACTGGAACATCCAGTGGAACATCTAATTGAGCCTCTAGTTCATGAATAGTATTATCTGTTTCAACATGTTCAGGAACATGCTCGTTATTTGGAACATTGACTTCCTGTTGCTCTTCATCATCCTGTGTAGGAATATTTGTAAGAGGAACTATATCCAAATCAACCAAATTATCACTAACCTGTGGTGCTGAAATCATCTCTGCTTTCTCAATATCCTCTATTGTTTGATCTTCCATTAACACAATGTCTCTACTTCTTACAATTTTCTTTTTAACCGGATCATAAAATTTGTAGCCAAGCATATCTTGTCCATAACCAATAAATATGCACTATCGTGTTTTCACATCAAGTTTAAACCTCTCATCTTTGGGAATATGCACAAATGCTTTGCACCCAAAGACACGCAAATAATCATAAGAAACATCTTTGCCTGTTCAAACTCTATTAGGAACATCAAACTCTACAGGAATGCATGCAGTAAGATTTAATACATGCACAACTGTACTTAAAGCCTCACCCTAAAAGGATCCAAGTAGCTTCGACTGTGAATGTAAGCATCTTACCCTTTCAACCAATGTTATGTTCATTCTCTCAGCTAAGCCATTGAACTGAGGCGTCTTGGGAGGTGTCTTTTGATGTCAAATACCTTGTTGTCTACAATATTCATCAAAAGGTCCAATATACTCTCCCACGTTATCAGTTCTAATACATTTCAATTTCTTTCCAGTCTGTCTCTCAACTGAAGCCTGAAATTGCTTAAAAGCATCTAATACTTGATCTTTAGTTTTCAAGGTATGAATCCAAATTTTCCTTGAAAAATCATCTATGAAGGTAACAAAATAAAGAGAGCCACAAATTGATTTTGTTTTCATAGGACCGCACACATCAAAATGCACTAAATCCAGTATACCTGACTTTCTTGAAGGAGGGGAGCTTTTAAATGCAACTCTGTTATGTTTTCCAGCTAAACAGTGAGCACACTTCTTTAGCGTCTAACTTTTCAATCCTGAAAGGAGCTTCTTCTTAGCCAATATTGACAAACCCTTCTCACTGATGTGACTGAGCTTCTTATGCCATAACTCAGTAGCATCTTCGTTGTCTACTACGTTAATTTTGTCCATGGACAACTTTGCCTGCATAATGTACAACGAAGAATATTTTTCACCTCTAGCCACAACAAGAGAACCTTTGGTGAGCTTCCATTGACCATTACTGAAAGTGCTGCAATACCCCTCATCATCCAACTTGCCTGTAGAAATCAAATTCAAGCGGATATCAGGTATATGTTTAACATTATTCAATACTAATCTTATGCCATTGCTGGTTTCTAGGCACACATCACCGATGCCTATAGCTTGAGCTAGCCCGTTGTTTCCCATCTTCACAGATCCAAAGTCACCTAACATGTATGATGTAAAGAAATCCCTACGAGACGTAGCATGAACAGATGCACCACTATCAATTACCCAACTGGTCTCATGAGATACAAAATTCACCACATCACCATCAAACATAATGAGAAAGTCTTCTTTAAGTGCAGCGACGCGATTGTCATCACTGTCATTATCACTTTTCTTCTCCTTACCTTTCTCCTTTTGTTTCTCCATTTTTAACTGGTGACAAAACCTTTGAATATGTCCATTCTGATGACAATAATGGCACTCAACATTAGCAAATTTATTTTACTTACCTTTGCTTTCATCTCGACTTTTATCTCTATTTCTCGGACCTCGAGACTCACTTCTTCCCCTTTTCTCAACAACCAAGGCATCAGAATGTGAAGATGATGATCCTTGTGTCTTCCTTCTCATCTTTTCATTCAAAATAGTATTCTTGGCCAAATCCATGGTAATTGTACCATCCGGGGCAGAATTAGACAAAGATATTCAGAACGTCTCCCATGAGTCCGGCAAAGTACCAAGCAACCATAGTGCTTGTATCTCATCATCAAACTCGATTCCCATCGCAGCCAACTAATTTATAATTGCTTGAAAAGAATTTAAATGATCAGTCAAACGAGTACCATCTTGATATCTCAAAACCATCATCTGTTTTATCAAAAATAAATATTCCCAGTCTTTCGAGCATATAATTGTTCAAGCTTATCCCATAAACTGCGTGCATGTGTTTCCTCAATAATATGGTTCAAAACATTATCATCTACCCATGGCCTGATATAACCACACACTTGACGATGAAATATAGACCATTCAGCATCAGTTTTATTCTCTGGTTTCTCCTCAACAAATACAGGTAAATAAAAATCTTTCACATATAAAAGATCTTCTATCTTCCCTTTCCAAATATGATAATTCGAACCATTTAGTGTAACCATTCTACTCGTATTCGTTTCCATTTTTTAACACAAGGCAGAAAAATCAAGAAATAACTAGAGGCTCTGATACCACTCTTATGGGAGAACGGTAAATATTCGAACAATATCGAATTAACGCAGCGGAATAAAATAATCTCCCCTCTTGTGTAAACATAATAGGAATCGATATAGTAGAGTAAAATAAATACCACGCACGCGAACACAAGACGATTTCTTTACTTGGAAAACCTCCTCAATATGAGGAGATAAAAAACCACAGGACCGGAGTCCACCCAAAGATCTTCACTATCACCAAAATTGGGCGAACAAAATTCTTCTCTAGCAAATACTAGAGGTGCATAGCAGTAAAGACCTCAAGAACATAATTCTTGGCAATACACATGAATTTCACAGGAGATCAAGGATAAATCTGACCAAAAACACAGGTTTTGATCAATCCACAAAAAACCTGATGGAGGCAACTTCAAAGGAAAATCAAACCTTTCATATTCGAGAAGATTGCGCCACGAACATGCTGACAAAATTTCAGCTCAATCTGACCGCGAATCGACCTCCAATGCCAGCTTGATGTAAATCAAATATTGCATCAACCCTCAGATTTTCTGCTTTCTCTTTTTCTCTTGTTACTATTTCCTTTTGCAGGTACAACTTTTTTGAAGATAGTATGACACCCTATTTCTCCATATAACTTATTATATGGGCTCAAACCCTTTTTGGGCTTGCAACTCATTGGGCTTCCTCCACATAGGAGTGAACCCAGCTAACAGATAGATGTCGAGATGTGACTGCCGGTTTCTGTTGTAAATTTTCTGTATATATAAATGACATAGCTACTGAAAAGGTATCTACTTGACATAGCTTTTCTCGTCCAGCAGTTGCCCTTGCTTCATTGTATTCACCATTGCTTTCGGAAGTTTCCTGCCTTGCTAATGGATATTCATTTTAAGTGGCAGGTTTCAATGCCTATTAGTTTGATTTTGAAGCTTTATGCTCTTGGTCTGTATATACTTGATGGCAAGGTTAAACCAAAAGACGGTGGTTGAGAACTTCCAAAGTTGAGGAAGATGGCTCTACAATGTCAATACTCTTAGGCAATGGGCACAAACTCAACTCTTTACCATCTTTATTTAGTTTATTGGGAAGTTACTTCCACATCGAGTCCAAAAGAAATTATTCATGATCCAATGATCTATCCGAGGATTCTTTTAGCCTTACATGTTCAAGGATAGATCTTGACTCTGGCACTTCTATATCCTCTGAGGAGAGAGGCGATGAGATTTATTTTGTGTCTTACTTAAGTGCATTGAAATTTTTGTGTCAGCTGCTTGCTGAATTAATAAACTCAGAAAGGAAACACATAATTGCTGGAAGTGATGTCGATTCCGCTTCTCCCCAGTTTTGTGCCATGCAGGATCCTTGCAATCATTTCTTGGATGTTTTCGTTTTCTTTAAAAGGTATGTAAATCTTGCTTATATCATTTGAAACATGGGTGTTGAATTCCTTGGTGATTATTCTAGCCTTAGATTCTTGGTTTCTTCTAAGCTAATGGTGTCACAAAATGGTAGATTGTTAAGTTTCTAAAGAATCAGTAGTACCATATACGAGTTCTGGCTATGAAGATAGCATTTACAGCACAAGTTGAACTTTTCTCTGCAGAACTTATGGAGTCATGGATCCATTTTTATCTACCCTAGTTTTTTTTTTCTTTCATTGTGTCATGACGGGTTACTTGTTGACCCGAACTCGTCCATTAAAGCCAGTTGTTTGATGCACCTTTCGCTTTTATGCTTTAGTGGATTTGTAGTAGGTCAGATCACTGTGGAAGATGATTTATGAGCTTCATCTTTGTTTTGTTAGTATTGTCTTTCAAGTCTAGTACATGATACTTTCATAAAAGGGGACCTTTGACAGTTGAGGCGTTTTTGTGCAGTAGCAAATATGGGAAGGACATGGATAGATATGAAGAATACAGTAAAGCAGTACCAGCAATATTGGTGGCTGCTTTCACTCTCTCTTTTTGACGAAGCTCAACTTGTAGGCTATGCCTTTCCCATGTAATGCTGCCATTCCATTTTCTTTGTGACTCATGATGCTTCTTGGTCCAACATATTGGCATTATACATGTGGCAATGGGATTGACACGTTTTTTTTTTCTTATCAGGAGAATATGCACTTGATAGATTATGTCATTGCAAGCGAATGGGTTCAACCTCAGTGGCTGAAATTTTTGTTTGCCTCGCTTTATAACCTCAGCATCCTCTTTTACAGGAATAAGCAATTAGAAGAGGTCAGTGGAAAAATGTCTTTGAAGAATTGATAGCTGAAAATGACAATTTACTTGCTTTGCCCATAACATGTTGAAATGTGATTGAGCGACAAACATGTAATTTCACTATGACGCTGAGATTGGCTTTGCTTATCATGATGATTTTACCCCATGACTTCATAATTACTCATTCTCTTTCCATAAGAGTCATGTATGCGATTCTGACTTGTCTGGAAGTTTTTGTTTTCTTTTTAATCTTGAGTTGAGGAACGTTTATATTAGGAACCATCTTAAAGGCAATAAGTGCCCTTAAAGTTGTGTATAAGTAGAAATATATTATGTGAGAGGAGCCAAGATGTCTGTGTTTAACAACAAGGACATCAATTTTTGAGGCAGACATATTAACAAAGCATCCTATTGTTTAATCAACGCTCGAACTTTGTTGAGCATAATGCACTGATTAGCTGCAAAGAAGCTAATTGTGAATGAAACTAAGGGCAATGTTGTTATGATGAGTAACAAGCTAACAAGTTGATCAGTTATGCCTATGTTCTTTTGTTTAATGATCACTTCTGTAAACTTCGTATGGTTACTTTCTTGCAACTTACACTGCTGTGTCTCTGAATGATTTGTCAATAATCTATCCACATCCATTATATTACAAGGTATCTAAAAGACGTGATTTTTCTGAATGCAGGAGCAAGGATTTGCAAGGAATGGACATGTTGATAAATCGGAAAGGGTTCACCAAATTCGAGATAAGTTTGAATATGATAGAGAGAGAATCTGTGCAAAAAGATGGCTCCTCCTCTTGTTACGTTACTCTCTTCAGAACCAGAGATACAGTATGTTGCCTTAAGAAATATCAACCTCATTGTCCAAAGGCGGCCTACTATTCTCGCCCATGAAATTAAGGTTGGTCCATTTAGTCTTGCCAACTCTAAGTGACCCATATTGGGTGCATTATGAGTAAGAAAGGCATGCTTATTGATCTCTCACCATTGCCAGGTGTTTTTCTGCAAGTACAATGACCCAATTTATGTGAAGATGGAGAAGTTAGAAATCATGATAAAGCTTGCTTCGGACAGAAATATTGACCAAGCATGGAAACTGAAGAGCATTTAACCTGTTGAATTTGCTTCTTTACTCAAATGGTTAATTTTATGTTGTTTTATTAACTAAATGCTGCAGGTTCTGCTGAAATTCAAGGAGTATGCTACAGAAGTAGATGTGGATTTTGTTAGAAAGGCAGTCCGTGCTATGGGTCGCTGTGCAATCAAGTTGGAGAGAGCAGCAGAGCGATGCATCAGTGTTTTGCTGGAGCTGATTAAGATTAAAGTCAATTATGTGGTTCAAGAAGCCATTATAGTTATTAAAGACATATTCAGAAGATATCCTAACAGGTTAGTCTCGATATCTGTAATTTGTGGAGTACGTGAACTGAAAAGCAGTTCCATTCATCTCTTAATTCCGTTTTCAACTTTTTTTATGTTCTACAGCTATGAGTCCATTATTGCTACCCTATGTGAGAGCTTAGACACTCTCGATGAGCCAGAGGCCAAGGCACTTTTTAAAGTATCATTACTCTTTTAGTGTAACAACCATGTTATATGGACACTGTACATTTAAGCTTCCTTCGATTCATTCTACTCAAACTTTAACCGCCTTGTGCCTCTCCTTTTTTCACTTGGCAGGCATCAATGACTTGGATTATTGGCGAATATGCAGAAAGAATTGACAATGCTGATGAGCTGCTAGAGAGCTTTCTGGAGAGTTTCCCTGAAGAGCCTTTACAAGTCCAGTTGCAATTATTGGTAATTAATTTGCTTCCTTGCAATTCTGCTGGCTTCTGGCTTCTGGCTTCAGCATGCTCTGTAGTCTGTACTGTATCCCTGAACTAGTGTTTTGTCGTCTTTTTTCAGATTGGTTATCTCGAATGCTGCAAGCAACAAGGTTTGCAAGCTGCTTTATCTGGGCATGCCCTCCTCTGAAAGGGGAAGATTACTTGTTATATTGTCATCCTGAAAATCAGAAAACACCACATAATTAGAAACTGCGAAAATGGTTTATCCCAACCTTTCTCCTTCTGCAGTTATCTGTTCATTAAGTTGTTCATGTACATGCCTTCTCAAAAGACTATGCCCATCTTTTTCCCACTGATTATTCTGTTATTTTTTTTTTTTTTTATGCTTTTGCTCCCAAGGAACTATTTTTGGCAATTTATGGACATAGAAGCTTTGGTTCGTCTCTTTCCTTCTTCGTTATATTTCAAATCTAAAAAAGAAAAAAGAAAGAAAAAAGAACCTGTTGGAACCTGGAACCGACCCTGGAACCTGTGATAGGGTAGGTTCCAGGGGTAGGTTCCAGGTTCTGACGAGTAGGTTCTAGGTTCCAAAAAGTGAAGAACCTGTACTCAACGGTAGGTTCCAGGTTCCAGCCGGAACCTGTAAAAAACTGGGAACCGCTCACCCTTAGCTACAACACCGAAGTACGATTCAAACCAATTGATACCCTCCCATGGAAATGCGCAAAAATTAAGACATGTTCGATTGACTGCCGTTACTGCAGTGAGCATTAAGGGAATTTGGTTTATGTAGAGGGGGTGTTGTTTTGCTTTATTTTATTAAGTATTATGCTATTGCTTGCATTGGACATCAACCTAGAGACTCACTTGTTTCGGAAATGGATATCAGCCAGCCAAACATATATCATACGGATTATATAGTTGTGGTTACTTGATAATCTGCTAATTATGACTACATCTAATCTTTTGGCTCACTGGGATTGATTCAATGTGATCAACACATAAGCAGCGCATGTTTTTAAAGCATTAGTAGGTGAAACTATGGAATAAAAAACGTAGGATTGTTAGTATGAAATCTGCATAATGCAGGGGTGTAAGGGTCTCGTATTGATATCTCGAATTTAGAGCCACCACTCATTATTATATGTAATACAGTAAAGTCACTGGAATATATTGCCGACCATCTTATCCCGTATATTCTCCTTGCATTCTCATGTAAATGCATTTGACGTATCTTTCTTGCTTGCTTTTTGTGTGATTATTGTTACAGCCACCGACTTCAACAATTAAATGTTAAAACCTTTCACTATGTCAACTGGCAATTATATTACGATTTGAGATCTTGTGTTTTTGTGAAGATGCTAACTTTTATGTCAGCATTTGCAGTTAGTTGATGGACTTTTATTGGTATAGGTAACTAATACACCATGGGGTGAGAGGGTTTTGTTTGTTTTCAATCCAAATTCTGATTTGGTCGCGAAGCCCCTTTATGGTATGTACAATTCTGTTGGCTCATGTAGTTCTCTTTTCTCTGCTTTTAGTTCTTTGTGCGACCAATAGATTATTTTAGAAGGCTTGGGCAATTTATGAGGGTCTCATCTTCATTCTATCAATGGAGTGGCTTATCCATATATGCTTAAATAATAGCATTGACTAGACACTTTGCAAAAATAAGAAACCAGAGTATCCATCCCACTAGGACTTAAAAGTTCTTACTTTGCCTTTGCACTTTTTGTCCTTTGCTGTCCCATACTTATGATATTAGTATGTATGCCTGATTACTTTGACATCATTATTCAATACATGATATTGCACTCTCAGTTAATCTATTACAAGTTGGCTTAACCATGTAGATGTGAATTTTATACATTCAGCAATAATTGTTTTGATGCTTCCAATACAATATAGTAAAAGCCTTAAACATCTTGGAGAACAGTTTTCAAATGGTATGCACATGGCATAGAACTTGAAATTCATTACATTAGAGTATGTAGACCAAGTGATGGATGACCTAAGAGAGAAGCTCTAGTGCTTAATGGAGAGTGAATATGATGTCCCTTCTCATAATTGTGGTCTCCAAAGCCCGTCATGTGCCTCCATGCTACCATGTCAAATTAAATATAGCAGATCAGAAAAGTTTGCCACTTATGGATGTTTTGCACTCTAGCTTGACACATATTGAATAGCTGACTTGCCAGATATAACCTCACCCTTTGTTGGCAGGAAATATTTTAAAAATTTATGGAAGACCTATCCATGTCGAAATTTATCTAAGGATTTCCAACTTCTGATTATAAATACTCTCTCCCATTATATGATTGTTCTCACTCACTTAATCTTGAAAATAGTCAAGTCAATTTAAATCTTGAAGAAGTGTCTGCAATACTTTGCTCATTATTATTATTGCAGTAGTTTGTTTCTCTATCATGACATAGCAAGAGTTTATCAAGAGGTATCAGAAATCTGCACAGTGCACGAACCTTTTCCTTGAAAAATATGTACTTTCTCATTTAGTATCTCTTCTTCTCTTTCGGATGTTTTAGGAAGAACTTCGCACGCACAAGCTGACCAGATGGAGAACTTCGCATAATCAGGATTTTCGAGTAGGTTAAACATCCGGCTATCAGGTAAGTAGGTCCAAGTTTCCATTGGACTCCTCAAAGGCCGTCCCCTTATATTCAACATCACTACTTAGTATTTTCACACATTCATGATCCCCAGACATAAACCACAAAGTGAAACGTGACCTGCCATTTCCTCCAGAACCAGAAGTGCCTGCCAATGAAGAAGCAAATCTTCCCTGACAATTGAAGGAGATCATCAAACACGTGCAAAGATTTTAAATTTGTCTGACATAGAACAATGCAAATTAGCATACCAAGAACTATAATGACAGGACGCTATCCGTTCTACACTTCAACACACAATCGATCAGGTTCAACAAATCTGTAAGCAAAAATTGATCTCATAATTGATGCGTGATGGGGTGAGTGATTCTAGAACGGAAATTTTTTTTTATGAGGGGATTTTTGTGGTTAAGTGTATGGAGTAGTGTATAAGGGGAAGAAATGAAAAGGAATAAGGAAATAGAACGACCTCCTTCAAAGGTATAAAGGCGATGCCACCAACCGAAGAAGAGGATCGAGATCTACGAAGTTCACCACCAAGGCCTAAAGCTTCCACCAGCCAAGGATAAAGGACTTCGGGATAGGAGAAGCCCACCACCAAGGCCTAAAGATTCCACCAGCCAAGGATAAAGGGCTTCTTGGCTCACCACCAAGGAGTGATCTATGCTCCAAGGATAAAGAGACCGAAAGGAGTTATCCACTCTCCAAAGGGCTTCACTCAAGTAGAGGAAATCTCACCATTTTCATTGATCACTTTCGTCTCCCATACATTGGATAGTTTTCCCCTATTTATAAGAGGATTTTAGACATAGGAAATAAAAAAAAAAAAAAAACAGACTTAGGAACTTAACCTTCGACTCTTGAGCTACATAAAAAATAAAGACACCTAGTAACTTAAGAAAAGCCTTTATTAACACGGGAACTAAATGCCTTTAATCTTCGGCCTTCCGCATTCTCGAACCTTTGGCTTTCCAAATTCTTGAACCGCATTCGTGAACCTTTAGCCTTCCCAAAATTAGAGCTCCTCCCTTGACCAGAAAATAATCCTCTTGAAACTTCATCAATTGGTCATACAAGACATTTAAAATGGCCTCCCTTTGATAGTTATCAATATACCATAAAGTACCGATAAGTAATTGACATTATTCATTCAAAACGATCCACCGAAGCACATAATGTCCAATTTCTTTATTGGCTTGGATAAGCATCGATGGTTCTGAGTTGATTGATGGACCGACGTTGGATGCTCCCGCATCATCCTCCCCGGGATGTTTGAGATTTGTTACCTCCGTTTGGCCATCAGTTTGGGGATGACAAGCTGTGCTAAATAAGAGTCTTGTACCAAGCATTCTCCATAGAGTCCTCCAGAAGTAGCTTAAGAACTTTGAATCACGATCCGACACAATGGTCTTTGGTACTCCATGAATGCGAATAATCTCTTTGAAGTACAATTCAGCAATATGAGATGCATCATTGGTCTTGCGACATGGCAGAAAATGAGCCATTTTAGAGAACTGATCGACGACCACCATGATAGCATCTTTTCCTCTTTGAGTTCTTGGTAAAGCCACAATGAAATCCATGCTAACATCTTCCCAGGGCAGCAATGGGACCGGAAGTGGAGTATACAAGCCTTCATGGAAGTGGCTTTTTGATCTTTGACATGTTGCACACCTTGAGATAATAGCATGCACATCGCCACTCATCTTTGGCCAATAGAAATGCTCTTGAAGAACCTCAAGAGTTTTGTTAATACCAAAATGACCAGCCAATCCTCCACCATGCGCCTCTCGAATCAGCAATTCGCGAAAAGAACTGTTCGGCACACATAATCGATTTCCTTTAAAAAGAAACCCATCTTGCAAAAAATATGGACCTTGAACTGCCCGCCTGCAATTGTTAATAATGGATGAGAACTCCGCATCTTCAGAATAAAGTTCTTTCATTGATTGAAATCCAAGAATCCTAGAGTCCAGAACAGCAAGCATAGAATATCTTCTCGATAAAGCATCTGCTACAACATTCGTGTGCCCAGGTTTATATTTTGAGAGAAAAGAAAAGGATTGAAGAAATTCTACCCATTTTGCATGTCTCGAATTAAGCTTGCGTTGGCCGCTAATAAACTTAAGTGCCTCATGATCAGAATGAAGGACAAATTGCTTTGGCCTCAAGTAATGACTCCAATGATCAAGAGCTCGGACAATGGCATAGAACTCTTTGTCAGAAGTTGAATAATTCCTCTTGGAATTTGGTAACTTTTCGCTGAAATATGCCAATGGTTTTTGTGCTTGCACCAGAACAGCACCAATACCAACTCCGCTTGCATCACACTCAACTTCAAATACTTTATCAAAATCAGGAAGTGCAAGAATAGGGGACTCACAAAGTTTCTGTTTGATTACCTCAAAGGCGTTTTGAGCAGCCTTTGTCCATTCAAAAGCACCCTTCTTCATGCATTCAGTTATAGGAGCCATGACGGTACTAAAGTTTTTGACAAAACGTCGATAGAAAGAAACGAGTCCATGAAAACTTCTTACATCAGAAATGGACTTCGGAACTGGCCAAGTCTTCATAGCTTCCACCTTGGCTTGATCAACAGAGATTCCATCTTTGGAAACCACATAGCCAAGAAACACAATGCTTGGGGAGAAGAACTCACATTTCTCCATTTTAGCATATAGTTTTTGTTCTCTCAAGACATCAAAGACCTATTTTAAATGAGGGATATGCTCCTCCTTGTTCCTGCTATAAACAAGAATATCGTCGAAATAAACAACGACAAATCGACCAATAAAGAAACGAAGAACCTCATTCATAAGTCTCATAAAGGTACTTGGAGCATTAGATAATCCGAATGGCATAACCAACCACTCGTAAAGGCCTCCCTTGGTCTTGAAAGCCGTCTTCCATTCATTACCTTCTCGCATTCTGATTTGATGATAACCGCTCCGCAAATCTATCTTTGAAAACACGGAAGAACCATATAATTCATCAAGCATATCATCAAGTCTAGGTATAGGGTACCTACACTTAATGGTGATGTTGTTGATGGCCCGGCTATCAACACACATTCGGTATGTACCATCCTTCTTAGGTACAAGTAGAGCAGGAACACAACAGGGACTCATGCTTTCTCGAACGTATCCTTTGGTAATAAGTTCATCGACTTGTCTTTGCAACTCCTTTGTTTCCTCTGGATTGCATCGATAAGCTGGCTTGTTTGGTAGTGGAGCACCGGGGATCAAATCAATTTGATGCTCAATACCTCTAATGGGAGGTAATCCAGGTGGCAAATCCTCCGGGAACACATCTGCAAATTCTTTCAACAAACAATGCATACTTGGATGTATGGGTCGCTCTATCACACTCTTTTTCTCCACCACAAGCAAAGCAAATACATTCTTTTGTTTGCTAATGGCTCTCTCAACCCGCGTTTCACTCAAGAACATATTTTCCTTACAAGTGTCTCCCTCCCCAGGTTGATTATTACGTATCGAAGAAGGATTCAAGGGTAAAAGAGTAATGTATTTGTGTTCTTTACGAAAGAGTACGTGTTTTTCCGACCATCATGCATAGCATTTATATCAAATTGCCACGGTCTACCCAATAACAAGTGGCATGCCTCCATAGGAATCACATCACATACAACCTCATCTCGATAGTTCTTCCCAATCGAAAATGATATAAGAGCGCGTTTGGTTACCTTGAGTTCATTCTCTTGATTGAGCCATTGGAGCTTGTATGGTTGAAGATGTTTCATTGTTGGAAGTTTGAGCTTGTCGACAAGAGTTGTCGAAGCAACATTGGTGCAGCTCCCACCATCGATGATCACCGAACACACCTTTCCGTTAATAGTACAACGGGTGTGAAATATATTCTCCCTTTGCTCTTTATCAGGAGAAACTTCGACATGCAATGCTCTTCGGATGATCAACAGCTCGCCATCATCGGCTTTCTCCACAACTTCTTCTTCCTGATCAGATTCAGAAATATTGCCCTCAGCCTCTTGAAGCGCCGAATTGATCTCCTCAATTTCTTGAAGAGTCATAACTCTCCGATTTGGACAATTTGCTTGGGAAGCACCCTTAAAATAGGATGTCGCCTTTGTTGAGGTTCAGGAAGAAAACCTCTTGCTCTTCAATTGCTTTTCGACTTTTATGGCTAACTTGCATACGTCTTCAAATGACCAATAAGGTTGAAGTTCAACCATATCAGCAATTTCTCGATTCATGCCGCCAAGGAAACGAGCGATGGTTTGCTCAGGAACTTCTGGAACTTCACTCCTCATTTTTAGTTGTTCAAACTCACGAATGTATTCTTCAACACTCATCCCTTGTTGTTTAAGGAATTCAGTTTGAGGAATAGATCTTGCTTATAGTTGTCGGGCAAGAATCTCTTCTTCATCAACTTCTTGAGTTTTTCCCAAGACTTGATTCGGCCTTTTCCTTCCCTTGCTCGTTGATGCTTTAGATTCTCCCACCATAGAGAAGCATATTTTGTCAGCTTTAGGACAGCAACCTTACATTTCTCCTCATCCGAATAGGACTTGAAGTCAAAAATTCGTTCGGTTGTGTGTAGCCAATCCATAAAGTCGTCGGGATTGAGATTACCGTCAAACTCAGGGACCTCCACTTTAATGTCCCTTTCATCCTCCTTATGCCTCCCTCTTCGTCTTCGTCTTGAATTTGAGATTCAGAATCACTAGAGTGCAGAATCGTTCGGTTGTCTCCAGTGGACTCGGAATCACCATCAGAATTTTGACGAGATTCAGAATCGTCACGTCGATGCCATTCATTGGGACGCCTTGCTGGCTGTCCTTCTCTCGCCGGATTCTCTAGAAGATTGAGGACTCGCTCCATTTGTTGCTGAAGATTTTGGATTGCGCGATCTCGCCTGTCATTGTGCGCCTGTTCCAAAGTCAAGCCTCTCGGAACTTGATCATCCATAAGGAATTTGTAATAGAAAAAGAAAGGAATCACTCAAATGGGTTGAACCTTGGGCTCTAATACCAATCTTTGATGCGTGATGGGGTGAGTGATTCTAGAACGGAAATTTTTTTTATGAGGGGATTTTTGTGGTTAAGTGTATGGAGTAGTGTATAAGGGGAAGAAATGAAAAGGAATAAGGAAATAGAACGACCTCCGTCAAAGGTATAAAGGCGATGCCACCAACCGAAGAAGAGGATCGAGATCTACGAAGTTCACCACCAAGGCCTAAAGCTTCCACCAGCCAAGGATAAAGGACTTCGGGATAGGAGAAGCCCACCACCAAGGCCTAAAGATTCCACCAGCCAAGGATAAAGGGCTTCTTGGCTCACCACCAAGGAGTGATCTATGCTCCAAGGATAAAGAGACCGAAAGGAGTTATCCACTCTCCAAAGGGCTTCACTCAAGTAGAGGAAATCTCACCATTTTCATTGATCACTTTCGTCTCCCATACACTGGATAGTTTTCCCCTATTTATAAGAGGATTTTAGACATAGGAAATAAAAAAAAACAGACTTAGGAACTTAACCTTCGACTCTTGAGCTACATAAAAATAAAGACACCTAGTAACTTAAGAAAAGCCTTTATTAACACAGGAACTAAATGCCTTTAATCTTCGGCCTTCCGCATTCTCGAACCTTTGGCTTTCCATATTCTTGAACCGCATTCGTGAACCTTTAGCCTTCCCAAAATTCGAGCTCCTCCCTTTACCAGAAAATAATCCTCGTGAAACTTCATCAATTGGTCATACAAGACATTTAAAGTGGCCTCCCTTTGATAGTTATCAATATACCATAAAGTATCGATAAGTAATTGACATTATTCATTCAAAACGATCCACCGAAGCACATAATGTCCAATTTCTTTATTGGCTTGGATAAGCATCGATGGTTCTGAGTTGATTGATGGACCGACGTTGGATGCTCCCGCATCAATAATCTAGTCTATATTGATCCTAACCACCTTCTTAGTTCTTTCATTAGAAGGTGCAGATCTAATTCACTTCATGAGAAACCTGTGGTAATCTAAGTAGTCCATGACAGATTCCTCAAAAAGATCACTTCCAATTCTCCTAACCACGCATGCCAACGGTATCTCACCCAATTCTTCATCGAGAGCACTGTATGTTAAAAAGAAAATAAGTAACAGTACATCACTAGATCAACATTGCAAGAAAAATAAGACATTAAAATGAATTTGACTAAAACATCATATGTTCAAACTTCGTTCCAGTCATGAACATATTTCACAGTAAAGATGGATTGGTTCTGTCACCTTTTTCAACTATATTAATTCCCAGAAACAAAAAATGAAGATAATTTAGCGCGAGATAACAAAGATGTTTTTAGTATGCATTTTCTCGCTCTCAAAATCTACATCACAGGAAAGGAATTTACTCTACTTTCAATTTTCTTGTCTAAACTAGCGAGGCTTGTTTTGTTTTTCTTCTTGCTGACCATGTTGCTGCAACATCAACATTGTCGGGAGGGGTACTTAATACGGCCTCCAGATCCACGGGAGCTATATGTTGGCAGCACAAGATGTCAGATTAAGTTAAATAGTATCATAAGAAAAAATAAGTTTGTTAAAGAGCATGTGAGAGCTTGTTACGATTGATAATAATCTCTTAGGAACTCATGTTCGGTAATAATCTCCTTTTGATATATTGAGAAGAAGTGAAGATATAAACCATAGCACCATTTTCACTTTTTAGGATAAAGCAAAGAACTAACCCCTCTGTAAAAGCCACTTGAAAAAACAACATTTTGGCAAATCTACAACAACAATTAACATGAACCATAAAGTTCTTACCTGAAAGCCGCCAGGACATAAGACAAAAGAATTGTTAGGTTTGTATTTTTGAAAACTTTGTTCACCTCTTCTTCGCCTCCCAACGCATTATGGTGCAACCATGTTTGGTTTATGCCTTAAGAACTGTTCAATTCATTCATCTTAGGATGTTGAAATGAATTTGATGACCCATGTACAAAGGTATAAATAATACATTAAAAAAAGGTATAGTTTACTAAACAATGTGACTGCATAAATATTATCTCAAATAATCTCATATCAAAAGAAGTGAGCCAACTTGTATCTGACTCAAAATGGTTCTAGGGGATCTATTATGGTACTCCAACATCTATCGCCAAGAAACCATTATCAATAAGCATTAGAATATTTCACTAAAAAAATTAAACCACACTAGGATCTAAAATGATTTTTATAATAGGTACCTGATTAGTGAATGGAGAAAATCCATTTATAATCCCCTGTGACATGATGTATGGTGTTTGCATCTATATGAAAAAAACAATCTCATTAGTGGAATGTAATAAAATGTTTCCATGTAATATATGATGGTTGCATCTATATAAGAAAACAATATCATTAATAAAATGTAAGAAAATACTTCCAAGGAATCTATTTCACTACTCCAATATCTATAAATGATAAACCACTAAATATAAACATTAGAATTTGCAAATATAATAGTAACCCAAACTTTTGAATACCTGACTAGTGAATGATGAAAACCCATTTATAATTCTCAGTGGCAAGATGTATTGTGGTTGCATCTATATATATTTAAAAAAAAATTGAACCAATTAGAAGAATATAAATATAAAATGTTGAATTTAGAAGGACACACCTAATTATGGAAATTTACACTAATTATAGGACCACTAATATTGCTAGGACAAAAGACATTTCGAATCTAATTTGAATTTATTGAATAATTTGGCACATGAGTCTCATCAGGCATTGCTTGGATTGCCAACTCTACATTACAAAATAAAAAATATATTAATTAGAATCATGTAGCATGAGTATAAAAATAAATTGATTCTATGTCACTCAGCTAACCTCGATTTTTTATTGGAATCGGGGGTTTTTGTTTCTTTGATTTTTTCTTCTTTTTCTCACTTGAGCTTTTGGGCCTTCCATAACTCGTTCCCTTTCCTTTCCTTTGAAGAGGGTCCAATATCAAAATCTCACACAAAGAAGCCTCATTGTTATCATCATCACTAGCATCATTTGTCACAG
This sequence comes from Eucalyptus curtisii, assembly GCA_017140595.1. Lineage (NCBI taxonomy): Eukaryota > Viridiplantae > Streptophyta > Magnoliopsida > Myrtales > Myrtaceae > Eucalyptus > Eucalyptus curtisii. Next base: position 15,695,701 of record CM029495.1, read on the forward strand.
CCACACTTGAGTTGTATGATGAAATTTCAGCCATTGTTGCCTCCAAGTTCTTCTTTGCTATCCCCATAGTATTTTCATCTTGGGCTCCCAAACTCATTAATTCAAAAGCACTTTGCACTGAAGTGGAAAATTGATTAAATGTGGATGGACCGGGTGATATTTCATGAGATTCATCATTCAGATACCCTTACTTCGCACTTTTAGTCCATCTTTTCAATATATAGATAGATGGAATGGCTGAAACTGATATATTTCCATTCAAAATGTGCAAAGCATGACGACATAACCATCCTTTTGATTCAAATAATTTGCATTCACAGGGGACTGAAAAGTTAGTGGGGTTAAATCTAACAACATGTTCACCTTGAATCCCATCACACTTAAGAGTATATTCCTAAATCGACCCATTAAAAGTGGTACCTGAAATTCTTTCGGAGACAGCTTGAAAAAATTCTTCATTAAACCTTCTAACAAAAGAATGAGTATACACTCAAGTGGCATGCGTCAATATCCCATTATTCAAAATTTGCGTCAAACGAGAACTATAATCATCTTGACTTTCAATTTCTCTCATATGATTCAATTGTTCTTCGTAATGGTGAACGAATTGTATAAGGGTTGATGTCTTAGTAAATATTTGTTGGAAGACATTGTTAGTGCTCTCACTCCTCTAACTTGATCTTTTACCACAAGAAAAAATATCGCGACCAAAAGCAGAATTCCACTTATGTCTCAAGTCGTATAACCTTTGAAGCCAATTGTTATTCTCAGTACCCCACTCCTCTTACATTTTTCTCCAAGTAAATTCAAATTCATCCTCTGATTTGCATTTATGCATAAGTTTTGACAAAAATTTATCCTTAAATCCCGGCTTGTGGTAAAGTTGTGGAATATTTTGATTAGCATTTTTCCCGATGTGCCAAGTGAATAAGCGGTGTTGAGTGTTTGGAAACACTATTCAAATATCTTTTGCCATGGCTTGGTCTTGATTAGTGAAAAGAGTCTTTAGAGCCTTATTTCCCATAAACTTCAGAAACACCTCAAATAACAAGATAAATGAATTTGCAGTTTCATCCAACAAAAATGCACAACCAAACAAAGTGTTCTTCCAATGATAATTAACTCTAACAAAAGGTGCACATATCGAGTTATACCTATTAGTATGATATGTGGTATCAAAAACCATCACATCAGCAAAACAATCATAATCAAATTTGGATAAACTATCTCTCCAAAACAAACTGGTCGATCTACCATCTTGATCTATCTGTTGTGCATAGAAAAACATTGGATTTTGCATTTGCATGCAATGAAAATGATTCAAAAGATTTTGACAATATCCCCCATCTATATAATTTAAGCTTTCACTTTGCAAAAAAATTTGACAATCACGTAAGATGAAACCCAAGTTTTGGCTTTCTCCTACTTCGTTTGCCAAAAACTTATATGCCATCGTCCCCCCAATGCCAGCTTTCGCCATGTCAACTAAAACACCATTGGAAGAAATCATTCTCCCACATCTGATCAAGTGCCTTTGATATTTCGATATTGTGGCATCCTAGAATTCCATGATAATCCCTAGATGCACTATGAGCCATGTGGAAATGATGAAAGCACCACCAATTTATATTGTAGCCTTTTGACCCATGATTTGCATTAATTAAGGCCGAGCTCTTCAATAGATAAATATTTGATAGGAAAATTTTATTCTTGGCCATGTGTGTTATAGGTTGAATTTTATTGATTTATGTTGCAAGTTTTATGGCCTTATAAATTTCAATTAAGTACTTGTTGTAAATGGGGATTTAGGGTAGATTTTTTTTTTTTTTTTTTTTTTTTTTTTTTTTTTTTTTTTTTAAGGGGGGGTGGGCTGATTTCTTAAGGCCCAAACCAGCCCACCACTCCCTATTGTTGGGTCAACCAGGGGCGGCCCAAGGAGCCCTATGGGCCGTCGACCAAGAAGAACCGGAATGAGGGGAGGAGTGGCCATGAGAGGCCTATCTTCTTTGCATGACATTTACCAAGTGTCATCTTGCATGTAAACTAATGATTACATGCTAATCGTGAGGGGGAAGAAAAGAAGAAGGGGCGGATTGAACAAGGGGGAGAGGGTCGCACGAGAGAAAGGCAGGAAGAGGGTTACCGAGAGAGAGAGAGAGAGAGAGAGTGACCGTCCAAGAGAGGGAGAGCGAGCGTGCGAGAGAAGAGGAGGAGGTTCGTCGTCGCCATCGAGCCGCTGTGTCCCCGTCGTCCTTTCTTGCTGTGGTGCTCGGACTAGAGGCAACTAGAGTCCGTTTCTCTACCCTTTGCTTGCTGTTATGTGTGCATGTTGGATGGTGAATATTGGAAGTGGAAGAGGTAAGGAGATTTCGAAGCAATGGGAAGAAGTTTGGTGGCTGTGCATGCTGTTTCTAGAAGAATTAATCCGACCCTCGGTGAGATTTTGAGTTGCATGCGACTTTTTAGTGGGAATCTCACTTCAATTCCTTAAAAAAAATGGTAGAGGACTTCATGAGATATAACATATCAAAAATTGAGCGGAAAAGAACAAGTATAAGTAGGTGAACTCGTCTCTCCTTGAAGGAACTGGATTGGGAAAACGTTATCTCGACCTAGCATGATTCTGTGATTTTTATAAAATCGTACAATTGAAATTTGATCTTGAGCCCTGAATGAAAGTTATAGATGACCTTCTGAGGAACAACATACCGAAAATTGAGATGAAATGGACATGAATAGGTTGGTGAATCGATTTTTCTTTGAAAGGACTTAATCTGGAAAACGGTACCGAGAATAGGAAGAACTAAATCGTCCATAGCTATTAATCTAGAACGAATTGGGTTCAGATTTCTTCATAAGATGTTTATCTCTAGGTCTTATCTATAACTTATCAAAATTTCATAATTTTTTGGAGTTCTTTTGGATATTTAATCGAAATTATTTTCAAAACTACGCAAACTGTGATGTTGAAATATTGAGAGCTATGATGCTTGGACCGTGCCGAATTGTGTGATGTTCCTTTGGTACAATGTTCTTCATGAGATATTTACCTCTAGGTGTTGTCTATAACTTACCAAAATTTCATAATTTTTGGTGTTCGTTTGGATATTTAATTAGAATTATATTCAGAACCGTATAAACTGTAATGCTAAATTTTGAAAGCTGTGATGCATGGACCGTACCGAATTATGTAAAGTTTTTTTGGTATAGTGTTCTGCATGAGATATTTACCTTTGAATGTTGTGTGTAACATATCAAAATCCCATAATTTTTGGAGTTCGTTTGGGTATTTAGTTGAAATTATATTCCGAACTGTGCATACTGTTTCACCCGAATATTGATGTATTTTAAAAAAAATATATAGAATAAAAGGAGTGGTTCTATGTGATGTCTTGTGTGATGGATTATGCTGCATTTGTGGTGTCATATGGCATGGTACAATTTGTCAAAAGTTGAGATAGATCTTTGTTACTATCACATTGTACATCATGTGGAAATGTGGTGCATATATGAAAATAAATTACGAAAATGAGTATACCGTCTGAGGTGTGAGCCAACGATGCCTCGGGAGTTTCGAGATGCCCGGAGTGTGGGTGCTGGATGCTCGGAGTGTGTGAGCCAGATGTCCTCCGGAGTGTGGGTGCCGGATGCCCGGAGGTGTGTGCCGGAGGTTCCTCGTGATGCCAAGTTGGGTGCGAGCGATAAAAGAGGGATGCAAGTATTGTTCCCTGGGAAGAAGAATGTTGTGATCCAATTGAAAGATAAAATTTGAAATTGAATCGTGTGCATGGACGTGTGCATATGGCATGGGTGAACCTAATGGAATGCATGGTGATATATGCATGGCTAATTGATGATATATGTACAAGTGCATGGTAGTATATGCACGTTGCATGGTGATATATGCATGGTTGTAATGGTGAGTTATGCTCGAATGCAAGAATGACATGTGTTTGATTCGTGATGTCTTGATTGCTCTGCTTGTTGCAATGTGTAGATTAATGGATCTTTACTGCTGAGTGGTTGTACTCACCCCTTTAGGGGATTAACATTTCATATTAGAAGATGCCGTTACCATCGGTTGCGCGTGGTACCTTCTATGGTATACCTTCTGGCACTGAGGTTGAGTGTGTGGAGCACATCTGTGTTAGTGTTCCTAGTTTGGTGTTTCTTCGATGACGTAGGCTTGGCTGGGGGCCCTGTTGTCCAAGAGTTTCTGTCTGTCCATGTTCGACGAAATGGAGTGATGCTGGGGATGCCGCCGCCGCCTGATGCACCGGGTTGGGTGTGATGGCATGTATAACTATTGGGAGTTGACACTTTTTGGGATAGCCGACACTTGTTGATGGATGGGTATATATGTTTGATGTAGGGTCAAGTTCTCTTTTGAGTCATAGCCAAGTATAGTTAAAATCTTGGCCTTTTGCTGTACCGACCCTAGAGGTCCATCTTGAAAATGTAAATAAAAGTGACTCGGCATTGTCTTTTCATTCGGTGTGTAGTAGGTGTGCATTGCATTATTGGAGTAAGGGATGGTGAGAGACGTTTATACTTCCGTTGGTGAGCTGCGCTGAAACCATTTCAAAAAAAAAAAGGGGGGGGGGGGGTGCCACACATATAAAGGTATTAGACCGGTATATTGATTTGAACAAGTGATAGGTACCTGTGGCGACCCCTAATGGATCGGGGGAAAGGGGTGCCACATATATAAATTCATGATTTAACCTAGGAACATAGTCTATGACATCATAAGCGCCATTCTCAACTTTCAATCTAATAAATGCAGGACAACCACATCTAACTTCAAGTCTTTCATATTTTCTTTGTTGATTGGATGAGTTGATAGAGTATCCCTCACAATTATACACAAAAGTGCGTTGAGTTATTTCTCCTTTATCATTTTTTCTAATCTTAGACTTCCTCACTCCAAATCATTTACCCATAGCATAAGCCACAAATTTATGATATGCTTCAATTTCACTTGCAAAAACCATTCCAACCGTAAACTCAAAATCTTTTTCCAAATCACGAATAACATGTGCTAGATCAATAGTTCATGCAATATTTTTACCAGTGAAATAGCATCCCATCCACTTTTAAAAAAACACAAATATCTTTTACATAGTATGACTTCAAGATTACCTTTGATTCAGCCATCAAATAACCTTATACGTACGAATTAATTGACTAATCGCGAGCAAACCTTTGTCCATTGGAGTTCTTGCCGAATTGAAGAGAGATCGAACTTTGAAATTCAATGCCGTCCTACACAAACCAAACCTCCAAAAAATCACACCACCAAACACTCAAGGGCAAAACTACCAACTCAATAGCCAAACTCGTGCACTTATCCATCAATAATTTGTAAATGTAATCACAAACAATAGAATGCTTTGTACTTCGCTATAGACATTTCCAATTTGCTAAGATTTCACGAAAGTTTCACAACACATTCTAAGTAATCAATTGGTGCTAAAGAGGCACACAACAAGCTCAGTTTGGACTTTCTTGATACCTAACAATCCACAAGATGCACTAAATGATACAACATGGAACCAATAACATCATTCAAGAAAAAAGAATAGTAAATGAAGCAAACTAGTTTAGGAGTCATTATGGCACAAGAAAATAAAGAAAAATGAAAGCACCTAACTTGAATGTCAGTCGCAATGAGCTTAAAATGGAATTGCTCAACCTCCACAATATTCCAACAACTAATTACAAGTCCATCTTAATTTGCATTGCAAACCAAACAACATTAATGTTCAAACATATTGTTCTGTTAGCTAACTTATAGTCAAGCATCCAACAACATCAAGATCCGTCGAAGCTAAAAATCGTTCACAACGGTGGCCGCAATGTCGTCACTACTCACTTTGAGTTCTTCAACACCTTATAGCAACATAGAAACACACCATTTTCATTTTTGTCCAAGAAATGGGTGACAATAAGCAGTACGGAGAATATGATCCGTTTCTTTCCTTTCCATTGATCACTTCTTTTGGCTGTATTTTAGTTTGCTAAGAAACATCATGGGCATTCTTAGAAAAGCCCAATATTTCTCTATTCAACAGTAAATGCTTGTTTATAATAAGAATGTCAAGATGCAATTGCAAGCCCGAGCTATTTTTATTTCAATTCTTCTTGATATCAGACTCTTTTTTCATCTGTTTCTCTGTTTGCACCACCCAAAATGTGAAACTGTCATGACACATGAGTGATGTACAAGGTTTTGCCATAGCTATCTAACATGTGTTGGATCCATGCATACCTCTTGAGGTGCAGATGTGATCAAGCTAAAAATGCATTACAATACATGATAGAAAATGTTGGCAGAACTCCAATGTGCAAACTCGCCTACCTGCCTTGCAGCTTGGAGGCCACCAGTGGGCTTTTGGGTGTCTACACTTGCTAAAGAAGGCGAGTCGAAGACAATCACAGCTTGGGACCTAGCCAAGACTCGTGGGGCTCTTGGGAGCAAGTGGCAACGGCAGAGGCGTTCGAGCTCGGACGCGCCCAGTGAGCTTTTGGGTGTCCTCAATCACTGAGGAGGCAGAGGTGGAGAAGGTCAGAGCTTAGGACGCGGCCACGACCGGCGGGGCTCTTCGAAGCGAGTAGCAGAGGCAAGCAGCGGGCTTTTGGGTGTCCACGCTCATCCAAGAGGCCAAGGCGGACATGGTCAGAGTTTGGGACCCAACCACGACTGACGAGGTTCTTGGGAGTGGGTGGCTCTTCACGGCAATGGCAGAGGCGGCCAAGCTTGGAGGCGACCGGTAGAGGCAACCAAGCTCGAAGGCGACCAGCTGGATTTTGAGTGTACGCGATCGTCGAAGAGGCCGAGCTGGAAACAGTCAAAGCTCGAGACCCAACCATGACCGACGGGGCTCTTTGGGGCAAGTGGGCCCTGGTGACAACGGCAGAGGCGGTCGAGCTCGAAGGCAACCATCGGGCTTTTGGGTGTCGCGCTTACCTACAAGGCCGAGGCGAAGATGGTTAGAGTTCGGGACCCAGCCACAACCAGAAGGGTTCTTGGGAGCAAGTGGCTCCCGACAACGACGGTAAAGGCGGTTAAGCTTATAGGCCACTGGCAAAGGTGACCGAGCTTGGTGGTCACTAGCTGGCTTTTGGTGTACGCGATCGTCGAAGGGGCCGAGGCGAAAACAGTTAGAGCTTGGGATCCAACCATGACCTGCGAGGCACTTCGGAGTGAGTGGATCCTAGTGGCGTTAGCAGACGCGGCCGATTGGTGGGGTTCTTGGAAGCGAGTGGCTCCTAATGGCGACGGTAGAGGCAACCGGCAAGCGTTTGGTTGAGAGAGATTTTTGAGAAACAAAGAAAGAGCAAGCGTTTCAGCTTTCATGCAGAAAGATGCAGAACATAGACAAAAAATTTTCAAAGAGAATGGGAGGCGAAGGGACGCACGCTTGCGTGCAAATGGGAGAAATGGTGCAGAGAAGGACGAAGCATTTAATGAGAGAGAGAAGCAGCAAAAATTTGACTAAAAAATAATGATGCGCCCCGAGTCCAGGTGGAGCCACGTGGTGACATGTGTCGCATCCTGATTGGGCGGGCGCATGGTGACGTGGTGCGGCCGGCCCACCCAATATTTTCTCCTTTTCTAATACACAAGTATATGTTTCAATACATCCATCGAAATCTCATCAAATCTTAACTAGTGAAGTCATTGACGTAATCGCTCATCACTATGACGTGGCACTCCAGAAGATGATGGAATCATTGCATCACTCTTCCACTTCATCGAATGAGATTCACTAAAAAACGAAAGTTGACCAAAGACTACATGCATAGCTATGAAAGACTTTGTCACGCCCCAATCCTCGTGTACGTGACAACCCTCGTTCTCTTAGGCCATTTGATTGCAACATCTTAGGAGGCGTCATTGACTCATTCGTATTATCATTTACTTATGCACAAGCAGAAGCGTAAATACAATCACTCAACCAACCAAATAAGGATAGCTTAAAACATACTTATATACACACGAACACACACATTCATAACCACATCATTCCATACAAATTATTTTCAGACAAACTAAGCAACATAACAACAGCATCACCTGCTATGCCGCTTCCAAAAACAATCCAAAGGCGTGGCCATAGCCATCTCCAAAAGGGTTCTGAGCCAAGCCTAACACCTCTAGTACTATGAGGATGATGTCAAAAGGTGATGCACCCCCACTACCACCTAGCTCCCTATGGGCTCCATGTACCAAGGCTCTAGCTCAACGATCAAGTCGGGATCGACTTCCGAATTGGACACTGCCCCGTTGGGCACAACTAGATCCATCGCATTCCAACCGGTGTTGCCTGACCCTGCACTGGGAGGTCTGTCAAAATCTCAGATTGGGATGTATAGGTAGTCCCCTACCCAAAAGTACCAGGTCAAGAACCGCTGGGGCACTAAATTCTGAAGCCCCTCATCGATTGGATATTCAGTAACCTCATGGCTCTGCTCAATGGGGACCCCGAACTAGACGTGGCAATAAGGTTCATACATTCTTAGGGCCTGAAAATATTTCAACAAACTATAATGAGATAAAAATCATGCAATAAACACCCTAATCCTCGCATAGAGAGGAAATTCACTTTAGAGTTATCCTAAACGTGCAAGTGATCTATTGATGTTAGATCAGTAACAAAGCCCTTGCTTTGCCTTATGCACGTTTCACACATATGTGTTCTGATTATTATGATTGTTCAAGGCCACAACCCAAAGGTCGGTGGTCTTTCGGCATAATTAAGTATCGTCCCACCCCATCAGGCACAGCATCATCCTATGTACACATATGCCTCAGGACGACATTCTAGTTGAGGAGCTTCTTTCTTAAATCCATTCGCGAATGGAATCCTGTTAACATGGGAGCATCCGAACTTAATCGGACATCGTCTCATATAATCATGCACATCAAGACGGTTCTATCACCCGCATAATCATACACATCAGGATATTTAAATAATCGCACAAGCATACCATCACTCAAGCTCATTTCATACATTTCTCATTAACCGATACAGGAGTGTGTAATGCTTATACAATATGCAATAACGTTTTCCACATACAATCAAGTCATGCTTGTTTCTCATATCATATCACTTCATAAGGTCATTTAAACACTTTAACATATTATCTTTTCATATAACCTTATATGCATACTAATTAGCCATGATTATTGTTTTCTAATCTAAGAATTTCATCAACATACACCATAATTAAAATTAGGATCCAACAATACACCAATCCATTAGAACTCAAAGCATATAGAACACTCATTAAAGGTAAGATCAGTCATTATTTTAAGTATAAGTTATTATGATAACCTATCACATGCCAACATAATCTATCTGATAACTTATCTCATAGCAACACATCATAGTACGATAACCTATCACACATCAATATATCATATTCTAATAATTTATTTAATATTAAAATGGCCTATCGTGATAACCTATCATGACCTACAATAATCTATCATGATAACCTATTAGAAACTACAATAACATGTTGCTTAAACCTACTTATCACATAACCAAATTATCATTTAACCTTAATGTAATACTAATCTTAGTTCTAAGTTAATCACAACCCTAAATAAGGGCTAGAAAGCCACTCACTCCTAATTCTAAGCTTGGTGAGTGACGATGAAAGGGCGACAAGGGCTGGACAGTGGCGGTGGTAGCCAATCATGGAGGTTGTGGTGGCATCACGATTGAGGCATGGCGGCGGCAAGGCTGGGTGACACTCTTCGGGCGTCAGCGGTCCAAATCGAGAGAGAAAAGAGGAGAGTGAGGTGGTGGTTGTGAGGGCACTACAATAGCTACTCACGGCCAAGATCCGGTACGGCGTCGAGGATGGCCGTGCGGGAACAGCGGCTTCAACTTTAGATGGTGGAGTGAAATCTAAGGAGGAAAAATGGGAGAAAATGGCTTGCAAAGAGGGAGGAAATTGAGAAGTGGGGATTCGGCCAGCTCAATGAAAAGGAAGGAAATGAGAGCAAAGTGAGACAGGAGAGAGAATGAGAGAGTGCCATGCAAATCAAAAGGGAAAGGGGAAGGAGAGAATGAAAGATCTTGCCATTAATTGCATTGTAGTTGAAATCCCTCCAATCCATTACAACTTAGTATTTTGCTTGGAGGGGAAGGGTTCATAAAGAAAGAAAATCCAAGCAATTAATGCATTTGATATGTACACATATGAAATTAGGGGGATAGACTAGGTCTAAGTTGATGCCATCTCCTCCCCTTTATCCATGTCGCCGCCCCCTTCCCTTGGCCTTTCCATCCATGCACATAGGTCATTATATTAAGATTTGGGCTCACAACTCCTTGGGCCGCCCTTCCCTTGGGCGTGAGGGCTATCGGGCCGCCCATCCATGGGCATTGGGCCAATTGGGCCCATGTGGATCCTCATCCATGGCTTGTTTCCACTTTTTTCGAATTTTTGTGTTCCATAGATGAAAAATTGAGTTTTCACCCCCAAAGTAGCTTTCTCGGCATTTTTGTGGTCTATCAATCCTCATTGTACTCCCACTCCAAAGATTGGCCACCATTGGAATCTCATTTCGAAAATTGAGGTTGGATGGAGGATGTCACAAATCTCCCCCCTTAAAGAAATTTCATCCTCGAAATTTTTAAATTACCTATTTCTTCAAATAAATAAGGATATTGGCATCTCATTATGCCATCGCTTTCCCATGTCGCTCCTCGGTGCCATGATGTTGCCTAACAACTTTGACTAAGGAAATGACCTTATTGTGCAATACTCGTTCTTTTCTATCTACGACTCGCATTGATTGCTCAATATATATCACTCTGTGATCCACCTCGATCTCCTCATAACTAAGCACGTGCATTGGGCCTAGCTCATACTCAACATTGATATATAAAACACATTTTGAACCTAAGCAAGATTGGGTGACAATGCTAAACAATAGCCAAAGTCCCTATTCATTTTAGAATCTCGAAGGGTCCAATGAACCTGGGGCTTAGCTTCTCTTTCTTGTCAAAACGAGACGTTCCCTTCATTGGTGACACCTTAAGGAACACGTGGTGGCGAACCTAAAACTCTAGAGGTCTTCGTCGTTTGTTCACGTAGCTTTTCATGCGGCTTTGGGTTGTCTTTAATCTCTCTTGGATGATCTGGACGGCATCCATGAATCATTGCACTAATTCAAGGCCCGTAATTTTTCTTTCTCCGACTTCATCCCAATAAACAGCTGTCTTATACCCACGATCGTATAACGCCTCGAACGATGCCATTCCAATATTCTGTTAATAGCTATTATTGTATGTGAACTTGACCAAGTGCAGTTGATCTTCCCATCCTCCTTTGAAATTCATGATGCAAGCTTGTAGCATGTCCTCAAGGGTTTGAATGGTCCTCTCAGATTGGTCGTCCATCTACAAATGATAAGCCATGCTAAACTACAATTTCGTTCCCATGATCGTTTGCAAGCCTTTTTGAAATGTAGCTGTGAACTTGGGATCTTGATCTGAGGTGATTGTCACAGGAACCCCTTGCAATCGGATTATTTTTCTGATGTACAACTCGGTATACCTAGCCATGGCATAATCCTTTCGTATCGCAATGAGGTGGGCTGACTTGATTAGTCGAGCAACCACAACCTAAATGGAATTTTTTCCTCTTTGTCTCCTCAGCAATCCCATTGCAAGGTCCATTATGATGTGCTCTTGTTTCCATTTTTGAATCTCTAACGATCGTAGCAGTCCATCAGGATTGTAATGTAGAGCTTTAACTTACTAGCATGTCAAGCACTTTGCCACGTGCTTAGCTACATTAATTTTCATGTCATTCTACCAATAATATTGTTGAAGGCTCCTTTGCATCTTCATACTACCTAGATGTATTTTGTAGTTTCTTCGATGAGCGTCGGCTAGGATTTTTTCCTTGAGTTATGCATTGTCAGATACCCACAATCGTCCTCAAAACCTCAAGATCCCATCATCTGTCACTTGAAAGTTTGGTTTCCTCTTCTTCAGGCTGTCTTGCAAAATCTTTTGGATTGATGGATCCTTCTATTGCAATGTTTTAATCGTAGTCTGCACTTTGCGTTCGATTCGAAGAGTGACTATTAGACTGGAAAGGTGGCCTTACTTAAAGTTTGAATCTTGTACTCCTTCGAGAATGATCCATTCCCGAACTATAATTTGTGCAATTGTTAACTTTTGACTGAGTGCATTTGCTATCTTGTTGGCCTTTTGAGGACGATATAAGATGTCGCAGTCATAGTTCTTGAGAAGTTTCATTCAGCACCGTTTTTTCATGTTCAATTCCTTTTGCAAAAAGAGGTACTTCAGACTTTAGTGATCGATGTAGATTGTGAACTTCTCCCCACAAAGGTAATGCCTCCAAATTTTGAAGGCGAAGATAATTGTTGCCAATTCCAGGTCGTGTGTCGGATAATTTTGCTCGTATGGCCTCAATTGCCTAGATGCATAGGCTACTACTCATCTATGTTGCATCAAGATGCAGCCCAATCCTTTAAACGAAACGTCTTTGTTGATTTCATATCCTCAAAACTAGATAGGCTTGTTAACATTAGGGTGGTCATCAATTTATGCTTAAGTTCTTGGAAACTCTTCTCACATTTATCCATCCATTCGAACTTCACTTCTTTCTTTAACAATCTTGTTTGTGGCGTAGCTATGCCAGAGAATCTTTCCACAAATCACCAATAATAGCTAGGCAATTTAGGAAGCTCCGAACTTCTATCACCGTCGTTGATCTTGGCCAATTTATGACCGCTTCAATCTTTGTTGGATCCATAAAAATTCCTTCGCCTAATATTACATGACCCATAAATGCTACTCAATTGAGCTAGAACTTGTACTTGGTGTACTTAGCATAAAGTGCGTGTTTTCGGAGGGTCGTCAATACTATCTTTAAATGTTGTTCACGCTCCTCTAGGTTATTTGAGTACACCAATATGTCATCAATGAAGACTATGACGAACTGATTCAAGTACACCTTCAACACTCGGTTCACTAAGTCCATGAAAGCTGCTGAGGTATTGGTTAACACAAATGGCGTCACTATAAACTCATAATGGCCATATCGTGTTCCAAAATGTGGTCTTGGGATATCCTCTTTTCCAATCCTTAGCTGATGATAACCCATCCTTAGGTCTATCTTTGACAATGCCGAAGCTCCTTGAAGTCGATCAAATAGGTCATCTATCATTTGTAATAGATACTTGTTCTTGATCATCACTTGGTTGAGTTGTTAGTAATTCATGCATAGTCACAATGATCCATCGTTTTTGTTCACGAATAGGATAGGCGCTCCCCATGGTGATGCATTAGAGCGAATGAATCCCTTGTCAAGCAATCCCTGCATTTGACCCTTCAATTCCCTCAATTTGGATAGCGACATTTGGTATGGTATCTTGGAGATTGTTTTTGTCCCAAGGGCCAATTCAGTAACGAACTATATTTCCCTTTCTAAAGGTAATCTTGGCAATTCCTTTGGAAAGACATCCGCAAAGTCTCGTATCATGATGATATCCTTTAACTTCAGCTTCTCTGCTGTCATATCCTCAACCATTGCCAAATAGCCTTAGCAATCATCTTTTAGCAACACTTCTACCTCAAGCGATGTAATTAAGGGTGTAGGCAGTCCACCTCTATTCCCTATGAACTCAAAACCCGAACTACCAACCGAGTTGAACTTTATGACATTACTAAAGCAATCATCGTGGCTTGTTACTTTTTGAGCCAATCCATTCCAATTATGACGTCAAAGTCATACATAGCCAAAACAACTAGATTTATCAACTCCTTTTGTCCATTAACAACTACCTCACACCCTTGACACCCTAAAATAGATAGCACCTTATCTTTCATAGGGTTGGAGATGCTAAAGACTGTTTCCAACGATTTCAATTCTAACCCAGCTAATATAATGAACTGATAAGCTACAAATGAATGTGTCGCCCCCATATCAAACAATGCATATGCAGGATAAGGGTATAAGGAAATCGTACCTATAATTATAGCCCTGAAATCCCTAGCTTCTTCTTTGGTCACTGCGTACACTCTACCCTAAGTTGGGAGTCGATTAGGATTTTTTTTGTGGTGCGGCTCTTGATCGTTGTCCCATGAGTAGTGGTTGAGGCTACGGTCCAAGTAGTCATTGTGGATAGCTTCGCACATGATGGCCCTACTAGCTACATCTAAAGCATGCTCCTGTCTAAGCGTGGCATGGTACAGATCCATGAAACTTGCCACAAAATCGGCATCCATGGCTCAGATTGTGCATCGGCTTCTCGACACCATTCCTTCTATTGGGGGAGATTGGGTGTTTTTCTCGTGTCATTTGCCTCTTCTCAAACCGATGATTGTCGCTGCTGGCAGTGAACCGCGACTCAGATGCAGCTGCTCGCTCAAACATCTCCTTCCAATTAGTTGGTTCCTTTTATAAAGCTCATCATAATCCTTTAGATTTAGGGCACCAAGTGGTTGTGAATCTCCGGCTTCAGTCCATCTCGAAGCCTCCTAGCTCAATCCTTGGAGCATAATTTGACAGTTCAGCAAACTTAGCCTCAAATTGGTCAATGAACAGGTGGTTATGACGAAATTGCAAGATTTTAGCAATTTTTTGCTCTCGAGCACACTCGAAAAAGTACTTTCCATTGAATGCTTCCACAAACATGCCCCAAGTCAAGATGGTATCTTCAAGAAAAACTCTTCCCCATGTGACCTCCCACTAGTCATTAGCATTTCCTTATAGTTGGTAAATTGCTAAGGTCACTTTTTCCTCATATGTACACCTCAGCAACATGAAGGCCTTCTCCAGCTCTTTATTCGACGAGGCAGCGGCCTCAGGATAGCCTTTTCCAGTGAACTGGGGTGGGTGGCTTCAACTTTATGAGCTGCTCCACCAACCTTTGACTCCCGTCTCCAGCTAATAGGGCATCATTGTGAGCAGCAGTGATAGCCACAGTGGTAGCAGTAGCTTCAGCCTATTGTTAAGCTTGTTGTCCCATCAAATTCCCAATGGCTTCTAGGGCTTGCAAAATCACATCCACTCTAACTCCCATCTTCGACGCATCCTTAAATCTGGGCTAAACTCCTCTTAAAGCGCTAAGAATAACACATTCCACAATTTCAAGTTAGGAATTTAGAACCACAAATCAATAAGACAATTGTCACACCCCGAACTCCGAGCGCACACACACCCTTCGGCAGTCGACTAAAATTTGCGACATTCCCAAGACATGTCACCGACCCTTTTTATTTTATCACATGCGGAAATGAATTAAACAAACCCCCTGACAACAACAAACGTGGGATAGTAAAAGTAGGACAACCATTTTGCACGAACCAAACTTTATAAACATAGCAAGTCGGTCCTACCAATCTATACACATGAGTCTCGTCTCAAAAGAAACTACCAGGCTACCTAAACTCCGAACCCTTCCACCTCGGACCTTGGATCCTCCATTCTAGAGACCTGAAAAATTGTAAACCACGATGGGGTGAGAATAAATCTCAGTGAGTCAACACTCTAAACCCCAATTAGGACGAGAATTCACTCAGAGGCGTCCTAAACATGCACCATCCAGAACTTACCTCGCTTGGGTGTGTCCCTGCACATTAGTACATCTCATATGTACTCATTACCGCAGCATGCGTAATCAGCAATTGGAACACTTCATAACACTCATCGAATATTCACAGAAGTCCCGATTATAGGACTAAATCGTTATGACATGTCTCATTCCATGCCACACAATTTCGTCCCATAATCAAGCGCGGATAACTCATATCGGTGGTTCAATCAACACCCGATATTCACTCTCAATATCCAAACTCCATATTCTAACTCAAGGTTCTAGAGATGACCCCCACAAAGTTCCGTTATCGTGTAGCACTTAGTCCCTGACCACAATCAGCGATAGCTCAAAGTTCTAGAGGTGACTCACACAAAATTCTTTTATTGTGTAGCACTTAGTCCTTTTCCACACACAGCACTAGTACAAGGTTCTAAAGGTGGCTCCCACGAAGTCACGCTATCGTGTAGCACTTAACCCTCGACTATGCAAGATAGTAGTGCAAAGTTCTAAAGGTGGCTCCCATGTCACTCAGTTCACAATGTAGCACTTAGCCCTTGACTACAATAAATAACGGTACAAGATTCTAGAGGTGGCTCACACGAAGTTACGTTATCGTGTAGCACTTAATTTTTTACCGGCTCACCGCCCATTCGGTTTCCTCCACACAACACATGTGATTGCCTCTGCACATCACCTCATCTTTTAATAGTCCTCATATGATTCAATCACATATCACCCTTCAACAGCCATCTTTTGCCACGACCATAAACCATCGCCATGGCACAACTATTCACACATCATCATGCACAAGTTCCAAGCATGTCACAAACTAACCATGTCATCAAATATGGACAAACCAGCATGCATTGCACCAATAACACCACAAAATCATAACTGGCACTAACCGGCAGAAACAGTCCACTCGCACGTCTCCGAGTTTAAATCCAGAATCTTTATAATACGAGTTCGGAAAATTCTCAAATTTGAATATGTTGTAAAGGATACATAAACGAAATTTTTTTATGGGATACCTTAACCCAGGTCTTTCTAGATTAAGTCGCTCAATCCAGTACAAAAAACTGTGTTTGTTTCCAAAAAATCTGTTTTCCGAAATCAGTTTGGTTCGAGACACAAAACTTGTCTGTTTGATCTGAAATTTGAGTATGTTAAACTACAAGATGTGAAAAACAAATTTTGTGAAGAAATCATTTTGAAATTAGAACCCTAAGAGTTGATAAAAATTCCTAGAATCCCAAAAGGTCACAAATTCCAACACAGTCCGAGATTCTATTTGCAAATGACGGAGTTGAAATCTCATACTTTTCAATCTCTAAAACTCTTGAGTAATATATATGTCATAGCTGAAGAAGTCTAAAACATTTTTCAAGAAGGAGTCGATCTCAAATTCGGAGCCTATTTCGATATACAAAAATGGCAAACAGCAAGGATCCAGAAACCAGATCCAGGAGAAATCCAGCAAATTGGGTTAATCCGCCTTCATTAATGCTAATATCACCAATTAGATTAACACTAATTCATCTTAAGGCTAATATAACAATTCTAAATTAGCATTAATCTATCTTAGTGCTAATCTCACTAAGTACTAATCTAACTAAGCTAATTAACATTAAACTAACCTCTTAAGTGCAATTAACAAACTATAGGGAGTTAACTCATCGGATTAGCGAACAAACGGGTTCACGGCGACGGCGGCGTGACGTTAGTGAGATCCCGTGCCTACGGCGGCTCCAAGGAAGGCTCGAAAAGGGCTGAAAAACACCTTGCAAGCTCACTGCCTGAGCTGGAAAGAGAACCAGTTCTGCTTCTGATTCTGCTTAGGCTGGCTGAACGATTTGGCTATGGCTGAGGCGGACGACCAGGGACGGGTGGAGAGACGGAGGTTGCTCAGCTGGGACGACGGCTGGCTGGACAAGCAACGACGAGCCGAGCGGACTGGACGCACGCGAACAGCGGGATGGCGTGAGGCGGATGCGGGCTGGAGTTGAGCTCGATGGATGCTCTGGTGACTAAGTTTGGGTTGGTTGAGCTGGCTTGACTTGAAGCTTCAATAATGGAGGGAGATGAAGGGTTGAGGAAGAAGAAGGAGCTGGTTTCTGTTCTGGAAATGGAGGCTTGAGGAAGATGAAAATGAATAAGAAGCTGAGGAAGAAGAAGAAGAAGCTGCTGCAGCTAGAGGAGGGGACAAGAAGCCATGTAAGTCAAGTCAAAATATCTTGGACACTCAAGTAGAAGCCCTCAAAGTCTTCAGCCTTGATCCACAGCCATTTCCCCTCCAAATCTTCATCCACAAGCCACTTTTGGTGTCCAAAATGTTGCAGCTCCCATGGCCTACGAATTTGGTGACTTCCATCTTCAAATTCCCACCAATCCAAGCTAAAATGAAGGCCAAGTAGCAGCATCCCAAGAGACCTACGAATTTGCATTGGTCTTCATTCAAAATCACACCAAACAACTTCAATTTGATGGCCCCAAAAGCCATGGCAGCAGCCCATAAAATTTCCCTTCAAGTTTTCACAAAACTATCCAATTAAAAGGCCAAAAATACCACCCCTGTTGTCCATACGAATTTGCACCCTTTCCCCTTCCAAATGCACACCAAATAAACCAAATTGGCCTCCCAAAATACCAACTAAGGTGCCCAAAAAACTTTCCATAATTTACTTCACCAATCCATCCATCTTGAAGGCCAAAAATCTATCTAAAAGGGATCCTCCCAATTTCTTGGATTTAATTTGCCAAATTCCAAATTTTCCGTCAAAATTCCCGACTTGCCGAAAATTCTTCAAAGGATGAGACAATGTCCTAAAAATAAATCGTGACACGCTCGGACGTTCGATTCCCGAAACCTAGTTCAATTTCATGGTTAAAATCAACCGGATGCGATTTTCGTCCAATCCAACCTACCGGGTGGTTTTTAAGGATTTTACCGCGGTTAACTTGTGCGTGATCAGCTCAGAGAAAAATGATCATAGGCACATCGGTAAAAAGCCCATTTCATTTTATCGAAACGAGGTCGAAAATTCAGGATGTCACAACAATCAACAATCACATGCATAACGTAAGTGTTCTTATCTAATATTCCAAAGTCTCAACATGCCTTATCACTACAGGTAATGACCATGCTCTGATACCAACTAAATAGGAAGGTCACACCCTGACCCTCAAGTACACAACAACCCTCGTTCTCTTAAGTCATTTGATTACGACGTCCTAGGAAGTGTCGCCAAGACTTACGCACAAGCGGAAGCAAAAATACAATCATTCAACCAATCAAACAGGGATAGCATAAAACACATGTATATTCCAAATCGAACACTGCCCCATCGAGTACATCCAAATCCCTCGCATCCTAGCTGGTGTTCCCTGGCTTTGCACCTACAGGTTCGTCAAAATCTCAGATGGGGCTGTACAGGTAGTCCCTTACCCAAAAATACCAAGTCAAGAAGTGATGGGGCACTAAATTCTGAAGCCCCTCATTGACCTAGATCGTGGTCACGTAGCATTCATAACTGGCGTTGGTCCCCTCAATTGAATATTTAGTAACCTTTTGGCTCTAGTCAATAGGGATCCCCAACCAAACGTGGCGATAGGGTTCAAATATTCTTAGTCCTATAAACATTTAAACAAACAACAATGAGATAAAACTCAGTGAATAAGCTCCCTAATCCTCGAGTATGGAGCTAATTCACCTCAGAGTCAGCCTAAACATGTAAAATATCTATCGATAGTAAATCAATATTAAAGCCATTGTTTTGCCTTAACTATTAACAAGATTGGTTATCTCACTTTCTCGAGGCCATCACAACAAAAGTACATAGACAATTTCCACAACAAATCACATACTCACGAGGTAGACATAAGAACATGCAATGTCCCAATAATGTACAAATGCCATATAATAATTCAGACATGATTGAATATCATTCTCTTGCATGTTTCACACATATGCATCCAAATTATTACGACAGCTCAAGGCCATTGCCAACCCGAAGGTCGGCGGTCTTCCAGCAAACTAAGTATTGTCCTGCCCCATCAAGCACGACATCATCCTGTGTATGCATGCATCTCATGTTGGCATTCCAGTCGAGGAGCTTAGTTCCTAAATCCATTTGCAAACGGCATCTCATTGATGTGAGGGCATCCGAACTTACTTGGGCATCATTCCGCATAATCATGCGCATTAGGACAGTTTCATCGCCTCGCATAATTATACACATCAAGGTATTTAAGTGATTACACGAGCATACCATCACTCAAGCTCATTTCATACAATTTTCATTAACCAATGCAGAAGTGTGTAATGCTTATATAATATGTAATAATGTTTGCCACGTTCAATCATGTCATGCTTGCATCTCATATCATATCACTTTATAACGTCACTTAAACACTTCAACATATTCTCTTTTCACATAACCTTACATGCATAGTGATTAGCCATGATTATTGAATGCCATAAACACTTACTCTCTTCCAATCTAAGAATTTCATGAACATACACCATAATTAAATTTAGCATCCAACATTATACCAATCCATTATAACTCAAAGCATAGAGAACACTCATTAAAGGTAAGATAAGTTATTGTTTTTAAGTATAAGTTATTGCGATAACCTATCACATGCCAACATAACCTATTTGATAACTTTTTCTCATATCAATATATCATATTTTAATAACTCATTGAATATTAAAATGGCCTATCGTAATAACCTATCGCGACCTACGATAACCTATCGGAAACTACGATAACCTATTAGAAACCTACAATAACCTATCAAAAACTTATGATAACCTATCGATTAAACCTACTTATCATATAATCAAATTATCATTTAACATTAATCTAACACTAATCTTAGTCCTAAGTGTAATCACAACCTTAAACATGGGCTAGAAAGCCACTTTCTCCCGATTCTAAGCTTGGTGAGTGATGGCGAAGGAGTGGCATGGGCTAGACGGTGGTAGTGGTGGCTGGTCATGCCCCAAATAGCTAATGGTGGGGGATATGGTGGCGCATGACTGAAGCACGGCGATAGTACGGGCTAGACGGAGTTCTCCAAGCATGTGGCGGTCCAAACCGAAAGAGAAAAAAGGAGAGGGAGGCAACAGTTGTGAAGGCTAGACAGCAGCTACTCATGGCCAAAATCCGGCACAGCAACAAGGGGGGCAGTGGTGTGGGAATGGCGGCTTCAACTTTGGACGGTGGCCGGTGGATAGTGGAGTGAAATCTAAGGAGGAAAAATGGGAGAAAATGGCATGCAAAAAGGGAGGAAATGGAGAATTGGGGGTTCGGCTAGCTTAATGAAAAGGAAGGAAATGATAGCAAAGTGAGAGAAGAGAGAGAAGGAGAGAGTGTCATGCAAATCAAAAAGGGAAGGGGAAGGAGAGAATGAACTTGCCATCAATTGTGTTGTCCTTGAAATCCCTCCAATCTCTCACAACCTAGTATTTTGCTGGGAGGGGAAGGATTCGTGAAGAGAGAAAATCCAAGCAATTAATGCACTTGATATGCACAAATTAAGGGGATAGGCTAGGTCCAGGTTGATGTCATTTTCTCCTCCTCATCCATGTGGCCACCCCATTCCCTTGGCCTTTCCATCCTTGCCCCTTTTGTCAAAAAAAAAAACGTTAGGAGAGGACACATAGGTCATTGCATTAAGATTTGGTACTATTTAAGTACATTAATGCAATTAATGCAAGATCTTGCAACAGGCCAAAGTGGGCTTAGAGGGCCCATGGCTCCTTGAGTCGCCCCTCCCTTGGGTGTGAGTCACATTGGGCCGCCCATCCATGGGCGTGAGGTCCATTGGGCCCACCCGTGGGCTTGGCCCACATGGGTCCTCGTCCGTGACTCATTTCCACTTTTCTGAATTTGCTTTCCACCAATGAAAATTTGAGTTTTCACCCCAAAGTGGCCTTCTGGGCATTTTCGTGATCTACCAATTCTCATTGTAATCCCACTCCGAAGATTGGCCATTGTTAGAATCCCATTCCAAAAATTGAGGTCGGATCAAGGATGTCATAGACTTAATATAATTTAATTTAAAGTGACAACACTATGGGCTAATTTCCTACACAAGGGCTAACCCAATGTATATCTTAGATTATTTTTTGCTCGGTGTTATCTCAACATTGAGAAAAGAATTTCTTCTGCATGTATTATTGGGGATTCGGAATGTCCTTTACTTTAAAATCCTTGATGTTTATCACATGAAATTTGACTTTTACTATATTTAAACTCCAATTGAGTCCGTATATAAGATGAGGCATCTGAGGATATGAATACTTTTCAGGAAGCAAACTATTTTTTGATATGTATTGAGTAAGCTTCGCGATAGGTAAATGTGATGATCTGATAGATCAGATTGATCTCGATTCAGTATATTGTTGCAAATCCTATTTGAATTTGGGTCATTTCAATTTGGAAAATTTCAAGTACATGCCCGTTTAACGTGGGCTCAGCTCATTTCAAATTGTCTGACTTCCTGATGTAATGGATGTGATTTGGGTCATTGCTAGTTTCACACTGTCAGATTTCAAATTGTTCAGATAAGGATCGATTTCGATTTGAATGACTTTGAATCGATTATCATATATATTTTAGTTTGAACTGATGAGTCAATTCTTTCAAATAAATTTTGGGCACATACTATATCTCCTTTGAATGTCGAGGTTAACTCTCAATGATTATTGGTCATACTTCTTACCTTACGATGCCTAAATTAGAATAATAAATTAGATGTAAGAGAGTGAAACTTGAACTTTCAAGTATATCAAACACATGTGCACTAAGGATTCTATATGAGTTTTTGGACAATTTTTCCTGTCCGGGAGTTGACGAACTTTAATTTCACTTTGCATGGTTTATGGCCTCGTCGTATCAAGTTCACTTAACATTTAGTTTTGAGTTCATCGAATTCATATGCTTTCAGGTCACGCTTATTGGATAAGTCACTTAAAAATTAGGATTAAAATCATGAAAAATCTTGAATTGGTATACATATAATAAATGTAGCTCAAACTAATTTTTAAATCATAAAAACCTCAAACTAGTCACAGATGTATAACTTTGTGATTTTTCGTTGTATTAAGCCAATTTAACGAAAATTAATAAAGGATACAAATGTCACAAATATACCGATTTTGGGTTTTCTATGATAATGTACAGTTTGAGGTCATTAATTTGGGATAGATTTATTGCATATGTATCACTTTGAGGTTTTTGGTGATAACTAACCTTGTTAATTATTGAATTTTCTTAGTAAGTTCGAATTGGGTTAGACCAGCTTTTGGATGGGTTAGACTGGCATTTCAGATTGGTCGGAAGAAATTCAAATTCCTCGTCACTTTTGCACAAAAAAATCTAACAGTCTCTTTTCAAAACCTGCAAAAATCATCATGATTTCTAAAATCTCATTCGAAGATGCATTTCTTGCTTACCAATATGCTCCTAAACAAACCCAAGTCAACTTCTCCTCCTGCGCTGCCCATTACCACCGCAATGTCGACGCCTGACATTGCAAAAGCTGAGGCAACTCTCGTCGCCGACATCCACCCCCAGCCAAGCTCATCTCTTCCTTCATTCTCACCGTTTTTTGGCTGAATCTAAAGTTTTCAAGCCTTTTAAGGAGTTAATACCATTTAAAAAAAAAAAAAACCCAGATCATAACTATTATGACATAAATACTCCAAACTTTTTTATATCACTAAAAACCTTACAATCACTAAAACCCTTAAAATTGCTCATTGTAATACAAATACCCTAAACTTTTTCTCTTTATAAAAAAATGCTATCGTGACCTTACCTCGGGTGAATCATTTAGGGGTTGACTAATGGACTATCGGGTGAATCATTTAGGGGTTGACTAATGGACTATTAAGTTTAAACTTAGCTCGAGCTCTCCTAAATCCATGTTAATTCGCAACTTAAGTCCAAGTTTTTAACATGTAAATGATTTTTTAATTAGGAATCGCTACTAATCTATTTTTGGTCGTTTAGAAAGCCAAACCCAAGTAAATGGGAGAATTACTTTACTTCTACGAACCAGAGATTAAATAAGTTCGGAGACTTGATTATGCTAGATACTCTAACTCAATTTCGGTACCTTTTCTTTTTATTTTCAAAAATATTTTTGCAGGCAATTTTGGTTAATTTTAAACTATCATCTAACAAGGAAGGTGATGATGTGAATGCATAACCATTATTGAATGCTCAATAAAATAATTAAGACAACAAATAAATTGCAAATATAGGGAGGAAATACTTATCTTGATGCAACGCAAAGATCTGCAAGGTTAGTTAGAAATCTACATTTATCAACCCAAATATGATTCTAATTAAGGAGTAATTCCAATCAAATCTCTTTTTAGGTTTCTCTTATTTAAATGAAAACTAAGCTATACATGCAATTTCACTAAATGGCCTAATTCTAATAAGAGACAATTTCTAATTAAATGGATCAAGTAACAATTACTAAATGATATGCAATTTATGAAATTAATTCTATATCACATGCACATGATATTTTTATACATATTTTTTTTAAAATTCGTAATTAAAATTATTAAAATTAAAAATCTATCTAAAGTGAGATATCATTTATATTAAGATAGGAAATAGACTAATCTGAGTACTATCTAAACTTAGAAAATATCTCAATAAAACTCAATTCAAAGACTTTATCTAACATGCATTCTAATTTAATTAGAAAATGGTCTAAACTATTCTATTATGCAATTCTATCTAGAAAACTGATCCTAAACCACACCACATGAAATACAATTTTTTGGTATTTTTAGGATGAGGGAAACAATCAAAGATTCAAATCACTCAATTCACAAAGGTGTCAACTAATCAATTCAAATGCGGAAACAATATCTAATTGACTTGAAATTAAGCGAATAAAATCAATAAATTGATATTAAGCCTTAAAGATTAAAATATCAATTTTAAAGATACTCGCGGAATCAATAATTTCTTCTAAAACCTTTTAGATAAAATTAAAGATCACATGCGGTTTTGATTTAGGAAATATATCCTAATTTGTGGTTACCTATCACTCAAGGTATGCAATTAGATTGCAATAAGCATAAATTAGGTACTCAAATATTCATCAAATCAGTATCCGATAATTACCTAAACTTGTGGATTAGGTTTCCATATTGAACCGGTGGCGGCGGAGGATCACGAAAGGTGAATGGCGATGGCGCACGTTGGTGGATCGCGGACGGTATTCGTGGCCAACGTGGGACTACCTCGTTGTGGGGAGCTCGAGGAACCTGCATGGAAGAATTACGAAGCTTAGTGGTCTATTCTCGTTCTAAAAGGTCTGCACGTTGCCGCACGTTCCCCAGCTCTTCACGATCTCCTTCCAAAAAAATATCATTTTGCATGCATGAAGGAAGATCTCAAAACCCAAAATATTATTGTCAAGTCTCGACAAAATCCAAAAGAAAACAAATCCACTGCTTGGAC
The DNA here is from genome assembly GCA_017140595.1 of Eucalyptus curtisii. Taxonomy (NCBI): domain Eukaryota; kingdom Viridiplantae; phylum Streptophyta; class Magnoliopsida; order Myrtales; family Myrtaceae; genus Eucalyptus; species Eucalyptus curtisii. Next base: position 15,720,799 of record CM029495.1, read on the forward strand.
TCATGACTTTGACCAAAGATCTGCACCTTCTTCTTGCTCACCGCAACGTTGGTTTTTGCAAGACGGGGCACGCCAAGGAACCTGCAAAACAGAGTAGTTCGAGTACGACGAGGATGATGGCCGGTGATCTTTTGCTACTGTGATAAACCACGCTGCAGCATGGAGTTTGCATCGAGCCTTCATGGCTGAGGAAGGTGAGAAAGCGTAGTGAAGCAAAACCCGAGCGAGTCACGTGTTTTCCTCTCTCTTTTTTATGGTGCCGTGGGTCACCTTCAATGGACGCCCTCTCTCTCAATCTCAACATGTGCAATCCTACTTTCCTCTCTCCGTCTTGCACGCTCTCTTTCCCACCACTCTATATCATGGCTGTGTACTCTCACTTGTGTGGCCTCCTTTTTCATGTCCGCTTGTGCTCCTTAAATAGTCGATATCCTGCGCTTCACTTGGAAACTTGATCTCGATATCCTGCGCTTCACTTGGAAACTTGATCTTCAAAATATATTATTCTTATCATGCAAATATTCAATGGAGCCTAGGTTGCCAAGGTGGATATATTTTCCCTTTTTCACGAAAATTGTTATGAAAATCCCACGAGATATCAACTCCATTTGTTGCCTTTCGTTCGCACATCCAACTCGGTGTCTAATATCTTGCCGACTTGCCTCTTGCTCGCTTTCTTTATTCATCAAAATAATGAATCAATCAACTTCCACAGGGAATAAAGAGTATCTTTCTCAATCTGTTTGAGAGGCGCAATGCCCATATAATTTTTTATTACGGTGAGTATCCAATGGGCTTGTTCGAATTCCATGTTCTTATGGACTTAGCCTGATTTACCTCATAACTTTCTTTAACTGAGTCCATTCGTCACCAATCCAATGCAGCTATATGAACCTATTAGTATCAATGTTATCAAATAATAAAATTGCTCCTAAAAACTATATGCAGTATTAGCTAACATCTTTTTTTAGGGGTTGGGGTCGACCGTCGATTTTTCTATGCAATAAAATACTAAATGAGGTCGCCAAAATTTTAGTGTCAATAACTCCGAATTTATACCAATGTGACACCAAAGATATATGTCACTCATATATAAGTTTCAATTTTTTCATGCAAAAGAAAGTTGGAGGTATTTGTGCTATAGTGGTGACAAATTTAAAGTATGTTATGACCAAAGAAAACATTAGTATTGTATCATAGTGAATCAACATCTCTCTCTAGGTCCCTGCATTTTGATTGAGCTTTCGTGCACGCTGATATCACCCACAGCACATGCATCCAAATTGGATTGAAATGACAACCTTTCCTTCCTGGACCTCGAGAAAATGTTGGGTAGAAGTGGGATTCCAACAAGTCAAAATCCCACTCCATTCACGGGTGACATATGTTGCCTAGAGCCCATTGCACCAGATGTCTCCTTCACCTCACGTCACCATCTCGCCTCTCTCTTGCCTCTCTTCTTTTTTTCCTTTCTTTTTCTCTTTCTTCCCTTTCACTCCGATGCGAACGTCGCCCCTTCCACCACCGCCTCCCCACCGTCATCTTAGTCCAACTTGTCATCGTTTCAATCCTCTGTCATCAAGATTGAGCTTGGCCGGCGAACTTGGGCCTTGAATCCCCCAAAAAAAAAAAGGGCTCTCGCACTCTCTCTCCACTCACGCTCTCAGCTCTCATTCCCTCCCAACTTCAAACCTGCCGCCGCCACCTCCGACACATTGCCTCCATCTCTGCCTTCATCTTCGCTTGCTCCTTCTTTGAGCTTTAGTGCTCCCTCCTCCTGTCCAACTCTTCCCACCCCTCTGCGTCCATGCCCACGCCAACCAAGAGGTTGAGGCCTTACGCTATGTCGATGAACCACACCTTTGCCTCGTTCGTTGCCTAAGCCGACCCTAGTTGACCTCAAATCAACTCATATTCAAGGTCGAGCTGAGCTCTAGATCACAATCCAAGGCTTGCTCAACCTTAGATTAAGAATTTGAGGCCCAAGTTCACCGGCCGAGCTCAATCTTGACGACGAAGGATTGAAACGGTGGCATGGTGGTGGATTGAGACAACCGGGGGGGGGGTGGAAGGAGAGACATTCACGTCGAAGTGAAACACAAGAAAAAAAATAATGGAAAAAAGAAGAGAGGGAAGAGAGAGGCGAGAGGGTGACGTGAGGTGAGGGAGGCTTATGGTGCAGTGGGCCCTAGACGACACGTGTCGCTTGGTGAATGGAAAGGTATTTTGACACATAGAAATCCCACTCCTACTCAATATTTTCTCCTTGGACTTCCCAACAAAAAAAAAGCGTTGATCCCCCCCGTCAAACTTTTCTTGAATCCTTTGCAGGACAAAAAAAAAACTTGGACGTAAATATGCGTGCAAATGCAAAAAAAGAATTAAAAAAAAGAGGTTAATTGAGGAGGAAAAAAGTATAATTTATTTAGATTCTAAGCATTTGCTAGTCGAGTAGAATAAATAAATTGGATATTTTGTTGCTATTAATTTGGACTGTTAGGTTCTATATAGGTAAAATATACCGTTTAAAGAATTTAGTGGTGTCACACTTCAAGAAGTAATAAGGGTTCAAAATCAAATATGCTCAGAATTTATAGAGGTACTAGGAAAACATATTAAGTTTTTTTTTTCTTTTATGGACATGTTTTAAGATAGCTTAAGCTTTTCAGAAAAACATATTTTTATAGTGGAAAAACAAATTCATCAAAAATAAACAACGCACATTTGGCGCGAATGTAGGACATTAATAACATATTCATGATCTGAAAATCCCCTACCTTCGTCATGGGCAAACTAGAAATTGAAAGAGATAGGGAAAATCGCACCGAGATCATCACATAACAATTCATGAAACATAAGTGATGTGAAAACATGTTAATAGACAGTAGGAGCAAGAAGAAGTATTAAATGGATGCCAAATAGAATGTTTGTACTATTACAAACTATGTATGTACATGAGTCCTCTCAGATTTGACCATTCTGATTTAATTTAGTGCACATGGTAGAGTTACTATATAAATTTTTGGTTAAAAGAGAGTTAAAAAATGACGCTCAATCACGTGAATATTCTAAATAAGGTTGTGATTTGCAAGAATATTGTTCTAAAATTAAATTCTATTCTAAGCTTAGTTCATGATATTTAATGATTTAAATGCTTGACTTCGATAGATGCTAGATGAGAGTTGCACATATCCAACTATTTAGATCGTCCATGATTTATTGATAATTTGACATCTCTGATGATGCTAATCACTCAATCAAGGGTGATTAGAGGCTATGCAACATTTTATGTACTTCAAGGCTCCCTATCTTCCTTCTTTGTTTGTTCTCCCTTTTCTTTTAGGGGAATCATCATCTAATTATGAACTTTTGCAAAATATTTAATCTCCCTCATTTCTGGCTTCCCTTTATTTCAATTACATCTCGAACTTTTGGAAATTGTTCATGACCCTTTCCCATTAGGTAGAAAAGATTAATTAAGCAAGTGGGCCCGGACATGCAACCTTGTTTAAATGGAAAGAAAAAGGAAAGACGGGTCACGTTCAACGCAGACAAATTTGGAAAGGAGAAGGAGCGAAACCGCTTACTGGAGACTGGAGAATTCAGTTCAACATGAAGAACAATGTCTCAAACTTCTCGGTCGCCATTTTCATCGTGTTCCTTTTTTCGCTCTTATTCAGAAGGAGGGAAAAAAGGATGTTAGAATATGCATATCATACTTTGATGCGGAAATTCAAAGTAAAACAGCGATCTTTGATTTTCATGATTTTCACAAATAGATGAAGACGTACCTTTATCCATAGCGTTATCGTCAAACTCGAACCAAATGAAGAAATTCGATTTCTCTCCCTTAACCCACTAAACCTTAATGTATTCAATTGATGGAGGAGAGAATACTAAGTGCTTTTCTGTTATTGTTGTTCATTGTGGGTGGAAAGAGAACCGGACTCTATTTGTACGTTCGTTGAAAGGTGCCTTCCATCAAAGCGATATACCCTTTCGTTTTATTGGAGTCGCAACTTCTCATACCAATAATTATTTTATAGCATTTCAATAATTATTAAATCATTTAATAAATCATATCATGTGGGCCACAATAATTCTTACAAAGGAACCCTAATAATGTTTTAATATGCTAAAGTTTTGTTGCAGCTTCAAAGCACCCAAACCACTAAAGAAGAATCAAAAGGATATAACTACCTACTCATTATTCGGAGGTGAATTTCCAATTCAGGGAAATTCTATCTCTTTTTACGAAATTGTGGTTGACCAGGACCAGATGACGTGGGCCTGAAGATTGCATCTTAAAACTGCAAAATCCTCGCTTAGCCTGGTTTTAACTTTTACGTAAAACTATTATCAAGTACAGAGAAGGCCTCTCAAAATAGATTATTGCGAATCAAATTTGGAAATTGTATCATGGTATTTAACTTTGGAAACCTAAGATATGTTTCAAGAATTTATCAAAATGAAACTAATTTAGCATCTCAGAAATGCGTGTTTGGATACATACTACTGCTTAATTTGAGTGCAAGTACAACAGAGAAGTATTTTAGAAGATATAGGCATATACGTGCCATTTATTCTACTAATAATGATTGAATTATCATACAATATTAACTCGTCATATTAAGCCCCTGCTGTGAAAATGCAATCTTGAAGATTGCCAAATGTAATTTATTCGAGCAAATACATAGACCCTGCAAAGGAAACATCACTGCAATCTCTTTCCCCAACTGAGAATTCTCAACTACGAAGACATCTTGATCGAAACAAGAAACAACAAATTTCTTACCATGAAATTTTAAAAACCCTAAATATGCACTCGACAACCTGCATTTTCCCCCTACATGTCGCTGTGTGACATCAGTAGTTCCTCCAACAACTTATCGTCCAGATACTCAAACTCGATCACCTCTCTGAGTGGCTCTGCGGGATCTAACACGGTGGACGATGGCGAACCAGCTGAAGAGTGTGATGATGACAGCGACGGGGGTGCTGAGAGCGAACTGTGGTGGCTGGAGACATAATGGTCATTCTGAGCGTAGTATTGTTGCTCGTTGGGGAAATTGAGGATGGCTAAATGGCCTCGGAAGGCAAAGGCAGCCCGGTCGTAGGCACGGGCAGCCTCCTCCGCCTTTGCAAAGGTCCCGAGCCAGAGGCGGGCGCCGTTCCTTGTGGGGTCCCGGATCTCAGCTGCAAACTTGCCCCATGGGCGACGCCGGATCCCTCGGTACCGGGGTAGATCGCTTCGTGACTGCGGTGCCCTCTTCTTCCCCGTCTCTTCATTGTTCTCAATGTTCTGATTCCCTCTTGAAGAAGACCCTTCCATGGCCAACTGAGTTATGTCAAATGAGGAAGTGAAGAGTATGATGATCTGCGGGTAAGCTTTTTTGGTAAACTTTAAGAATGTGGATTTCAAATTTGACGACAACGATGGAGGTTGCCGGGTATAAATAGGGTTTGTTCAGATAAGATCCGAAGCGTTGAAAGTTCAGGGAGGTCGTATCTGACGGTGGGGATTTTTTTGTTTTGAGGGCGGGTGGGTGGGGTGGAGTGGGGTTCGTGTTTTTGTCTTTTTGTAAGAAAGTTCCGAGAGAAACAAAACGAATTGGAGCAATTTGAGACCCAGGATGCGGATTGGAATTAGGATTCGACGAAACCAGGTAATAGCTTTATTTTCAAATTATATATAATTGCTATGTCTCTCACATGTTTATGTATTGTGGGCCCGGGTAAGGCAAAGGTCAGTTACGTGTGCATGAATGTGCATGATTCACTGGGTGAGGTAAATATTAATCTACACTTTTGAATTAGGCATACTTCATGGTAATTAGGCATACTTCATGGTAATAGCCACCTCTCTATGTAAAATATGTGGATAACTCACCAATGAGAAATCAAGCACAGACGTGAGCTCTTGGATTTTTGTGCAATAATAATTGCTCAAGTAAAAAGATCAATGTTGTATGTGCTAAGATTTTGTTCCTTTGTTTTGTGTTTTAATTAAAACTTGACAATATCACTGCGGATCTTCAAATAGATGGGACACGCTCCCAATTCAATGTAATATTGTTAATTCACTTTGATAAAAACTGTAGTAACTACTAATATACAAATAACATGTCTAGTTTAATTCGAGAATTAGATTGAATTGGCATAAATCAACTAGTTAAAGGTCAATTCTAAAAAAATCCGTTCAGTTCTTAGTTTTGCGAACTTAAAACAAGTTGACTGGTATAGAATAAATATGAATATTGGAATTGATTTTAAAGTCTTTCCTAAAAAATATATATTTCGCAACTCGAGAATTGAATCCTGATCTTCAACATGAAGAAACCACAACGCATGCTTGACGAACAAATGCTTTTGTAATAAAATGGTAAACTTTTACATTTACATTAAGAATTTCATTTTTTATCCAAAAGTTAAAAGTGGCTAATTCACGAGTAGAATAAGAAATTACACTATAACCCATCAATTAAGAATTGAAGAACCGCTGGTTTGATTCCCAATTTCGATCTTTTGAAATCGGGGATTATAAAATCGGTCCCTGGGTTTAGATCAGGAAATAAATCACTCGAGCATCGAACATCCCTGGTAATGAGTCCTTTATCATGTCTCATTTTTTGTTTTTTTTTGGTCAGCTATCATGTCTCATTTACTACGTGTGATGATGACTCTCTGACGATCAGAAACATATAAGCACGAGGATGACACAAGTCCTGTCCATGCTGACGCGGTCGTCCTTGTCCAGCCATGGCGTGCGGGGGCCTACAAGCACACGAATTGCTGATTCACCGGATTTTCTCTGTGGGCCCCAACAGGACCATTTTGAGCAACCTTTTTCTAATATTACACGTTTCAATTTTGTGGTACCGCAGAAATCATATTGAAAATTCTACTGGCTCATCACTCATGACGCGGTACCCCGGAACGTGACGGAATCATTGTGTCACTCTTCTAGTGCATCGAACAATATTCACCAAAAACGAAAGTTGACTAAAGACTTTATGCACAGATTTCAGAGACTTATATTCTTTGATCTAAAGTGGCAATAATATGGGCTCATTTCCTTTCTACGCGAGGGCTAAGCCAAAGTGCATCTCAGATTATATTTTGTTCCGTGTTATCTCCGCAACTTTGAGAAAAGAATTCATTCTGGAAATATTATGGTAATTTTCTTTTATTTATTGAGCATTTGGAATGTCCTTTACTCTTAAATTATCGTCGTTTATCATATGAAATTTGACATTTTTTATATTTGCTCCGATGAAATCTATATATGTGATGAGGCATATGGAAGATTGTACTAATTTTCATGGATGTTAATCATTGTTTGATGTTCATTAAATAAGGCTTCACGGTAGCCAAACGTGGTGATTTGACGGGTTGGATCAATTTTGATTCAGTTGGTTGTGATTTTGAATCTTATATGGATGTGGGCCGTTTCAATTTGAAAAATTTCAACTACAGGCCTAGTTTGATTTGGGTCAATGCAAACGCAAGTCAATTTCAAAATGTTTGTATTTTTGATGCAACGGATTTTATTTGGTCATTGCCGGCTTCAAATTGTGCTGGATTTCAAATGGTTTGGATAAGGATCAATTTTGATCAGTGAATTTGAGTCAATTATCATATATATATATATATATATATATAATATATTCTAGTTTAAGCTAATGGGTCATTCTTTCAAATTAATTTTGTGCATACTATACTTCCTTTGAATGTCGAAGTTAGCTCTTAACAATTAGCGGTCAGACATCTTATTTTGCAATTACCTAATTAGGACAGTAAATTAGATGTAAGAAATTGAAGTTATATGAAACACGTGCATCAAGGATATTATCCTAGGGTGCACTTGTTTCATGGAAAAGAAGACTTGTCAAATGGATGGGCTAGGTTGGGTTTGGATTGGGCCATCAATGGTCCAACTAGAGTGGCCTATTAATCCGTTTATGACCTATTTATTCATAATGCAAATATCTCATTTTTAGGATTCATTTTTAGCATTTTTCTCTTTATATTATTGCCTTTTAAGAATGAATGGCTCATGGACTAACTCATCGAGTTAGTGAGGAGCTTCGAAATCAAGTTATGGATGGGGACATGAATGTGGTGGTGAAAGTTCGGCCCGAGCTATCCATAAATCAGATTCGAGATTTGGTTTTGAGTTAAATTAAACAAGATCTTAACATATTGGTTGACGACCGTTTAATAATACATAATTTGATGCAAAGTTTTCAATGTTAATTAACAATTATGCAGTTCTAATACCCATACAAAAATGCACAAATGTAAAGTAACGAAGTCAATGATCATAATAATAAATTCATAAAAAGTAAAGGAAGCCCATTGCTACTGGGATCTAACTTTACTCTAATGTGCCTCCTCTCACTACTCTCCTTGGTATTCCTCTCCCAGTCTTATCCTACCTTTTTCTTCTACTCATTCCTCCTCTCCCTCTTCGCTTTCTTTCCCTCTCTCACTCTCTCTGGCGACAAAGGCAACACGGGTCTCTCCACGCTCGTCTCCCGCTCTCCATCCTCTTACACAACGCCCCTCTCCTCCATTACTCCACTCAAAACCCGGCCATCCACCTTCCAATTACCCTTCAGGCCCTCCCGAATCACTCACCTGACGCACCGCCCCACCACCACCATCCATCCTGTTGCCACTGTCGAGGTCCCCGAGAAGATCGGGAAGCTCGGGGACGAGATCTCCGGCCTCACCCTCACGGAGGCCCTCGCCCTTGTGGACTACTTGCAGGACATGTTGGGCGTATCCACGGCCGAGTTCAGCCCAACGGTGGTGGCCATGGCGCCGGGAGGAGGGGGAGACGCAGGGGGTTTGTCGAAGGATGAGGCAGAGGACGCAAAGAAGCCGCTCGAGGTGATTGATACTGAGACGATAGAAAGTGATCTGTAGGGTTAAATTAAATTGGGTAAACCATGCGTTTATTTTGCAAACAATAAAAGATTGGAAAATATTTTTCAAAATCAATTATTGTATAATTTACAAAAATGAATGAATGAACAAATAATATTTTCATCATTCATGAAATTATTTAAATATTAAATATTATCGATAATGAAAACATATTTCATTAACTAATTATTTCAAACAATAAAATTAATTATCTTTGAATTTTTTTTCTAATTATTTAGTTTTTGTGAAACAAATGGATCCTAAGTAGGTTGAAATGAGTTTATAATACACCCATTTATAATCCACTTGTTTTGTCTTTTTTTATTTATAGACTCGTTATATCTTGGCTCGTAAATTTTTTATAATCCATTCAAGTATTTTTGAGTTACCAAGAGCATTTTTGGTAACGATTCTGTTCCGGGAAATAATTTATGATAATAAAAGATATCTTTTATTTTGTTCTCGGGAATAATTTCGAGTAAAAGAATGCATTTGGTAACTTCCCAAAATTTATATTCCGGGGAATAAGAATACGTTTGGTAGGATTTTTAGATTTTTTTTATTTCTTTTAATTTTTTAAATTCCTTTATTATATTTTCTTATTCTTTTTCTTTTTCTCTTTTACCGGTCGCCGGCCACCGCCGTGGCCGGCGACTAGCTAGGCGAGGTCGACCTCGCCCGGATCTGGCGAGGCTGAGGTCACCCAGCCACCGGCGAGGCCGAGCCTCGGCATCTCCGAAGGCTAGCAACGCTCCGGCGAGGTTGCCGGCCCTCGTCTGGTCGATCGCCGGCGCCAGCCATGGCCAAGGTTGGCGATCGGCCAAAAGGAAGAAGAATTCTAGAAAATTATTTTCGGGAATAAGAGGCTACTTTTTTCAACTTCTTATTTTGTTCCAAAACAATTCCCTTGAACAAAAAAATCGATTTTTTGTTCCCGGAAACAAAAGTTTTACCAAGTAGATTTCTATTCTTTTTTTCGTTCTTCTTAATGAAAGAACAAAAATAGTTGTTTTGGAGAACAGAAATAGTTGTTCCGGGGAACAAAAACAACTTTTACCAAACATGCCCTAAATGTAATAGGTTTACGAAAAAGTAACAATTTGGAAAATATTTTCCTAAAACTGATTGTTTATATCATTTAGAAAAGGTACTCAACATAATTTTTTTATTATTATCAACGCTAACCTCTGCCTCAACATTTTCATTGAAGTAAAAAAAAAAAATTGACAACTAATTTGTTCAAAAACTATAATTAATCAATTTTAGGAAAAATAATTTTAAAATTGTTTATTTTTTAAAACAAACGCACAATGAATTTACAGACAATTTCGTGTTCGAGTCTTCGTGAACTTCAATTTCACTTTGCATTGGTTTTATGCCTAGTCGGATTCAGGTTCCCTCAGGATTTGATCTCGAGAATAGTCAAATTCCGATGCTTTTGAATAAATTGGATTCTTTTCGGGTATTCGTTTATTAAACAAGTTGGTATTGATTATTGACTTTTCTTAGTCAATTCGAGTTGGATTTAGATGGGTTGGGAGGGTATTTCGGATTGGTTGGGAGAAATTTAAAACCCTCGTCACTTTTGCACAAAACATTCTCCCTTTTTTTTTCCTCAAAACCTACAAAAATCTTCATGACCTTTGAGTTCTCATTCGATGTTGCATCTATACTCGTAAGCATCTCCATGAATGATGAAAATATCATTCATTCATTAATTTTTATAAGTAATACAAATAATTTGAAGAAAATATTTTTCAGATCATTTATTTTTTAAAATCAACGGAACCTTTTTGTAAATTTTTCACTCGTAACTCACCAATGGGAGCTCGTTATTTGTAATCAAGCACAAATATGAGCTCTTGTGCTGGAATGGAGAATTATTGTGCAATCAAAATTGCCAAAGTAAAAAGAACAAAGTTGCTTGTGCTAAGATTTTGTTTTTATTTTTTTACTAAATATTGAAAAAAAAAAACACTTTGGATATTCAGACAGATAGGACCCACTCAAAAGTCAATGTAATATTGTCAATTCACTTGATAGACAAAAGTGTGGTGAGTTCTGTTCTATCCTGTCCAATATGCTCATGCGGTCGTCCTTGTCCAGCCATTTTGTGCGAGGACCTTGACTTTCAAATTCCTGCTGTTTATACCATGAAATTTGACTAATATTATTAAAAATCTATTATCAACTCTTTATAAACTGGAGATTCGGTTAATTTATACGGAGCCAAATAATTCATTGTGTAAATATTATGGAAATTTACTTTTGATTATTGAAGACCTTGACTTTCAAATTTTGGTTGTTCATCCCATGAAATTTGACTTGTATTATGAAAAACCTCCGATTAACTCTTTATATTAGAGATTTGGCTAATTTGTACTGACACAAAACAATTTCTTTACCCATATTGGATAAGGCTTCATGGTAGCTTGAGGTGATGATTTGGCCGGTCCAATCAATTTCAATTCAGTTTATTTCGGTTTCATATCCTATATCCCATTCGGATATAAGTTATTTCGATGAGAAAAATTTTAAAGTATAGACTAGGTCAACCCAGTTTGTTGCGAATTCAGCTCATTCCATGCTCTCTCTCTCTCTCCCCTCCCTCTCTCTCTCTCTCTCTCTCTCTCTCTCTCTCTCTCTCTCCCCCCCTTTCTATTATGAAGAGATTAATTAAAGCAGACGGGCTCGGAGAAGGAGAAGGAGAAGGAGCGAAATCGCTTACTAAAACCGGAGAATTCAGGTCAAATTTTTCAACATCCTAGCTCAGCCTGGTTTTACAGCAACCTGTCCTCAAATACAGAAAAGCTCTTCCAGCATAGATTACTACCAAACGATTTCGGAAACTGTATCTTGGTAATTAACATTAGAAACCGTAGACATATTGCAAAGTTTTTGAAATGAAACAACTTTAGCATCCCAAAAATCTGTGTTTGGATGAATACAACTGCTTAAATTGAGTGCAAGTACCCAGAGAAGTACTTTAGAAAGATATAGGAATGATAGGAGCCATTTACTTCCACTAACAACATTGCCCAGTCATATTGAGCCCCTGCTGTGAAAATGCAGTCTTGAAGATTGCCGAAAGAATTCTTTTCAAGCAAAATATGTATAAACCCTGCGAAGGAAACGCCACGCGATCTCTTTTCTCAAGTGAATACTCTCGCTGACGAAGACGACTGAAACAAGAAACAATAATAATTCTTACTATGAAATTTCGGAAACCCTAAATATGCACTCGCCTACCCGTATTTACCCTATATGCTGCTGTGCGACATCAGTAGTTCCTCCAACAACTTATCGTCCAGATATTCGAACTCGATCACATCCCTGGACGGCTTGGTAGGAGCTAACTCCGTGGATGATGATGAACATGCTGAGAATGATGATGACGACAGCGATGGGGACGCCAAGAAATAGCTGCGGTGGCCAGAGACATTGTAGTCATTTTGAGCGTAGTATTGTTGCTCGTTGGGGAAGTTGAGAATGGCCAAATGGCCTCGGAAGGCGAAGGCAGCCCGGTCGTAGGCGCAGGCGGCCTCCTCCGCTGTCTCAAAGGTCCCGAGCCAGAGGCGGGCACCGTTCCTCGAGGGATCCCGGATCTCAGCTGCGAACTTGCCCCAAGGGCGGCGCCGGATCCCCCGGTACCGGTTTTGATCACATTGCAACCGTGATCCCCTCTTCTTCACCATCTCTTCGTTGTTCTCATTGTTCCGATTCCCTCTCGAAGAAAATCCTTTCATGGCAAAAGTGAGTTAAATCTAAAATGAGGAAGTGAAGAGTAAGCTAATTTGTGTGGCAGCTTTTTTGGTAAGCTAGAAGAAGAAAGAGTTCAAATTTGGTGGCGACAAAAAAATTACAGACTTTGGCGGGTATTTATAGGGTCTAATTTGATAAGATCGGAGGCGTTGAAAAGTTGGTAGGGGAGGTCGTATCAGACGGTGGGGGTTTCGTTCTTTTTATGCCCTCTTGTGAGAAGGTTCGGAGAGAGACAGAAAAAGGATTAGAGCAACTTGACGTCCCGGATGGCTTTATTTTCAAATAATATATAATTGCTATGTCTCGGACATATTTATGTATTGTGGGCCAGGGTGGGGGCAAACTCAGATACGTATGCATGACTGCACGACTGCATGATGAGACGGCCGAGGGTGCGTTTGACAACTTTCCACATAATAACAATTTCTATTATTTTATTTTCGGGAGTAGATTCGGAATATAAATTCGTTTGGTAAAGCTTTTATTTTCGGGAATAAATTTCTATTTTTTTTCATTTTTGAAAGTAGATTTGGAACAAAATCGAGAAGTAAAAACAAGTTAATTTATTGTTACCGGGAACAATTTCAGAATCAAATCAATCCATTTTTTCTCTTTTTTCTTTTTTCTTCTTTCTTATTTTTGTAGTTTTTCCCTCTTTTCTCTTCTTCAATCGCCGCCGTCCACGGCTGCCGGTCGCCGGCGACTAGTCCAGCAAGGTCTGGCGAGCTCGTCGAAAGCTCGCCTAGCCACCGACAAGGAGCCGAGCGAGCGGTGGCCGAGCGAGCCTCCCCGAGCCTCGCGGCCGACCGGCGAGGCTCGGTCGAGCTCGCCCTATTGGCGGTTGGGCAAGCTCGGCCTCGCCAGATTTGAGTGTGGCCGCTAGCCCAGCCAAGGCTCAGTTGAGCTTTGCCTAGCTGTCGACAAGGCTTGGCCGATGAGGCGTGGCCTCGACGAGGGCCGATGAGGCGTGGCCTCGGCAAGGGCCGACGACCCTTTGGCGAGGTCGTCGGCCCTCGTTTGGCTAGTCACCGGTCATCCCAAGATTGGCGACTAGCAACCCTTGAAGAAGAAGAGGAGAAAGGAAAGAAAAAAAGAGAAAAAGAAAAAAGAAAAAAAGTAATAAAAATATTTATAAATTAAAAGAAAATGATTTGAAGTAGAAATTTTGAGGACAATGCCAAATACAATTCTAATCAAAGAATTGAAATTTTGGATAATTACCAAACGGTTTAAAATGCTTAGAAATTATTTTCGGGAACAGAATAAAAAAACATCATTTTTGATGAAAAAATTATTCTCGGGAATAGAAACGTTACCGAACGCGCCCTAAGTTAGAAGCAAATGATAGCATGGACCTCATTTTTTTTTTCTTTTAGTTAGAGGGGTGATGGTAAATATGCATCTACACTATTGGATTAGGCATACTTCTTACATACATTTGGTGGACTATATACGTACGAGGCTCGTTTGCACAATTGGCCTTAATTTGTCATCTGTCATCCTCTTATAATGTGTCCTTTACACGGGGTGCGAATCATTTATCATCCTCTTTTTATTGTGCCTCAATTTGTGTCGGATACTGAGGATGTCAAAATTGGAAATCCAACTTAATTGTGATTTTCAAAATAGCCACTGTTAGGCGTCTTTATTGTATATCACGAATTATGTATAATCTCTTTTAACGGGTAAGTGGTGGGTAGAATCAGTCCTTGCACAATAGTGTCAATATCCAAAGTAATGTCATGACTTGCAAGAATAGTGTTGTACGGTTAAATTCTTGTCGAAGCTCAATCCATAATATTTAATGATTTGCGTGCTTAATTCCCATGGATACCAAATAAGGCTCACATATCGGACTATATAAATCACTGGCACAAGAAAGGGATCTAAAGTGATTGTACTCTTAAATAAGAGTTTGAAGTGATTAATTTAGTCTCAAATAAGAATTCAAAATTCAAATCCTATTCACAGGTAATGACATTTTCTTCTAAGAATGTTTTTTCTTAATTTTTCGTTTTCTTTGTTTTTGTTTTTGTTTTTGTTTTTTCTTTCTTCATCTTCCTCATGCCTCCTTTGCTCTTCATCACCTCCCCCTTCGACACCATCATCAGGCCCTCTCTCTTGCAATGCCATCTCATCGTATGATTAAGACCGGCTTTTCTTCAGCGCAAGCCATTACAACACAAGCTAATTTGTTGAAGATTTTAATTTTTGCTCCTCAAAATGGTTCCTAGACAATTCTACGGAGTCAAAACAAGCGACATGCTTGCAAAACTAGGTTCTCTTTATCCTGACATCGATTGCAAGTTTTGGTCTGATTTGAGTGTCTTCCTTCGAGGCATACCACGTGCCTCAAAGATGTTCGCTAACATGCCTCAATGGGTCTATTTTGTTTTAAGAATGGATAATTACGAAGGTCTTCCCTTCTAATGCGACGATATGATTTGTCTAGGGTTTTAATGATGCATTTGCTAACATTTCTATTTTCGAGAATAATTTCTGATTAGAAATAACTTTTTTCCATTTCTATTTCCTAGATGAGTTTTCGAGTAGAAAAACACATTTAGTATGACTCTAAATTTATATCCTATGAATAGAAAAAGAACAAAAAAGTATTGACCCTAAAAATTATTTGTGATGTGAATTTTTTTAGTTTTAAATAATTTTCTAGGATTTTTCTTAAAAAAAAAATCTTTTTCTCATCCCTTCTTCTTCCTCCTCTAGCCAGTCGCAGAGCCTTGGCAATGGCTAGTGACCGGCTTGACCTCGCTAGATTTGGGCAAGGTCAAGCCTTACCCCTTGATCTTGCCCAATTACGGCAAGGTTCGACCTCGCTAGATCTGGGTGAGGTTGAGTTTCACCAGATCTAGTGAGGTTGAGCGCCAAATCTAGTGAGGTCGAGTCTCGCTAGCCCAAGTCTTTGGCCAGTCGCCAGCTATCACCAAGGCCTGGCGACTAGTTACAAGAGAAAGAAGAAGGAAGGAAAAATAGAAAAGAAAAGAAAAAAAAACCTTATTTCAGAAATTGTTCTCGAGAACAAACAATTAATTTTTTTTTGTACTTTTTATTTTTGTTCCCAATCTATTACATGGCTACTTTTCTATTATTGAGAATAGAAAAATTAACTGACATTACCAGATGGATTTCTATTCCAAGAACAAAATAACAGCAAAATAGAAAAATTGAAGCATTACCAAACATGCCCTAATATGTCAAATCGCTTGATGCTAAGATGACTCCTCTTAAGCCTCTTGCTAATATTACCATTGTTAATGTTATTCCCATATGACTTGTGACCACTTGATGGGGGTTAGTGTTGCGACGTCCCAAGCGCGTTGTCGACCCATTTTTTTCTATATTATTCTTGTGAGCATGTGGAAGTGTGTACAACAACCATCTCCTAGACAACACAATAATCGAGCAGTCAGGAAAACACTACACAAAGCATAATATATTACATCAATATAATTACAAGCCCTTTTCTATGTGCATTTCCTTCTTTACATTAATTTTCTATCAGTTGTAGACTAGGGGATTTCTATCTCCTCTAGCGTGGCCTCAAGTTTAAAGGGGTGAGACTCCCATACCTAGAAATCTGAGAAAAACAATGGGGTGAGTCAAAGACTCAGCAAGTAAAATCACTAATCTCCAAATAGGAGGACGTCTCATCATTGAATCAACCTATGAGTCTCAACCTCGTTAAGATGTTGATGGTGGATCAATAGCAAATCCATTGCATTACCTTGAGTATGTGCATGTGAACAACTCGGCTTATTTGTGATGCAAGCACTATCAGAATCATCAAATTGAAACATAGAAACATGCACACGGAATTTCATTTATTAACTTCATCAAAATCCATCGGTTCTTTCGGGATCCACTCGGCATCTGAAATCTATCAAGCATCCAAAATCCACCGTGTGTCTAAAATCTATTCGGCATCCTATTCTTGTGAATGAGGCAATGTAAAACGCATCATTTGGGGTAAAGGTGTTCCCTTGGACCATCCATCATCATCCCAACCCAATATTGTCCTTTTCGAGGCGTGCTCTTAGACCATCCCCTTCAATGATTTGTCCTTGGCATAGCCAAGACGCGTTGACAGAATTTATCTTTTCCCTTTATAGGACGACACATCACGCATCACAAAATTAGGTTCATTATCTTTTTATCTTAGCCGATGCAAACAAGGTCTGAAGGCATACTCATGCAAATGTGTGTACCATGACCTAAGACATCATAACTACTAAAGGTGTGAATGATAACCATTGTGGCCAGAAATTGATTTCTAGAAAGAAATATAATTTATTTCTATTCTTAGATGAGTTTCTGAGCAAAAAAATACGTTTGATAATGATACAAAATTTATATTCTCATATTATAAATTTATTTGATAATGACACAAAATTTCTCTCTCTTGCGTGAAGGACGACGCTCGATGACCTGCGGTCGGTGATCGGCAAGTGGCGGCAACTGACAACCGATGGCAGTGACTGGCAAGCAGCAACGGCCAATGGTTGGTGGACAATGACCAACTAGGCCGGCGACAACAACTAATGGAGGATGCGATCAACATCGACGGATGGCGGGCAATAGCAGCAGGTGGGCGCCCCAGGCTAGTAGTAAGGACGAGTAATGAGAAGAGTTTTTATTTCTCAAATCTGTTCCAAAAGAGAGAAGTAAAAAAATTTTACTTCTCAATTCTATTCAAAACTTATTTTTGGACTAAAAATTTATTTTAGAAATAGAAAAATAAAATTGCGTTGCCAAACGAATTTCTATTTCATAAACAAGTATAGAATAGAAAAATATTTTTAGAACATAAATAGAATAATTATCATTCGCGCCCTAATATGCCGAGCGTGGCATGGAACTCGTGGCTCGAATCTACATCAATCCAAAGCTGAGAGAGACTTAAATCGACACGCTTCAATGCGATTCAAAGCCAAGTAAGGCTCAAACCGTTACGTGTCAATGTCGATCTCATAACCGAGTGGGACTCGTTCGTGACTTGGGGGTGTGATTGTACTTATGAATACAAGATATTAGCAAACCATACAAAATCAATCATCATCATACACATGACTACACATGAGTGAGCACCCGACTAAATCCAACAACGTAACACATTGCCTTGGTCAAGGGTTAGGAATTCTACTTACAAATTGCTCAAGCGGTGGCCATAGCTGAGCGATAGCTAAACGGGACGAGCGAGTGACAAGGACAAAAGTGGCCGAGGGAGAGAGAGTAACTAAGCAAGCGAGGGGAGGAATGGGAGAAATGAGCCAAGACTTGGGGAAATGAATGGGTAGTGCCTCTATTTATAAACCAACCCTCAATAATGGCCTTTCCAAATGGTCCAATAGCTTGTCTTTAGGTGGCAAGACTATTTAAAGAGAGGTAGCGCACTACCTAGATTAAGTGGCACCTATAATTTTAAAGGAATAATTGTAGCCTTATTTGTGTCTTTCTCATTGGTCCACATAGTCATGAGTCACCACTTTAGAGAAGACCTTCTTTGGAGGAGGTGGCACGCCTATTATGGTGAAGTTAGCACCTAAGGCCTTGAAAAAGTACTTGCCATCTTCTCATTGGTCCACTTGTATAATGAGCTATCTTGCAATAAATGGTTAGGGTAAAGTTGCTCTTCAAGGTTCACTTTAGGGTAATAATAACCCTACCTTAATAGGGACACAGAAGCCCATAAGTCACTCTCTTCATTAATGGCTTGTAATGATGACTATAACACCTAAGCTTATGAGTAATCTCTCTCATTAATGGCTTGTAATGATATCCATCACACCGAAGCTTATGAGTAATCTCCTTCATTAATTAACTAACTTCAAAAGGACATAAATACAATCATAAGCTAAGTTCTTATTTTGCCACTTGGACACATGAGTCATCTTCCTCATTAAATTGTAAGCTTCCAAAGAACATAACGGCAATTATGAGAAATAAGTCAAGGTAAACGCCATCATTATTTGGTGAGAGTTTTTCACGTTCATCCACAATCGACTATCCTATTTGGACTAAGGTTTGTGGTTAATTCACGATTGAACAAGGTTGCATATAGCCGAGCCTGCTTGGCATAACTAGGTCAGTGGTTTATTCCAACCAGCGCATGGCTAGGATCAGCTAGGCCTATGGCCAGTTCTTGGTCCAACGAACTAGGCCTAGGACTGGTCTGTGGCCGGCCCACGATCCCTGCAACATTCCATGGTTGGTTCATGACCTATCCATGTTTGCGTATGGTCGATCCATGGTTAGTTCTCGATTCTCATGTGATCATGTGGGGTCAATCGATCCGACCCAATACACAGTCACACGAAATCATTCAATAGTCATTCATGACCAATACAATGACCACGCGAAGTCATCCATGATCGGTACATGATTGCGCGAAATCGACCATAACCGTCCATTGATCGATTCATGACAGTACATGATTGTCCCATGACCGATCCTCATGGTCGAACAACCTATCCATGGTTAAATATTCTGATCAACTTGTGTGATTGATGGACTGATTCACTGTCGATCCCGTGACCGACCCATGGTCAATCTTTCGATTGAACATAGCTAATTCTTAGTCGCCTTTCCAAATCGGGCCAATTGATCCATGACTGATCCTTGGATCGATCTATGGCCGATCCCCATTATCGGCATACCAATTCCAAGACCACCTTTCATGACCGAGACAGCGGTCCGAACCATGGATGTCACATGACTCTTAAGCCCCTAACTAATATTACCAATTGGTTAATCTTCATTAGCAACATGTTTATGCTTTTGCTGAGACTCCAACTTCTTGTCCAACTCTCAAGCAATGCAACTTATCCCTTTAGCAACATCTGTTCTCTCGGCTACTTATTCCATGCCTTCTTTTTGGTCAGAAATTCCATGGCTGTTGTCAACCTAGAAACTGCAATCTTATTGCCTAGTTTTGGTACTGCTTGCCAACAACAGAAGCAATATTAACTAAGCATCGCTAGATCATCTTGTTTGACTGACTTAAGCCTCCAATCAATTAACACTTGCTTGATGATCAACCGTTTTATGCAAAAGAACAATTTCGTTGTAGCCGGCGACTATTTAAACCTCGGCAACAAGTTTGCCTCATCAATTTCAAATTCAAGTTTGCCCCACTCGGGCAAATTTGATCTTTCAAAGCTCATCCTTCTCCTTTGTAATGCCAGTGTGGCTCCTCGTAGTAATCCCCAGTTTGGAGACACCCACTCGCACTCTTGCCATTCTCATCGACACGACTCTTCTCCTCAATGGATAACCCATCCTCAGATTGATTGTCAATCAACTTCACATTATTACCTACCGATCACATGGCCAAAGAAGCCCTAGGAACATCATAAAAAATCTACCACCATTAACCAATTACAGATCACAGGATCTCCTCCCAGTTCCACATTCTCCAACCTTAGTTCTCAAATCTCGTAACTCCCTGAGATTGACCGTATCCTTATCCACACCTTCCTCTCCAATTGCACATTGCTATTATTGGCAAGTCCAATTCAAGCCCTTGATCTCGTCGGCCACCACCCTTGGCAGTAATTCCAACATTTTCGTCATTAGATGGAGGCCAATCTGAGCCCTACATCGAGCAGGGGCAAGCTGAGATTTGATGCATCCTAAGGAACTTAGGATTTTGTTGTCGGAGAAGGCGACCGACATCAAATAACTTCAAGTCAGTTTCTTGTCACCTTGATTGATGAGAGCCTACATGACAACGCGAAGCTCACGAGCTCGCTGTGGGGAGGCTAATGATGGGGTCGAAGGTGATTTGGAGAAAAGATGACGGCCTGAGTGTTAAATTATGACTCGAGTTTGAGCGTTTGTTAAAACGCGATTCGCTGGATTCTTGAAGATTTACAAAAGTGGAAATAAGAGATAAAAGAAAAAACTTGGAACATGCCACCGAAGGTCTACGTAACGAAGCTGCACGTCCAACGATCATTGAAGCCACAAGAAGTTTTGAAGAATTACGCGAAGTCGTACATCCTGATTTTGGTGTACGTTGAGCATTTTATTTAAAGCTTGAACGCACGGTAATTTTGTGCCGTGAGTTTATCTACAAGTGAGTTGTTTATTTATAAACACTTTGGGTTTTGGGTTAAATCTAGGTGTGGGAAACACTTGAGTGTTTGATGTATTGTAAACTCCGATTCTCCGATTTTAGTAGATTATTTGCTGCTGGCTCTCCCCGTGGACGTAGGTTCTGATACTCGGACCGAACCACGTAAATTTCTAGTGTCTTTATTTTTCTTGTTTATTTCTCTAGCGATTTCGCGTTGACATAAATTGCAAGATCCGGTTATTTCCGCGTATTATATCCCAACAATTGGTATAAGAGCTTGGGGTGGGATTTCTTGATTGTGATTTGGAGTTTTTGCTTTTCTGATTATTATCTGGAAATTATGTTACTGCAATTATATCTGAAAGGAAATCTGAAATTGAGAAGTTTAACGGGAGCAATAACTTTGTGTTATGGAGCATCAAGATGCGAGCATTACTGACAACACAAGATTTGGCCAAGGCATTGGATGGTGAAGATGAGTTGCCGATTATAATGAAAGTCTCAGAGAGGGTAGAGCTAATGAAAAAAGCAAAGAGCATAATATTGTTAAATTTGTCGGATGAGGTCTTAATAGAGGTTGCTGAGGAGAAGGATGCCGCAGCATTATGGGCAAAACTTCAAGCACTTTATATGAAGAAAGGTTTGAACAATCGCTTGTACATGCTGAATAAGATGTTTCAATTTAGATATACTGAAGGTACGTCTATTAGAACTCACCTAGATGAATTTAATCAACTCATGATGGATCTGAAGAACGTCGGTAAGATTCTTGATGATGAAGAACATGGCATGATGTTGTTAGCCTCTTTACCAGAGTCATGAGAGCACTTTACCGATTCATTGTTGCAGGAACGTACTACAATTACCTCAGAAGAGGTAAAGTCCGCCTTATTCTCTAAGGAGTGGCAGAGAAAGTTGCGAGATGACGGTCTGGCGCAAGGAGCGGCGCAAGCACTGATGATTCGGGGTAGAGAACAACATCGAGGGCCTAGTAGCAGCAAATGTAAAAACAGATCGAAATCACGCTATAGAAAGTCCAAGGGATGTATGAAGTGCTTTGAGTGTCATAAGGAGGGCACATCGGGAGAGACTGTCCTAAGCGGAGGAATAAAGTTGATAGGCAGAATGCCACAAGTAGTGTGGCAAATGTTGCCAAGGGGAGCAATAGTGATGCGGAAGCTGTTTTATGTGCGACTACTACTTTGTCAGGAGACGGATGGGTGCTAGATTCGGGGTGTTCTTATCATATGACGCCTCATAAGAACTGGTTTACTACTTACCAGACTGTAGATGGTGGTAGAGTTCTTTTGGGGAATAATTCAGTCTGTAAGGCTGTGGGGATAGGGACAATTCGGATCCGGATGCACGATGGGGGTGGTGCGCACATTGACAGATATGAGGCATGTACCAGAGCTCAAGAAGAACCTTATTTCTCTAGAGACACTCGATGACATTGGGTGTAGGTACACCGCTGAAGGTGGAAGACTAAAGATCTCTCGAGGTTCCATGACAGTGATGAAGGGGAAGAAAGTGAATACTCTCTATCATCTACTGGGAGAGACTGTGACTGAAACCGTTGCAGTTTCATCAGGTGAGTTAGACTCTCACTTGACTCAGTTATGGCATATGCATTTAGGGCACATGAGTGAGGCAGGTATGACGATGCTGAGTGAAATGGGGTTGTTGAAGGGTTAGAAGATAGGGAAGCTGGATTTATGTGAGCACTACATCTATGAGAAGTAGCACCGAGTTAAGTTTACAACAGCTATTCATTCGACCAAACGACCAGTTGAATATATTCATTCAGATGTCTGGGGCCCGTCTTCGGTTCCTTCGAAAGGAGGTGCTCGATATATGCTGACATTATTGACGATTATTCGAGGAAGGTATGGGTATACTTTTTGAAGCACAAATATGATGTGTTTGATAGGTTCAAGAAATTTAAGGCATTGATTGAGAAGCAGTCAGATAAACAAATCAAGTGCCTGAGAACCGATAATGGCATGGAGTTCTGTGGTAAAGATTTTACCGAGTTCTGCGAGAAAGAAGGTATTGTGAGACACCGTATAATACTTGGGACACCACAACAAAATGGCGTGACAGAACGGAAGAACAGAACTTTGCTTAAGGGAGCTCGATGCATGCTTTCGCATGTAGGACTTGGTAAGGAATTTTGGGCTGAAGCAGTAAACATGGCATGTTACCTGGTTAATCGATCTCCATCATCTGCTATCAAGTGGAAGACTCCTGAAGAAGTATGGTCGAGAAAACCTGTTGATTACTCCGGATTACGTATATTCGGATGTTCTGCGTGTGCTCATGTTAGTGATGGTAAGCTTGAGCCTAGGGCGAAAAAGTGCATATTTCTGGGTTATGCACATGCGGTGAAAGGCTACCGGTTGTGGTACACCAATCCCAGATCACCCGGTTTTCTAATCAGCAGAGATGTGATCTTCGACGAGATTGCAATGCTTAAAATAGAGGAGTTCTGAGACACAACCAGTAGAGAAGACAGATCATGATGTCATTAGTGAGGTATAGCTTTGGGTGGAGACTCCAGAGACCTTGGAGGTAACAGAAGTTGAGACTGCAGATGAGGTCATAGTTCCTAAAGTCGATAATAGTGAACAACCGGCAAAGCCGCAACACACTATAGCCGCAGATAGACAGAGAAGGCAAATTAAATCATCGGTACGTTATGATTATACAGATATTGCTTGTGCATTGACTGTAGGTGATACAAACATATGAGCCTTCATCTTATTTTGAGGCGATGGCTAGTTCGGAGTCATCGCAATGGCTAGGGCCTATGAGTGAAGAGATGGAATCACTCCATCGAAATCAGACATGGGAGCTGGTCAAAGTACCCAAGAGCCAAAAGATTGTCGGAAGTAAATGGATCTTCAAACGGAAAGAAGGCATTCCCGATGTCGAGGCAGCAAGGTATAAGGCGAGACTTGTGGTGAAGGGTATACACAGCGTGAGGGCATTGACTACAACGAGGTGTTCTCTCCTGTGGTAAGACATACTTCTAATCGTATTTTACTTGCTTTAGTTGCTTCGCAGGATCTCGAGTTAGAGCAGCTAGATGTGAAAACTGTGTTTCTTCACGGTGAGTTGGAGGAGCAGATTTACATGAGGCAACCAGAGGAATTTGCTATTTCGGGTAAGGAAGATCATGTTTGCTTGTTGAAGAAATCTTTGTATGGGCTAAAACAGTCTCCTAAGCAGTGATATAAACGTTTTGATACTTTCATGGCTAGTCAAAACTATTCAAAAAGTCAGATGGATAGCCGTGTTTACTTTAGGAGATTGGAGAATGGTTCTTTGATTTATCTACTCTTATATGTTGATGATATGCTGATAGTAGCTAAGAATATGTCTCATATTAATGTGCTGAAGAAGCGGTTAAATGCTGAATTTGAGATGAAAGATTTAGGTGCAGCAAAGAAAATATTGGGTATGGAGATTTTGTGTGACAGGGGTGCATGAGTTTTATGTCTATCTCAAAAGAAATATATTGAGAAGATCGTAGCATGTTTTAATATGCAGTCGGCAAAATCTGTAAGTACACCTCTAGCGAAGCACTTTAAACTTTCAGATAAAATTATCACCGCGGACTAAGGAGGAGGAGGAGCATATGTCCCGTGTTCCTTATTCTAGTGCCGTGGGTAGTATTATGTATGCTATGATGTGCACTAGGTTTGATATTTCACAAGCTGTGAGCGTGGTTAGTCGCTATATGAAGCGTTCTGGTAAAGCTCATTGGGAAGCTGTGAAATGGATCCTCAGATATTTGAAGGGGACAACATACGTGGGCATAGTATACCAGAGGGACAGCAATGATAGTGAGACTACTGGTTTTGTGGATTCAGATCACGTTGGTGACTTGGATGATTGCAGATCTTTAGCAGAGTACGTGTTTACGCTAGCGGGTGGTGCAATTAGTTGGAAAGCGTCCTTATAGGATCACATTGCCTTGTCTTCGACTGAGGCAGAGTACATGGCACTAACATTTGTAGCGAAGGAGGCGATATGGTTACAAAGTTTGCTCTCGAACTTTGGGTTAAAACAGAAAAGTGTGGATATACACTGTGATAACCGAGATGCGATATATTTGGCGTATAATCCAGTTTATCACGAGCGAACGAAGCATATCAACATCATGTACCACTTCATTCGAGATGTCTTAGCTAAGGGTATTGTTATTGTCAAAAAGATTGTTACAACAGATAACCAGGATGACTAAGTTTGTTCCTTTGGCGAAGCTCAAGTTCTGCTTGAGCTCTATTGGGGTCTGTGGAGAGTGAGCGCTCGTCGGGGCGTTGGAGAGCAGCATGGATGATGAGCACTATAATTTGGCTTCAAACATTGAGCCAAGGTGGCGAATTGTTAAATTATGACTCGAGTTTGAGCGTTTGTAAAAACGCAATTCACTGGATTCTTGAAGATTTACAAAAGTGGAAATAAGAGATAAAAGAAAAAAACCTGGAACACGCTGCCGAAGGTCTACGTAACGAAGCCGCACGTCCAACGATCATTGAAGCCACAAGCCGCGAGAAGTTTTGAAGAAATACGCGAAGCCGTAGGTCCTGATTTTGGTATACGTAGAGCGTTTATTTAAAGCTTGAACACGCGGTAATTTTGTGTCGTGAGTTTATCTTCAAGTGAGTTGTTTATTGATAAACACTTTGGGTTTGTGGTTAAATCTAGGTGTGGGAAACACTTGAGCGTTCGAGCGATTGTAAACTCGATTCTTCGATTTTAATGGATTATTTTGCTGCTGGCTCTCCCGTGAACGTAGGTTTCGATACTCGGACCGAACCACGTAAATTTTTGGTGTCCTTATTTTTCTCGTTTATTTCTCTAGTGATTTCGCGTTGACGTAAATTGCAAGATCCTGTTGTTTCCACGTATTATATCCCAACAATGAGGAAGATGAAGAAAGAAAAAACAAGAAAACAAAAAGAAGGTGAAAATGAAGAAATAAAAAAAATAAAGAAAAATGTTCTTGGATGAAAATGCCCCTGTTTATGAATAAGATTTGAAGTTTATATCACATTTTCCACTTTAGATTTTTTTTGAGAAAATGATTCACTTTGAACTCTTATTTGATTTTTTTTTCCAAAAAGATGGATAGATTAATTTTATAAATGGGGTAGGAACATGGCCAATCTAGGGGATAGATTAATTTTATAAATGGGGTAGGAACATGGCCAATCTAGGAACATTTTGTGTCGTGAGTTTATCTTCAAGTGAGTTGTTTATTGATAAACACTTTGGGTTTGTGGTTAAATCTAGGTGTGGGAAACACTTGAGCGTTCGAGCGATTGTAAACTCTGATTCTTCGATTTTAATGGATTATTTGCTGCTGGCTCTCCCCGTGAACGTAGGTTTCGATACTCGGACCGAACCACGTAAATTTCTGGTGTCCTTATTTTTCTCGTTTATTTCTCTAGTGATTTCGCGTTGACGTAAATTGCAAGATCCCGTTGTTTCCACGTATTATATCCCAACAATGAGGAAGATGAAGAAAGAAAAAACAAGAAAACAAAAAGAAGGTGAAAATGAAGAAATAAAAAAAAATAAAGAAAAATGTTCTTGGATGAAAATGCCCCTGTTTATGAATAAGATTTGAAGTTTATATCACATTTTCCACTTTAGATTTTTTTTGAGAAAATGATTCACTTTGAACTCTTATTTGATTTTTTTTTTCCAAAAAGATGGATAGATTAATTTTATAAATGGGGTAGGAACATGGCCAATCTAGGGGATAGATTAATTTTATAAATGGGGTAGGAACATGGCCAATCTAGGAACATTTTGTGTCGTGAGTTTATCTTCAAGTGAGTTGTTTATTGATAAACACTTTGGGTTTGTGGTTAAATCTAGGTGTGGGAAACACTTGAGCGTTCGAGCGATTGTAAACTCTGATTCTTCGATTTTAATGGATTATTTGCTGCTGGCTCTCCCCGTGAACGTAGGTTTCGATACTCGGACCGAACCACGTAAATTTCTGGTGTCCTTATTTTTCTCGTTTATTTCTCTAGTGATTTCGCGTTGACGTAAATTGCAAGATCCTGTTGTTTCCACGTATTATATCCCAACAATGAGGAAGATGAAGAAAGAAAAAACAAGAAAACAAAAAGAAGGTGAAAATGAAGAAATAAAAAAAAATAAAGAAAAATGTTCTTGGATGAAAATGCCCCTGTTTATGAATAAGATTTGAAGTTTATATCACATTTTCCACTTTAGATTTTTTTTGAGAAAATGATTCACTTTGAACTCTTATTTGATTTTTTTTTCCAAAAAGATGGATAGATTAATTTTATAAATGGGGTAGGAACATGGCCAATCACAATTATACAAAAATATTATGTTTTTGGTGGACTCTACGTGGATTCGAATGTTCCTTTTTATGACAGTAATACGAACGTTTTAGACTAAAGTCCGCCCAACAGTATCCGTGAGGAGTTATATGTATTTGTGGGCCAATATATAGTGCAAACAAACTCAACAACTCGCAACGAATGATGTTTCTTTCTCTCGGTTCTCTCCATTCTGATTTGAGCTTCCGTGAACGCTGACGTCACCCACAGCAAATGCGCCTCCATATTGGAGTTGAAAGGAGGACCTCCTCTTCTCGGGCCTCCGAAGGAAAAGCATTGATCTCGTGTCGTATTGGCACTTGATGTTGCCCGCGGCGGCTAACCAAAGTTCCCATTTCATTTGAATATATCAAATTAATAACTCATCTATTTAATTTCATAATATAATTTGCGATGTTTATGTTGCGACGAGATATTCCAAGTTGATGCCACACTCAACATCCAATTATCATAAATCAAGTGAAAATTATTTATAGAAAAATCATCACTCATATCGCTTAAAATATTTAGTTAATAAAAAATATTTTCATTATCGATAATAATTTATGTCTCAACATTTTCTCGCGTGATAAAATATTTTTTATTTTATTTTTGAACTCACTATGGTTTGGACGATAAATGAAAGTGTATGGTGCATATGGATACAGGGATATTCATAGCAATCAAGAGAAACTTATAGCATGCGGAATTAGACCGTAGTTTTTGGCGTGCTATCGAGAGTCGTAATTGGGCAACTATGGTCCTATCTTCTCGTGCTGTAGCTTGCGTTTTGCCTTACGCTTTGCCATTATTCAGGTTGACTTTAGTTTATTTTGTTTATTAACTAGCAATAAAAAAATATTTTAATTTCACCAAACATGCTTTAATTTGATAATATATTTCTTATTTAATTTTTAATTACTATTTTCATCCATAGACCATTGCTTCCTTTGTGTTCGCAAACGAATATGGAGTGCATGTGAAAGTCTACATCATTGCATGAGTACTACTCGATTTTTTCTGATTAACAATGTCGTTCTATAGTTACATTTTTCTCATTTAAAAGACTGCTGGGTTAAATTGCTTAGAATTTATTATGAATGATGGACTACTGCTAATTATCAACTCTCTTTTAAATCTCTGCTGGGTGGTGTTCGGGACGGTGATTTCCCTTCCATTGTTGATCGGCTATTTCGTTCATGGGAAGCATTATAAGAGCAGTTGATCATCTACTAAGCAAAGACATGGTCGCTGAATTTGTCGAAGTCTAGAGGATCTTATAGTTATGGATAAGTGGCTTGCCAGCTTGAACTTTAAATAAGTTTACAAATGAGCTCTTGTGATTGTATGAAAAAAATCTAAGCATGCTTATTTTAGATTTGTAGATATTATTGACATGGTTGCTGTAGTTGTTGATGTATCGAGGACTTCAAACAAGTTTATGTATGAGCTCTTGTGATTGTGCAAATATAACCTATGCATGCTTATTTTACATTTCGTATGTACATATTGTTGATATTGTCGCTAAATTTATTGAAGTTTGGAGGACCTTATAGATAGTGGTGTGGTAGCTTGAACTTCAAACAAGTTTATGTATGAAAAGAAAAAGGACCAAAAGAAAAAGAAAAGGAAAAAAAAATTATAACAATTGTCTATATTGGCATCAACTGGCATCCACGTTAGCAATTTCCATCCAATTCTGGCGAAAAGGGCTATATTGGCATATTATCAACATGTTATGATTAAATTGGTCAAATTGAAATGTTTAATATTGAATTGATATTCGTGCAACAAGTTTAAATTTTTTTAAATAATTTTCCCTCCTTTTATTCCTTACAAGAAAGCATACAAGTGACTTTTTTGAGGAACCTCTTTTGTTTTATACAGTAAGCATATTTTTGCTAGATTCAAATCAATTTTGGGCGCCGATAGTAAGGAGCCAAAAGTTCATGGTAAAGGGTTTCATGTGGCAGTGAATTCAAAGTCGAAGAGGGGAGGACGAAGAGGGTAATGAACCGATTAAAAATTCTCATTTAGATTTATCAATTCCTTTTAAAAAGTTTTATATTCATAGGCATGGTCAATGAACGAAAACTGCACGAAAGCTGCACGAATAGTTAATAGATCAATTTTACAAGCGGATGATGTTTTTATTTAGTAATTGATTAACAATCTCCCCTCTCAAGTTGCATCCCGAGGCCTCCTCGCCGCCGACAGCGTGTCAAAGCTTGCAACCCTCTCGATCCTTGCCCTTTGAGGGAGATTCGGCAACCAGGCACGCTACGACAACGGCATCACGGCGTTCTCACTGTGCACGGTCCTCCTCATGGGCGTGCCGGTGATGCAGGCCATGTCCAGCTAGGCGGCAGTCGACTTGGTGGTGCAACAGTGCGTGTGACAGTCACTGGTTTGGATCCCTTTACTTCTCCTGTTGATGGTCAAGGCACACAAAATTGTAAAGGTGAATGAGCGAAACCGCTTACTGGCGACCTGAGAATTCAGGTCAACATCAAACCATCAAGAACAATTTCAACATTCTCAGTCGCCTTTTTCATTATGTCCTATCCAAATAAGGAGCCCGATAATTCTGGAATATACTAGAGTTTTGTTTTGTCTTCAAAGTAGGGATATGCCACCAGACTGGGTCTACCCAAAAACCAGATCGGCCCACCTGAAAGACAGGTTTGGGAACCGGCTCTGAGTAATACTCACCCGGGAACCGGATCGACCGGATTGGTTTGGGTACTAGTTTTGTAAGCCAAAACGTCCAAAACCCTATCTTTTTTCCCCCTGATTTCTAATCTTAGAACTGTGTTTTTCCTCTCGCACGGCACTCCTCCTTCGTTGTTCCTCTTCCTCACTCGCTTCCCTCCCTCGTCGGCTCACGGTCGCACTGTCTATCGCATAGGATTTTTATTTTGTCTTATGATATTAGTTTATGATAAATAGCCTTATGGATCCTTAGTTTCGTTTAGTCAAAAAGTTCGTATACTTGTTGATTATATGTGCTTAATGTTTCAATATAAATTAGAAGGATTACGTTGTTTTCTCGCGTATTAATGTAAAATTTGAAATCGTGTAGGATATCGGACGGCTACACAAGTTCCGATGGAAACAGGTTTAACCCAGAAATCGGACCGAAAAATGAGGTTGGTTCTAAAATGAGGTTTAGTGCAAATAGGGTCGGGTACAAGGTTCAAAAAATGGAAACTGGTTATAACAGGGCCGGAAATAGAGTCTAGGTCTAGACCTACCCACCTTGGACCGGATCACCCCTACTTCAAAGTACCCAAATCACTAAAAAAAATTTTAAAAAATATTAATTGCACCTTAAAACCGCAAAACCCTAGCGCAGCGTAGTCTTACGTCAACCTGTTCTCAAACATAGAGAAGCTCTTCCGGACTAGATTACTACGAAACAATTTCGGAAACTGTATCTTGGTAATTAACATTAGAAACCTAAGATATATTGCAAAGGTTTATTGAAAAGAAATAACTTAAGAATCCCAGAAATCTGTCTTTGTATGAATACTACTACTTAAATTGAATGCAAGTACTCAGAGAAGTACTTTAGAAAGAAATAGGTATGACGAACCATTTGTTCCACTAATATTGGTCGAAGTTATCATACAAATTACAATATTGCCTAGTCATATTAAGCCCCGTTGTGAAAATGCACCCTTGATGATTGCCAAATGTAATTTATTCAAGCAGAATATGAAACGCTGCAATTGAAATGCCATGCGATCTCTTTCCTCAAGCGAAAACTCTCACCGAAGAAATCGATCGAAACAAGAAACAGAAAGATTTCTCACCTAAAATTTTTGGAAACCCTAAAGATGGACTTGCCTACCCGCATATACCCTACATGTCGCTGTGCGACATCAGTAGTTCCTCCAGATACTCGAACTCGATCATGTCTCTGGAAGGCTCGGTAGAGCTGACACAGCGGATGATGACGAACCTGCGATGAGAATGACAATGATGACAGCGAATGGGATGCCAACAAAGAACTGTGGTGGCTGGAGACATTGTAATAATTCTGAGTGTAATATTGTTGCTCGTTGGGGAAGTTGAGGATGGCCAAATGGCCTCGAAAGGCAAAGGCAGCCCGGTCGTAGGCACGGCTCCTCCGCAGTCTCAAAGGTCCTGAGCCAGAGGCGGGTGCCGTTCCTCAAGTGGTCCCGGATCTCAGCCGCAAACTTGCCCCAAGGGCGCCACCGGATTGCACAGTACCGGTTTTGATCACATCACGACCGTGATCCCCTCTTCTTCCCCATCTCATCTTTGTTCTCACTATTCTGATTACCGCTTGAAGAAGATCCTTCCATGGCAAAGTGAGTCAATATCAAATGAGGTAGTAAAGAGTGAGATAATTTGTGCGTGTACTTTTTCGGTAAACTTTAAGAAGATAAATTTCAAATGAGAAATGATTGCGCGACGGTCTTTATTATACTGTGAGAATAATAATTTATTCTGAATTACAAAAAATCAAATCACAAATAATTATAAATTGTTGTGGG
The DNA here is from genome assembly GCA_017140595.1 of Eucalyptus curtisii. NCBI lineage: Eukaryota > Viridiplantae > Streptophyta > Magnoliopsida > Myrtales > Myrtaceae > Eucalyptus > Eucalyptus curtisii. The sequence continues at coordinate 15,752,475 of CM029495.1, forward strand.
ATTCACTTTTTTTAAAATTTATAACTCACAATAAACTGTTTTTCTCGTAATACTTCAAAAACTATTATACTAGTATAGTCAATTTTAAATTTGGTGGCAACAAACAAATGATGGAGGGTTGGTAGGTTATAGGGTTTGGTCAGGCAAGATCGGACGCGTTGAAAAGTTTGGGGTCGGGCGGGGGGAGTTCCTATCTGATAGTGGGGGATTCGTGTTTTTTTGTGTCCTTTTGTGAGGAAGTTCGGAGAGAGACAAAAAGGATTTGAGCAACATGACGCCCAGGTTGCCTTGTGGAATTCTGATTGGACGATGGTTTCATTTTTCAACTTATTTATTATGTCACTTACATATTTATGTACATTGGGCCAGTTTGGGGGCAAAACTCAGATACGTGTGCATGAATGTGCATGACTTGCACGGTGAGGTAGCAAAATTAGTAGCAAATTCGAGCATGGACCTGATTTTTTTTTTCCTTTTAGTTAAAGGGGTGATGGTAAATATGCATCTACACTATTGAATCAGGCATACTTCATACTTGGCCTTTGATATATCATCCGTTGTCCTCTTATATTGTATCCCTTACTTAAGGGATGCAAATAATGTGCCATCCCATGATATTATGTCAAAATACTGAATATGTCCACATGTTATCCAAACTTAATTGTGATTTTCAGAAGAGTCAGTTAAGTTCTTATCTAAACTTAGTCCACAATACTTAATGTTTTGAATGCTTTAATCTCAGGATAATAGATGAGACTCATACATCTTACTATCTAGATACTAAGAAACTAACATATTTAGCAATTCAAATCTCTGACAAAAAAAAAAAGGGATCCAAATAATTTTATCCATAGCAAATTTAGGCAAGGTGGCAATTTATGTACTTCAAGGCTTTCTATCTCCCTCCTTTGTTTGTTCTCCCTCTTCTTTTAGGGTAATGAGATCAATTATTTTTGAACTTTTGCACAATCCTTTAGTTCAATTAGATATAGAACATTTTAAAATTATTCGTGGTGGATCCCCATCATGTTGAACTAGATGTCATGTGACTTTTACTACTGTAGAATGCCAACTAAATTGTTATTGAACCAATACGATTAATTGGAAATGCCAAAGCTACATTGAATAACAAACAACCTTAAATGCTCCTTTGTTCCCTCTAAATTATGAGTGATGTTAAGTAATACATCCCAACATTTTAGATCGAATATTGAATCTTTATGATAGCATTATCAAATATATTCGGGCTAGTCTCCCAACCCCGCCTTTCTTTCCCAGAAAAATAAAAAGGTGGATGGTGCAAAGAGCAAAGAAATTAGAAAATCCATCCTTAGAAATATTGCATGGGCCTACTAATCTTCATTAATCACAAATTAACTCAACATCTCTCTCTCTCTCTCTCTCTCTCTCTTCCATTCTGCTTAGCCAAGCAACCGTCACCATCGTTATCCTTTGACCATTAGACATTGATCTCGATGTGTAATGAGAAGTTTGAAAATAGATTTTTTTTTTTTTTTTTTTTTTTGAGTATGTAATAGCTACCTCTCTATGTAAATGTTTCATGTATAGCTCACCAATGGAAAATCAAGGACACGTGTGAGCTCGTGTGGGAGTAAGGAAATCAATTACAAATGTGTCTCACTTTCTAGATGTCCTGACGGCTCTATGACGGTCGAGAACATAAGCGCCGTGACGCAAGTCTTATCTATCCTGACGTGATCGTCTTTGTCCAGCAATTTTGGGAGAGGAGGACGTGAACGCCCAGGAATGCCTGACCATTTGGATTTTCCCTGTGGGGTTGGACCATCTTGAACAACCCTTTTTCTAATATAGAAGTACATGTTCCAATATTGTGGGATCGTAGAAATGATATTACATTTTAACCAGTACAGCCCTTTGACATAATCTCTGGTCACCATGACGTGGCACTTCAAAACAAGATGGAATCATTATCTCAGTCTTTCACTAGGTTGAACCGGAGAAAATTATCTAAAAAGTCGTAAATTTATTATATTTTTGTTAATTCAATCCTGAATCTTTAAATTTTATTAATTGAGTCCTAAAATTTTTCATATTTTGCTCATTAAATTTATCCGGTCAATTTTAATTGGAATTTACTGATATAAACATCGTCTATCCTAATAATAGTATTTTTTCTTTTTTTTCCTTTCTTCTACCTTTTACTGTTGGCCAGCCACCGACTATGGCTGGGCAGGCTAGCCTCACCCCCCACAAGAGAGAGCCACTTGGCGATGGTTGGCCACAGCAAAAGGAAAAGAAAAGGAAAAGAGTTAGAAAATAAAGCCAACCGCTGTATAAAAAGTATTATGATATAATTTTTTTGGCGGAATCTAATGTTTTGTAACATGTAATTAATAAAATTTTGGGTTAAAAATTAAATAGGTACACATGTGATATATTTACTAAAAACTAGCTTTTGGACTATAAAAAATTTTCAAAATGGTACGCCTGTGAATAATTTAATCTTTATTAGTTTCTGTTCAATTTTATAATTAGAATTGCTAAGTTAGATGGCACGTGGTAGTTGATAGGTATATTAGTTTTGAGTTTTACCTTTCATTTATTACAGATGAACCAGTTTTTGATTTTTAATTGTATTAATTTTATCATAAGAAAATTAACATTGGGTAAATATGTCATAGATATATTAATTCGATTTTTTTTTTTATGATTTTCGTGTATTGACTCTAAAAAATTTTTAGACTTAAATCTACCCAAAGATTTCTGTGACGTTGTGCAAGCATTTGTGGGACAACAATAAGTGCAAACAAACTCAACGACTACCAACCGAATGATCTCTCTCTGTCTCTGTCCCCGGAATTCTGATATACGCTTCCGTGTACGTTGACGTCACCCAGGCAAAATGCGCAGCCCAGATTGAATTTAAAATGACGACCTTTCCTTCTTGGTCCTCCGAAGAAAAAGCATGGATCTCGTGTTATACAGGCAACTGACGTTGCATGCGGCGGCTAACCAAAGTTCCCCATTCATTTGAAGTTATCAAATTACTGACTCATCCATTTACTTTTATAATTAAATTTGCAATGTTTATATTAGGACGAGATATTCCGAATTGATGGCTACGTCCAATCGTCATGAATCACGTAAAAGTTCTTTCTGTAAGTAATGACACGCCAGACTCATTTCTATTAACAATAATGAGGAAGAATTCTTGCCTAGATTAGTAGTGCAGATGGATTTTACAGGATTAGTGCCATGATAGGCTTGATATATGACATATGTACAAAGAGGTGATTATTTAGGCTCCGAATGTTTTACGAAAATGGATAATTTGAATAAAACTTTCCTAAAAATGATTGATTATATCAATTAAAATAATTAATTAGTGAAATATATTTTCATTATTCATAAAAATATATATCTAAATATTTTTGTGGATAATGAAAATATTTTTCGTTATATTTATTTTTGAAAGTAATATAAACAATCATTTTAGAATGAAATCAAACACTTACTCCACAATTCAAGAAATATTAATAATAGGTGATGTGAAATGTTACTTTTACAATATGTATTATGAATTATAGATTGTTATGTGCCTATTACGTCTTTATTAAGTACGAGTTACCTCCCTCCCTCTCCCTCTCTCTCTCTGTTACGAGGATTTTCAAAAGAGGATCTTCTTAAGTATGTAAAAGCACAAGTGAGGGCTCTTGTTGAGCAATAAAAGTTGCTAAATGAAAAGAATAATATTGCATGAACTAAATTCTTTTTACTAAAAGTTAGTTCACAAGAAAAATCACTTTGGATTTTGAAAAGATGGGACACACCCACAATTCAATCTAATATTGTCAATATGCTTGATAGGCAAACTTTAATAAGTTTTTGTGCTAATGCCATAGGTGTTCCCCAATTGTTCTCATGGTTTAAAATAATCGTGCGTGGTCACATATTTAAATCGAACCATTTAACACAGTACGCTCCCAATTAAAAATTCTACGATTTTATATAGTATATAAAAATTGGTGTAAAAAACCAACACCTGTATTTTTCTAATTAAATACCGATAAAATCGAGTTTTGCGATACTAATTGACAACCACCACCAAGCACTCAATTGCACATATAAGCAATCAAATTCACATATAAATTCATCCACGAGAATGAGCATAAAATTCTGAAAAATGGCTAATCCGTCACAATTTACGCTAATTATGATTAATTAAATATATCCAACTTAATTAATCTAACCATGATTAATTAACCTAACAATGGTTAACTAATTTAACTATAGTTAACTAACCTAACCAAACTACTAATCTAACCAAACTAACCTAACTAACCAAATTAATTACCTAACTAAGCTAGTTACACTAATCCTAATTAACAATAAACTAACATCCTAAGCACAATTAACTACCTAATCAAGAATTAGAGAGTTAACTCACCGAATTAGGATGACGGCGGGCTCACGACGACGGTGACGCGAAGGCGGTGAGGACTTGAGACAACCATGTCTCCAACGGAGGTCCAACGGTTGAGGAAAATAGCCCACAAGTCTTAGCCAAAGGTTAAGATTTGGCTCTATGGAGGGCTGGTCGGAGCTATGGGTGCGGCTGGAATGGGCGGCTTGTCGGACACGAGCTAGTCCGGTGATGGAGCTTTGGGCGCCGGGTGTTGCTAGTCGGAGGACAGGCGAGTCGAGCGGCAACTGGCTGTTGGCAGGCTAAATTGGAACGGTGGACCGGATGAACGGACTCGTGGGGGTTGCTGGTGGTTCGGCGCTGGTGGGATGGTGTAGTGGCTGGTGGACGAACAAGGGCTGGGTTGTGACGGTGGTTGTGTTGGGGCGTGAGGAGAGTGGGGGCTGGTGTTGATGATGATGATGGGGTGATGCTGGTCGGTTGATGGCGTGGGGGTGGTACAAGGATGAAGATGGCAGTGATGGATGAGGGAGATGGGATGATGAAGAGGAGATAAGCAAATGGGTTGGAGATGGAAGTGGCAAGCGGTTGGTGCAACGAAGGTGGGCGTGCGGTGAAGAAGAAGAAGATGACGTTGGGGAAAATGGGAGAAGAAAAGGTGGGCATGCGGTGAAGGAGAAGAAGATGACGTTGGGAAAATGGGAGAAGAAAGAATGTGCGTGAGGGAGGGGGAGGGTTGATCGGCTTAAGAAGGAAAAAAGGGGGGAAAGAAAGTCCTAGCTCTAACTAATAGAAAGCCTTTAGAAATATCTATATGATGATTGTAATGCCCCAAAAGTCTTCAGCCCTTAAAGTCCATTGGCCAACCAATTAGAAAATAGTTCTAATTTCCAAAAACCAAGCCAAAATAGGGGTAGAAATAACCCATTTCTTCAGCCATCCGAATTTCCATTTCTTTTCCGATTTGTCTAAAATTGATTTTTCCGCAAATTTCCGAACTCGATGAAATTTCTCCAAAAGATGAGACAACGTTAGAAAAATGAATCGTGACACGCTCGAACATACGATTCCCGAAACTGAATTCAATTTCGTTGTTAAAATCAACCGAACATGATTTTAGTACGATCTAACATATCGGGTAGTTTTTAGGGATTTTAGCGCTTTTGACCCGTGGTCGATAATTTTCGATCCAAGTTTATGCATCTCCGACTCATAGACGACTCTCGGTTGTCGTAAAAATCGTAAGGTTTCAATTATGTGTCCCACGTATAATACCGATAGAAAATCGGGTTATTGTTGTTCGACACGAATTTCGCAATCATGAGGAATCACCCATAATTCGACTACGTAATTCCATCGAATCGACTTATATCCGATCATAATTAGATTATAATGGTGTCTTATTGTCCCTTGCCAATTTTTATGGTCGAGCGATCGATCTCTGATCGAATTCTTTAGTCTGTCGCATTTATATCCTTAACGACTTCACTTAATAGATTAGTTAACTCGTGAGGGGCCAGCTCAGAGTAAAATGACCACAAGCGTGTCGATGAAACAATCATTTCATATTATCGAGACGGGGTCGAATTTCAGGATGTCACAACTCTTCCCATTGTATAAAAATTTCGTCCTCAAAATTTAAACTGGTACAATTCTTCTACAAAAAGTTGGGGGTATTGACGTCTCATCGATTCCTCACTTTCCCATGTGGCTCCTTCCATTCCGTGGTGTTGCCAAACTACTTTAACCAAGGGAATCGTCTTGTTGCGTAGCACTTGCTCCTTTTGATCCACTATCCAAACTAGTCTCTCCACGTACGACACTCTCTCGTCTATGTCTAATTCCTAAAAATTTTGCACATGCGTTGAATCATGCTCATATTTCCTCAACATCGACACGTGGAAGACGTCATGCACCTGAGCAAGTCTTGGCGGCAATGCCAAACGATACGCCAAAGTCCCGATTCATTCCAAAATTTCAAAGGAACCGATGTACCTCGAACTTAGCTTTCCTTTCTTGCCAAAGCGCGAAGTACCCCTCATCGGTGACACTTTGAGGAATACGTGTTCACCAACTTGGAATTCCAATGGTCTTCGTAGCTTATTTGCATAACTTTCTGACGACTCTGAGCGGTCTTGAGTCTTTTTCGAATGACTTTGATGACGTCGACTGACTGCTGGACTAACTCAGGACCCGTAATCTTATGCTCTCCAATTTCGTCCCAACAAATTGGAGTTCTGTAGGCTATGCCATACAACACTTCAAACGATGCCATCTTGATACTCTGCTGATAACTGTTGTTGTAGGCAAACTCAACTAGATGAAGCTGTTCCTCCCAGCTTCCTTTGAAGTCTAGTATACAAGCTCACAGCATGTCCTCGAGGGTTTGAATGGTCCTCTCAGACTGACCATCCGTCTGCGGATGATAGGCCGTGCTGTATTGCGACTTCGTTCCCAAGGCAGTTTGTAAACTCTTCCAAAAAGCTGCCGTGAACTTTGGGTCTTGATCCGACGTGATCGTCATGAGTATTCCATGAAGTCGAACTATCTGTAGCACGTACAACTCGGCATATTTGTCTAGTGCATAGTCCTTGTGTACTGTGCTGAAGTGAGCAGACTTCGTCAACCTGTCGACTACAGCCCATATGAAATCATTACCTTGTTGACTCCTTGGTAATCCCATCACAAAGTCCATTGTGATTATAGCCCATATGGAATCATTACCTTGCTGACTCCTTGATAATCCCATCACAAAGTCCATTGTGATGTGTTCCCACTTCCACTCGGGAATCTCAAGAGGTTGCAAAACTCCTCCAAGCTTGCAATGTTGTGCTTTCACTTGCTGGCACGTCAGACACTTGGCGACATATTTGGCGATATCTGTCTTCATACCGGTCCACCAATAATGTTGACGCAGGTTCTAGTACATCTTCGTGCTGCTTGGATGAATACTGTAACTACTACAATGGGCTTCTAACAAGATCTCCTCCTTAAGCTTTGCATCATCGGGTACACACAATCGTCCATGAAAGTTTAGTGTTCCGTCCTTAGAAACTTGAAAGTCAGCCTTTCTCTTTTCCGCATCCTCTTGCAGAATTTTCTGAATCCCAGGGTCTGTCAATTGGAATGTCTTGATCCTTATCTGCACTTTCGATTCAATTCTGAGGGTGGCCATAAGACTTGAAAGGTGGCCTACCTCAAACTTGAAATCCGAATCTCGAGCTCCTTCGAGTAGGATCCACTCCTAAACCATCATTTGCGCAATCGAAGACTTCCGACTCAACGCATCTGCGAACATGTTGGCTTTGTTGGCTTTTCTGGGATGATACAGGATGTTGCAGTCGTAATCCTTAAGAAGTTCCATCCAACGACGCTATCTCATGTTCAACTCATTTTGAGAGAATAAATACTTTAGGCTTTGGTGGTTCGTGAAGATCTGGAACTTTTCTCCGCATAAGTAGTGTCTCCAAATCTTCATAGCAAAGATGATCGCTACGAGTTCTAAGTCACGCGTAAGATAATTCAACTTGTGAGACCTCAGCTGATAGGACGCATATGCAACAACTCTCCCATGTTGCATTAAAATGCAACCTAGTCCTCTATACGACGCATAACTGTAGATCTCATATTCTCCAGGACCAGACGGAAATCGTCAGCACTAGTGCGGTAGTCAGCTTCTGCTTGAGCTCTGGGAAACTATGCTCGCACTTATCCGTCCATTCGAACTTCTCTTCCTTCTTCAACAATTGAGTCAAAGAAATGGCTATTGCAGAAAATCTTTCCATGAACAATCTATAATAGCTTGCCAATCCCAAGAAACTTCTGTCATCGTTCTTGGCCAATTTATCACGGCTTCAATTTTAGACGGGTCCACAGAAATCCCTTTGCCAGAAATCACGTTACCTAAGAAAGCTACAAGAGTCAGCCAAAATTCACACTTACTGAACTTGGCGTACAACCATGTTCTTGCTGAGTCTATAGTACCATCCTTAAGTGTTGTTCATGCTCCTCTGGACTTCTCAAGTACACCAAGATGTCATCGATAAACACAATCACGAACTGATCCAGATACTCCTTGAATACTTGATTCATCAAATCCATGAAAGCAGCTGGGGCGTTAGTCAGACCAAATGGTATTACGGCGAATTCATAATGGCTATAACGCGTACGAAAAGTCGTCTTTGGTATATCTTCCTTTTTAATCCTCAGCTAATGGTAACCTATCCTTAGGTCGATCTTGGAAAAGATCGACGCTCCCTGTAGCTGATAAAACAGGTCATCAATCCTTGGTAATGGATACTTGTTCTTGATCGTCACCTGGTTGAGTTGCCGATAGTCGATGCAAAGACGCAACGAACCATCTTTCTTTCTTACAAACAGAACTGGCGCTCTCCAAGGTGATGCACTAGGATGTATAAATCCTTTGTCCAACAACTCTTGCATCCGCACCTTCAGTTCCTTCAACTCTGACAACCCCATATGGTAAGAAGCCTTAGACATTGGCTCCGTCCGGGGTGCCAACTCAATCACAAACTCGATCTCCCTTTTTGGGGCCAAGCCAGGCAATTCCTCCGGAAACACGTCAGAAACTCACGTACCACGGTGATGTTCTCGATCTTTGGCTCCTCAACTGTCGTATCCACAATAGTTGCCAAATAACCTTGGCAACTTATATCCAGTAATCGGGTTGCCTCAAGCGACGAGATTAAGGTAATCGAGGGTCCTCCTCGACTTCCAATAAACTCGAAATTTTTACCCGCTAATGGGTTAAACTGAATCGCTTTACGATAACAGTCTACGGTTGCTTGTTGTTTGGTGAGCCAATCCATGCTAATAATCACATCAAAATCTAACATGGCTAACACAATCAAATCTATCATTTCCTCTTGTTCACCAATCGCTAACTTGCAACCAAGACACCCTACTGTAGACAACACTTTATCCTTAAACGGGGTAGATATACTAATGACTGTCCCCAACAGTTCTGAACTCAATCCTACCAACTTAATAAATTGCTAGCAATAAATCAATGCGTAACTCCAAAGTCAAATAAAGCATAGGCATCATGGTCCTTCAACGAAACCGTACCTGTAACCACGTCCTGTGAGTCCTCCTCCTCCTTTCGGGTGACAGCATACACCCTTCCCTGCATCGGAGGCCTGTTCAGAATACCCTGCTGTGCATTCTGTGACGCATTCCCTCCTGGCTATCCCATCTGTGGTAGTGGCGCCTGTGATCCCATAGGCATGCGCTGACAATCTTTGATCTGGTGGCTATGCTGGCCACATCCAAAACAAGCTCCCGACCTAGTAAAGCACGGGGCTGAGCCATGTCTTCTCCCACAGAAACGACACACACCGTTCGGGTTAGGTGTCAGCTTTTCAATCCCACCATTTCGGTTAGGCAGAATGAGATACCTACCTCCTGTCATCGGCCTCTTCTCGAATCGATTACTGTCCCTGTTGGACTTGAACCGCGACCCAGATGTGGCGGCTCGCTCATTTAGGGTCCTTTCAATCATCAATGCCCTCTCGTACATATCATTATAATCCTTGAGATTAAGCGGCACCAGCGGATCCTTGATCTCTGGTCTTAGGCCATCTCTAAACCTCCTCGCTCTGTCTACTGGATCTTCGACCAGCCTTGGTGCGTACTTAGATAGCTCTGCAAACTTCGCCTCGTACTAGTCCACTGACATTAGACCCTGACGAAGACGCTAAAATTCGGCCATCTTCTGCTTTCAAGCACAGTCAGAAAAGTACTTCCCATTAAAGACTTCCACGAAGGCATTCCACACTGGAACCGTGCCTTTGGGAAACACTCTCCCTTTGGTGGCTTCCCACCAAGTGCTTGCATTACCCTGCAACTGATAGACCGCCAGGACTACCTTGTTTTCCTTAGAGCACGTCAACAGTACGAAAACTTTCTCTAGCTCCCGGATCCAGAGGAGTGCAGCCTCATAATCGCCTGCTCCCGTAAACCTTGGTGGATTCAGTGTCATGAACTGTTCCCAGGTGGGCCTTTGGTAGGTGCAGCTGCAATAGGAGCAACGGCATTGGCGATAGCAGGGGCGGCGGCGGTAGTAGCAGCTTGATTATGTGCTTGCTGACCCATCATGTTTCACAACGTCTTTAGCGCCTAAACGTTCCCATGTATCCTAGGATCGCTGGGTACTACTCCCTCAGTACTAGCAAGCGATGGTACTCTTTCCCTCGCGTTCACTTGAACCGGCGTTTTACCTCAGGTATCGACCTTAATTGGCATCCTACCCCGAGAAACAGACGCAACTGCCCTCTTCCAATGAGTCCTCTACTCAGGATCACTCATGCTGCAGGATCTTTATCAAACTTGCTTTCCAATTCTAACACAAAATTAGAAATTCAAGCGACCCACACAAAACAATCAATCAATCACAAGCGTGAGCATATGAAAAAAAGTCTTTCCTACTAACTATTCCAAGATCCATCGCACCTTATCACTCCATACACTGACCAGCTCTAATACCACTTCGGGCGAGGATGTCACGCCTCGAACCCCAGGCACGAACACATCCCACGGCGGTTGATTAAAAGGGTCAGCGATGCGTCCTGGGAGCATAGGTGGCCTAGGGCTTTCTTTCTGGGATGTCAATGTCCATGGGGTGGGCTACCTCCCCATCCTCGGTTCCGATGGGAGGTCTGTCAATGCCCTGCAAAGGACCCTCCCAAGCCCCGTTACAATAATTAATGAACCACGCTTTGAAGCGATGAGGCACCAAGTGAGGGAGGCCCTCATCGACCCAAATAGTGGTCATCACTAACTCACAAGTCTGGGTGGTCCCGGTAATAGGGAAATAGGATAATGAATACAATTCGCCGATCAAAGATCTTTTAAAAGGATCGTAATGATGGCTTGGTTATGGGCTTATGCAAAGGGTACATGCTTTGAGGCCAAGAAATGAATATTCAATCAATATCTTCATCAAGTTTACAAGTCAAGAACTTGGAAGATAAGAAGATAAGATAGGATTGCTTCAACTCCTTCTAGCGGTAGCTCCTATACAAGATTCTCATTTCGACTCAAACCATCCTAATCATAAGAGGTTTCACTTAACATATGTCTAAGGTTTCCAAAAACGTCCACAATGAATCCAATTCGCCGATCAAAGATCTTTTAAAAGGATTGTAATGTTGGTTTGGGTAAGGCTTAAAAAGCTGGAAAAATTTTCAGATATCAAGGGATTAAAAGTGAGTGATTATGTTAACATCATTACTTCAGAAATTTGACTCTTGAAATTTAACTTATCTCAAGAGTCCTTTTGACTAGTGCCTGCAATACATGTGCTTTGGAAAGCTTTTTTTTTTTTTTTTTTTTTTTTTTTTTTTTTTATGAGTAGCCTCTTGCATGACCATTAATTTTGTTTTACTTTGCATTATTAAATTTATTTACATTTTTTTTAGTGACATTAGCCTTACTTTTACCAAGCACACTACTTTTTCATGCCCCCCACTTTCCATTCTCTTGTGAGTACCTAAGACTCTCAAGTGGCATTTACAAACATAACCAATATTCTCAATTTTGTTGGTAAATCACGTGCCTTAACCCCAATGAGGGGAGATAATCATCACCTGGGGTTACGAAATAATTGCATAAGGCTCAAATTGGCAAAGCAAGGGGTAATTGTGTTTAGGGTAATGAAAAGAATGCTTTTCGTTATTTCGGGATGCTTCAAGCTTTGATAAGAAATCACCTGAAGCTATCAGACGAAAATTTATGTAAGTGAAAGCAATGTGGGGTTGTTCTTGATACGGTTATTTTGGAAATTCTCCATATTTGGCTCAAAGTGGCTGGCAAGGGATATCAATAGTGTTTGGGATTGAGAAGAAAATACATTGATCATCTCAAACCATGTATTCATTGTGAATGAATAATATGCCCTAATACATGGTTCTTTTCACTCAATTCTCTCAAAGAGTTTATAGGGACTTGTTTGATAAATGGGTTGCCTCTCATCATTTTAGGCACTATCACTTGGCATATTTAACAATTCTTTTGGGGTTTTTCAAAATTCAATTGGGTAAAAGTCCACTCCCTGGGGAATGAAAATGCATCGAATTTTTTTAGAAAAATTTGTTCCTTTAACCTTACTAGGGAGACTTTTGGCAACAAGGTTGAACAAAATTTATGGTTGAAACGGGCTTTGTTTAGCATAGGGGTTCACTTCTAGAGTCCTGACTAACTCTTTCAGCATTCTAAGGAACAGGACCACTTCTAAGCTTTAAAGAAGATGGTCACTTTTTGGAGGTATTGCACCCCTGAGATCAATCTCCTATGGATACATAGAATCTTCTTCAAAGATCCTGCAAAATGAACAAACACACAGATACTAGATGTATACATGAGATGTATGATGCAAATATCCTAAAGTGGCTTGAATCTAATCCAAAAGCGGCTCAAAGGCCTGTCACTTTATTCATAGATAATACTTCTTGACAACATCAGCATTTACAAGTCTTGGCAATTCCTAACTATCCATTTCTACAAGGATCGGTGCTCCACCAGATAGCACCTTCCTTACAATATATGGACCTTCGTAGGTTGGAGTGAACTTCTCACGCGGATTTGGAATAATAGGTAGGACTTTTCTCAAAACGAGATCGTTTATCTCAAAATGTCTTGGTCTGACCTTGCGGTTGAACGACTTGGCTACTCTCTCCTGATAGCTTTGTCCATGACATAGGGCTTTTACCCTCTTCTCTCATCAATCATATTGAGTTGTTCAAACCTTTAATGAACCCATTCAGTTTCAAAGAGTTTGACTTGAGAAAGTATCCTTACTGAAGGAATTTCCACTTCCACAAGTAGCACAGCCTCCATCCCATAGACCGATGAGAATAGTGTTTCCCTAGTTGAAGTGCAAATTGAGGTTCTGTAAGCCATCAAAGCATACGGCAACTAATCATGCCAGTCAAGATAATTTTCAATAGTTTTGGCTAAAATCTTCTTGATATTCTTATTTGCCACTTCCATAGCTCCATTCATTTCTGGGTGGTAAGGAGGAAAATTCAAGTGGCAAATGTGCAACTCACTAAGTAATTCGTCCACTATGTTGTTGTTCAAGTTTGATCAATTATCAGTGATGATCACCTCAGGAACTCCATATCAAGCGATGATATCACAACTGATGAACTTTGCCACACTTATTGTAGCGACATGGGCATAAGAACTGGCTTCTATCCATTTGGTGAAATAATCGATAGCCACCAAAATAAAACGATGTCCATTCGATGCTTTAGGTTTTATCAACCCGATGATGTCGATGCCCAACATCGAGAAACGCCAAGACTCTGACATTTGATGCAGTTCATTAGGGGGGGTGTTGATTTTGTCTCCATAGACTTGGCATTGGTGACAGCACCTCACATGTTGATTACAATTGGTTTCCATGGTCAACCAATAGTAATCAAGCCTCATGATTTTTCTTACCAAGAGATGACCATTCATATGAGGACCACATTCTCCTTCGTATATCTCTTTCATTAGTAGTTTGGCTTCTTATGTGTTCACACGCTTCAGTAAAACTGAATCGAATGACCTTTTATAAAGGACTCCTCCACTGAGGAAGAATTTGGATGCCGACTTTATCTGGTATTTTCGATCATTGATTTGACTCCCTAGGGGAAATTTTCATTCTCAAAGGTAATCATGATACCATAATGCTAGGGTTGACCATGAAGTTCTTCTTCAATCATCAGGCAATAAGCAGGCTTCTTCAAGACTTCAATTTATAAAGGATCAATGCTCAAACCATCAGTTACTTGTAACATTGATGACAAGGTTGTTAGGGCATCAGCAAATTGATTTTGTGACCTTGGTAGATAATCAAAAGATATTTTGTCAAATTTCTTGACCAAGTCTTCGAGATATTCATAGTAAGTAATCAACTTTACATCTCGCATTTGTCATTCGCCTCCCGTCTGGAGGATGATGAGTGCAGAATCACCATAAACTTGAAATTTTCTGACTTTCATATCAATAGCCAACTGCAGACCATGGATGCAAGCTTCATATTTAGAAATATTGTTGGTATAAGGTAATGTTAACCTTCCAGGGATATCAAAATTGCCCTAGTGCCAGAACTAGAAAAGCTAACAACACCATGAAAATACATTGTCCATTTATCATGTGAGACCAAATAAATCCGTTCATCAACTTTATCCCAATCATCACACTTCTCTGGATTTTCAACTAACATATCAGCTATGGCTCGTCCCTTAATAGACTTCTATGCCATGCTTCGAATATCAAACTTAAAGAGTAATATTTGTCATTTGACAAGTCATTCTCAGTCACTAGTAAGATACGGTGATGAAGAGTATAATGTCTCAATCGGTGTGATACCCAAATTAAGACTACACAAGTCTTTTTCACTTCGGGATATCTGATCTCAAAGGTAGTAAACTTTTTACTAATGTAGTATACGGCATGCTCTATCCCATCCTTTGGTGCTTTTTGCGCCAACATGCCTCATTATGACTCTTCGTGGATGGTGAGATAAAAAGATGAGAGGCATGCCTTGGATAGGTGGTACTAGTATAGGAAATTGTAAAAGATATCGCTTAAGTTCTTCAAAGAATTTCTGACATTGTTCAATAGCTTGAAGAACGGCTTAGCAATTTCTAATAATTGGGAGATGAATTTCACGACATAATTCAATCTTTCTAGTAAGCTTCGGACTTCCTTAATAATAGAGGGAGGTTTCACATTGCATATGGCCTTTATCTTAGAGGGATCTATCTCGATACCCTTTGTTACTAACCTTAAATCTTAGAAGCTTCGTAGACTTTGCACCAAATATGCATTTTGCAATCTCAGCTTGAATTTCCTCAATCGTT
Organism: Eucalyptus curtisii; assembly: GCA_017140595.1. Lineage (NCBI taxonomy): Eukaryota > Viridiplantae > Streptophyta > Magnoliopsida > Myrtales > Myrtaceae > Eucalyptus > Eucalyptus curtisii. The sequence continues at coordinate 15,767,754 of CM029495.1, forward strand.
CAAATAGTTTTCTCGAGACTTCAATATGGTCTTGACCTTGTCTTGACTTTGCAATCATGTCATTAACATAGACTTCAAACTCCTTATACATCATGTCATGGAATAGTGCCGCCATAGCTCTTTGATAGGTTGCCCCAGTATTCTTCAAGCCAAAGGGCATAACTTTGTAACAAAATGTTCCCTGTGGAGTAAGGAAGGACGGTTTAGTCTTGATATGTGATAAAGGAAAGTCATCCTTGGCACTTGTTTTATTCAAATCATGGTAATCAATGTAGACTCGAACCTATCCATCATTCTTCATAATTAGGACTATATTAGCAGTCCAATCAACATAATGGGTGACTTCGATACTAACGTTTAGGAGCTTCATGACTTCTTCTTCAATCTTTTTAGACAATTCAGGTTTCGTCATTCTGAGTTTTTGCTTCTTGGGCGGAATATTATAATCAAGCGGTAACGCATGTTCCACTAACTCAGGATCTAAACCCGGCATATTAGCATCCGACCTAGCAAAAACATCTTGGTATTCCTTCAAAAGTCCAATTAATCTTTTAGAATATGTTTGAGAGAGACCTGCCCCAATCTTGGTTTCTTTGGGATTATCTAAATATCCTAAGTTCACGGTGATTTGTTGCTCGGTAGTAGGAGGTTTGGATTCTTCATGTCTGAGCCATTCCATTTCAATAACTTGAGGATCATCCTCATTCTCCAAGTCAGAATAATCAGGTTCACCAAAGTCTCTTGAATGCGAATCCAAGCCATGCAAATTGACTATCATGATGTGAAATGCCATGCTTGAGATGAAATCAAAATTTGTTAGTATATAAATATAAATGAATGCAATGCATGCAAATGCCACAAAAAACTTGTTTTCAAATTCTAGTTTTCAAAAAATTTATTTGGAACTCGCCCTTATGTCATCGAATATCCTTATTTCACTAAAACATTTTGAAACTATGGATCGTATGGAGGCCCAGGCCTTAACGTATCATCATAGGTCTCGTTTGGGATACCTCACACGTCTATTAATAAAATGTGCGCATGCTTTATTGAATGTAAAATGATAAAGGTGTATTACAAAGTGTACTATCATGGATCAACGATGCAAGATCCAACTGTTTACAAAGAGGACAAATGAAAGAACAACTTGAACAAACAAATTGAACAAATATATTTTAAAAAAAAAATGCCTCGTAATGGAAAAAGTTGCGATGTACCAAGACGCGTCGCCGATCCATTCATTTTACTGCACATGCGAAAGCAAATAAACAAATCCCTAGACAACACAAATATGGGATAGAAAAGCAGGATACAAATTTTTCACAAAACACTTTTATAAACAATCCAGGTTTATATAGAATACTAGTCAATAACTATAAGAAAACGCCTACTCCAAAAAGAAGAGTCACTAAGCCATCTAGGCGCAAGACTCCTCAGCCAAGACCTCTGGGTCTGCCACAACACCGTCAGGGGGATCGACTACCGTATCACCTGCCACGGCGTTGACCGCAACGGCAAGGATGTCGAAACCCTGCAGGGGACCTTCTCGTATTCCATTGATCCCATGGTGAAACCACGCGCTAAATCGATGAAGTACCATTTGAGGTCGACCCTCATCGACCAAGATAGTGGTCATGATGAGCTCATGGAGCTAGGGTGTGACATCCTGAAATTCGAGCCTTTTAAGGGATGAATGAACGTGAATTTCGTCAATGCATTGTTGGTTGATCTCACTCGGAATTGAGCACTCTAGAGATATTGACCTTAAGGAGAAAGGCTAATGAGGACAAAACTCGTGCGACTAAAGAACTTGACCAGTAAAAACGATTTGACCGTGAGACTTGCGTGAGGACGATTTCAGGGACGACTAGAAGTCGATTCGCTGGCAGAACATAATGGGAAGATGGGTGATTCTGTTTGCTATTATCGAGCCCGCGAACGACCCTAGGTCGATTTTCTGTAATCGTGTACTTTGAAATAAGAATGTATCCTCCGCAATTTCATGTAGTCAAAGACGTCCATATGTCGAGATGTCTTGAATGTGGTTTGGCACGAGTCGGTTACGCGTGAATCCTTGAAGCCGCCTGTCAGTCGGAGTTGTACCAAAATAGCATTCAAGCGAAATTGACATGGCATGAGAATCCAATAATGGACTACGAATTTTCGGGAAAGTCCGGGATGGACTTTTGGACTATGCTACTTCGACAGTCGATAGTGCCAATGAGGCCGAGTAGTTGGAAAAGGGATTTACGGACGGAGGAAACAAGCCTATAAGGACGTGGGCCGGGCAAGGCCAGTGTAGGCCTTAGGCCTAAGGTGGGACAACCACCATGCTAGGCCCAAGGCAAGCAAGTGAGCCCATTGGACCCAACCAACCATTTTACCTTCCAAGCCCATTGTATAACCTTAAGCCATTTCAAGCCCATCCAATTCCCAAGCTCGTTCTTATTCATTTCTTAGCCCATTTCGTAGGTCTGCCCTTCATTTTTAGTCCAAGGGCAGATTGGGAAATGTGCAAGGTAGAAATGACCATTTTGCCCCTAGTTGTTGTGAGCAATAGGTAAGAGAAGAGAGAAAAGATGATGTCACGTGCATGGGGACTTGAAGCAAGCATGTGAGGGCCTTAATGAGGCTTGACAGCCAGCCCTCACATGACTCTCTCTCCCCCTCTTCAGCCTCAAACTGTCGACCCTCTCTCTCTCCCCTTGTTTATTCTTCTTCATTCTTCTTCTCCAACAGACCTTTCTCTAAAAACCAGAGTTGTTTGTTGTCTTCCCGTGAGAATCACCGCTCATGCCACTTATCACCGTGCTTAGGACATCTTGTCCGTATGCACGGTGGCGGCTGCTCACCGATCAGAGCCGCCGGCTGACCCGCTAGCTGGCGGGAGAAACCATTTGCCGATCCATCAATCCGCCTGCCCGCTTGCACTGTTTCTCCCAAAATTAGTGTTTTCCTCCCATTCCGACCCAACCTCCACTCATCCTAGCCACCAGATAGTCCCCCTTCACCCCCAAGTGCCGCAAGTTGCCGGCCAGCCGCTCGTCGGAGCTTCGGCCATCCCGTTCAACTCGTTTTATCCTCTGGCGGTCTAGTTTTCCAAAGTTGCAGTGAGAGGCAGAGTTCGTGGCTGTAGTTTCAGCCTTGGGATCGCCTTGGATCGTCATGGTTGAGGTTCCCATGTGTCACCTTCGTCGTCGCCACTGCGTCTATGTCTCTCGGCCACTTAACGAGTGAGTTTAGCCCATAATCATTCGTTCAGTGCCTAAACATACTTAGGGTTAGTTTAGTAAGGGCTAATTCTAGTTTAAGGGGTTTAATTAAGTTGTATTAGCCCTATGATAGGTGATTAGAAAAATGGTTGAGATTAGTTTAGGCTAATCTTGCTTTTTGTTAATTAATTGTGGTTTGTGTTTGATTAAGCATGTTTTTCCTTAATTAATTGATTGCTTGTTTTAATTAATGATTTGCTTAATTTTTTAATTTAATAATTATTTAATTATGAAATTATATTGTTCTTTTTTTTTTTTTTTTTGGTGACCCAGGGAACCCCGCACGGCCGGCAGCCGGAGAGTAAACCCTGGGGAGGCACGCAGGAAACCACCACCCACGCACCCCGGGCAAGTCACCACACAGCGCTTCAGCCTCCCTGCTTCGCAGCGGCTTCGAACTTAGTTCTCCTCGGTGGAGAACACAAGTTCTACCCTCTACGCTGCAACGGTGGGTGGTTATGAAATTATATTGTTCATAGTGTACTGTTCGCAAAATACTATTCATGTGCACTGTTCACACGCACTGTTCACTCAAGAGTGGAAAATTACCTTGTTTTATGTAGTTTGATCTTATGATGTGAATTGGATGTGTCATTGCATGAACATCCACAAAAAGGGAAAATCGGTTTGTCCGAGGGACACCGAAATGGACTGCTTTTATGAGAAAGTGATTTGAGGTTGTATATCCAAGCATATGTGCACATTAGCTAATGCTCAAAGATAAAAAGTGATGGTATGCTTGCATGATCACTAAGTTGAACCCGTCGCCCCGACAGGAGTTCGGGGGGTGATAATTGAAATACCCGCCGCCCCAACAGGTGTTCGAAGGGTGATAGTTGATATACCCGCCCCCCCAGCAAGAGTCCGGGGGGTGATAGTCCGATTTATCGAAAACCCGGCAGAGGTTGGTTGTAGCCTTGAGGGGCAGTAATAACTGGAACACGCATGAGTATTGAGATCATTGCGCCTTATTATAGGGTAAAATTGTGTAGCATGAAGTGGGACGTGTCATATTCATTTTACTTTATAATCAGGACCATTGTGATTGATTGATATGTGATATGTGGCCCACTAATGTGCAAGATCGTATGAGAATCATGGCATCATTGGTTCCGGTTATGCGTGAGTTGATCACATTGTTATGGTATGCACACTTGAATCGATAACATGCAGGGTGTGGCAATGGCCAAGTGAGATCGCTTGTGACGTGACTCCTATGTGATTGATGTACTGCATCATCTAATGGCCATGTGCTTTGTGTGTATTGTGCTGAGATATAACGTGCAGGGTATGGCATACTGGGTAAGGTTGCATGTGAACCGACTATTTAATTGTTGGTTGACCCTGGCTGTGTTATTGGTTGATTGTTGGTTGTTGGTCGTTGGTTTGCTTGTGGAGTGGTTCTGGAGAGATACCCCAAGTTCAGTTGGTGTACTAATCGAAACTTAGGAATGTCTAATCACACATAAAGGTAGAAAGGAAATACGCATAAAGGTAGTCTAATCACACATCATAGAACACTCACCTCGCCTCAATTCCTTCCTACAAATCAGTACAATTCATATCACATATGCATATAATAAATGCACACATCAATTGGAACGTCTCTCTCAACCTGAATCAATCATAGGGGTCCTGATTATAAGGCCAAATCAATCATAGGGTCCTAACCACAAGGGTACACAATGGAGAAAGGGGTAGCAAGGAAGAAGAAGAAGAGCTCAACTGAAGCGAGGAACCCAAATGGCCTCCAAAGTCTTCAAAAAATATCCAAACACTTATCACTTGCCCCCACCATCCTCAACCATCATCCTCAGTCACTTTCCGTCACCAATCCTCTCCAAGAAGCCACCAAAGGTTGCTGAAATGTTGCACCCCTCCAAGACTAAGAATTTTAGACATTTCCCCTCCAATTTCAATCCAATTTCACCTCAAATTAATCCAATTGGTGCCAAAAAATTCCAGTTAAGGTGTTTACAATAAATCCTTGCAATTCCCTTACCAAAGGATCCATCTTGAACACCAAAAATGCGACAAAAAATGGCCCTCTTAATTTCCCCGTCCAAAATAGCCCAACTTTGAATTTTCACCAAAAACGTGGGTTTGCAGAAAAATCTTTGGAGGATGAGTCGACGTTCCTAAAATAAATCGTGACATGACAGAATTTTCAATTTCTGAAATCGGGTTCAATTTCGCGGTTAATTTCAACCAGACACGATTTTAGCGTGACCTAACCTACCGAGTAGCTTTTAGAAATTTTTAGCGCATTTCACCCGTGGTCGATTGTTTTCGAGCCACATTGTACATCTTCGACTCATTAGCAACTCTCGGTTGTCGTGAAAATCTCGAGATTTCAATTACGGGCACATGGTACATAAATGACATAAAAATCAGTTTAGCACCGTTCGACGAGAATTTTACAATTAGGTGGATTCAACCCACACTTTAATCACATACCTCAGTCAAATCGACCTATCTCCAATCTCTAATTGATTTTGACGATGCCGTATTGACCCTTGCATATTAGCATGGTCGAGCAATTGATTTCTGATCGAATTTTCAAGCCTATTGGGTTTAGATTCCTTAACGGCTTCACCATATAGACTAGTGATCTCATCATGAGTGATCAGCTCAAAGAAAAGAACTATAGGAGTGTCAATGAAAGCCTAACTCATTCAATCGAAAACAAAATTAGAAAATCAGGCTATCACAACTCTTCCCCTTTTATAAAAATTTCGCCTCGAAATTTAAACCATTACAAATCTTAAACAAAAAGGTGGGGGCATTGTCGTCTCATCGAGTCTCGACTTTCCCAGGTTGCTCCTTCCGTTCCGTGGTGCTGCTAGACCACCTTGACTAACGGGATCGTCTTGGTGCACAGAATCTGCTCCTTCCGATCTACAATCTGAACTGATCTCTTTACGTACGACACTCTGTCGTCCACGTCTAGTTCTTTAAAATTTAGCACGTGGGTCGGGCCAAGCTCATACTTTCTCAATATCGACACGTGGAAGACGTCATGCACTAGCGGCAGTCTCGGCGGTAATGCAAGACGATACACTAAAGTCTCTATCCTCTCTAGAATTTCAAAGGGACCTACGTACCTCGGACTCAACTTCCCTTTCTTGCCGAAGCGCGAAGTACTCCTTATCGGTGACACTTTCAGAAAGACGTGCTCACCAACTTGGAATTCGAATGGTCTTCGACGCTTATCTGCATAACTTTTCTGGCGACTCTGAGTTGTCTTTAATCTATCCCTGATAACTGCAAGTGCATCCACTGACTGTTGAACCAACTTTGGGCCTGTGATCTTCTGTTCTACGACTTCATCCCAACACACTTGCGTTCTGCATGCTCTGCCATACAACGCTTAAAACGGTGCCATCTAAATACTATGTTGGTAGCTGTTGTTGTAGGCGAACTTGACGAGATGAAGCTGTTCCTCCCAGCTTCCCTTAAAATCCGACACGCAAGTTCTCAGCATGTCCTCGAGGGTCTGAATCGCCCTCTCAGACTGGCCATATGCTGTACTGAATTGCAGCTTTGTTCCCAAGGCAATTTGCAAACTTTCCATAAGGCTGCTATAAATCTCAGGTCTCTATCAGAAGTAATCGTCACCGGCACTCCATGCAAACGAACGATCTGATGCACGTACAATTCTGTATATATGTTCAATGCAAAGTCCTTTCGTACAGCGATGAAGTGAGCCGACTTTGTCAATCTGTCTAGCATGACCCATATGAAATCATTACCCCTCTGATTTCTCGGTAAGCCTATCACAAAGTCCATTGTGATGTCTTCCCATTTCCACTCGGGAATCTCGAGAGGTTCGAGAAGTCCTCCTGACTTACGGTGATTTGCCTTCACTTGCTGATGCGTGATGGGGTGAGTGATTCTAGAACGGAAATTTTTTTATGAGGGGATTTTTGTGGTTAAGTGTATGGAGTAGTGTATAAGGGGAAGAAATGAAAAGGAATAAGGAAATAGAACGACCTCCTTCAAAGGAGTGCCACCAACTGAAGAAGAGGATCGAGATCTACGAAGTTCACCACCAAGGCCTAAAGCTTCCACCAGCCAAGGATAAAGGACTTCGGGATAGGAGAAGCTCACCACCAAGGCCTAAAGATTCCACCAGCCAAGGATAAAGGGCTTCTTGGCTCACCACCAAGGAGTGATCTATGCTCCAAGGATAAAGAGACCGAAAGGAGTTATCCACTCTCCAAAGGAGTTCACTCAAGTAGAGGAAATCTCACCATTTTCATTGATCAAATTCGTCTCCCATACATTGGATAGTTTTCCCCTATTTATAAGAGGATTTTAAACATAGGAAATACAAAAAACAGACTTAGGAACTTAACCTTCGACTCTTGAGCTACATAAAAATAAAGACACCTAGTAACTTACGAAAAGCCTTTATTAACACGGGAACTAAATGCCTTTAATCTTCGGCCTTCCGCATTCTCGAACCTTTGGCTTTCCATATTCTTGAACCGCATTCGTGAACCTTTAGCCTTCCCAAAATTCGAGCTCCTCCCTTGACCAGAAAATAATCCTCTTGAAACTTCATCAATTGGTCATACAAGATATTTAAAATGGCCTCCCTTTGATAGTTATCAATATACCATAAAGTACCGATAAGTAATTGACATTATTCATTCGAAAACGATCCACCGAAGCACATAATGTCCACTTTCTTTATTGGCTTGGATAAGCATCGATGGTTCTGAGTTGATTGATGGACCGACGTTGGATGCTCCCGCATCATCCTCCCCGGGTTGTTTGAGATTTGTCCACAAATCTGCAAAGTTTTCATCCTCTAAGTAAGGAGAAAGGTCTCCCACGTTGAATGTTGCCGATACTCCAAATTCTCCAGGAAGGTCAATCTTGTAAGCATTTTCACCAATTCGCTCAATAACTTTAAAGGGACCATCAGCTCTAGGCATGAGCTTGTTCTTTCGTCGAAATGGAAATCTCTCCTTCCTCAAGTGAAGCCATACAAGATCACCCGGTTGAAATTGAGTCTTCTTGCGATGTTTATTAGCTTTCTTCTTGTAAGATTCGTTGGCCTTTTCGATCTTGGATCGAATTTGCTCATGGAGCTTCTTCATCGATTCAGCTCTTTTCTTGCCATCAAAGCTTACTTGATAGTTAGATGGAATTGGAATCAAATCAATGGGTGTGAGAGGATGAATTCCATACACAACTTCAAATGGCGATCGACCAGTAGTATAACTCGGTGATCGATTGTAAGCAAATTCAGCATGCGCAAGCTTTAAATCCCAATCTTTTAACGATTTACTCACCATACCACGAAGAAGAGTGGTTAGAGTACGATTTGTTACCTCCGTTTGGCTATCAGTTTGAGGATGACAAGCTGTGCTGAATAAGAGTCTTGTACCAAGCATTCTCCATAGAGTCCTCCAGAAGTAGCTTAAGAACTTTGAATCACGATCCGACACAATGGTCTTTGGTACTCCATGAATGCGAATAATCTCTTTGAAGTATAATTCAGCAATATGAGATGCATCATTGGTCTTGCGTCATGGCAGAAAATGAGCCATTTTAGAGAACCGATCGACGACCACCATGATAGCATCTTTTCCTCTTTGAGTTCTTGGTAAAGCCACAATGAAATCCATGCTAACATCTTCCCAGGGCTGCAATGGGACCGGAAGTGGAGTATACAAACCTTGATGGAAGTGGCTTTTTGATCTTTGACATGTTGCACACCTTGAGATAATAGCATGCACATCGCCACTCATCTTTGGCCAATAGAAATGCTCTTGAAGAACCTCAAGAGTTTTGTTAATACCAAAATGACCAGCCAATCCTCCACCATGCGCCTCTCGAATTAGCAATTCGCGAAAAGAACTCTTCGGCACACATAATCGATTTCCTTTAAAAAGAGACCCATCTTGCAAAGAATATGGACCTTGAACTCCTCGCTTGCAATTGTTAATAATGGATGAGAACTCTGCATCCATTTTGCATGTCTCGAATTAAGCTTGCGTTGGCCGCTAATAAACTTAAGCGCCTCATGATCAGAATGAAGGACAAATTGCTTTGGCCTCAAGTAATGACTCCAATGATCAAGAGCTCGGACAATGGCATAGAACTCTTTGTCATAAGTTGAATAATTCCTCTTGGAATCGGTTAACTTTTCGCTGAAATATGCCAATGGTTTTTGTGCTTGCACCAGAACAGCACCAATACCAACTCCGCTTGCATCACACTCAACTTCAAATACTTTATCAAAATCAGGAAGTGCAAGAATAGGGGACTCACAAAGTTTCTGTTTGATTACCTCAAAGGCGTTTTGAGCAGCCTTTGTCCATTCAAAAGCACCCTTCTTCATGCATTCACTTATAGGAGCCATGACGGTACTAAAGTTTTTGAAAAAACGTCGATAGAAAGAAACGAGTCCATGAAAACTTCTTACATCAGAAATGGACTTCGGAACTGGCCAAGTCTTCATAGCTTCCACCTTGGCTTGATCAACAGAGATTCCATCTTTGGAAACCACATAACCAATTAATACAATGCTTGGAGAGAAGAACTCACATTTCTCCATTTTAGCATATAGTTTTTGTTCTCTCAAGACATCAAAGACCTGTTTTAAATGAGGGATATGCTCCTCCTCGTTCCTGCACTCATAAAGGCCGCCCTTGGTCTTGAAAGCCGTCTTCCATTCATCACCTTCTCGCATTCTGATTTGATGATAACCGCTCCGCAAATCTATTTTTGAAAACACAGAAGAACCATATAATTCATCAAGCATATCATCAAGTCTAGGTATAGGGTACCTATACTTAATGGTGATGTTGTTGATGGCCCGACTATCAACACACATTCGGTATGTACCATCCTTCTTAGGTACAAGTAGAGCAGGAACAGAACAGGGACTCATGCTTTCTCGAACGTATCCTTTGGTAATAAGTTCATCGACTTGTCTTTGCAACTCCTTTCTTTCCTCTGGATTGCATCGATAAGCTGGCTTGTTTGGTAGTGGAGCACCAGGGATCAAATCAATTTGATGCTCAATACCTCTAATGGGAGGTAATCCAGGTGGCAAATCCTCTGGGAACACATCTGCAAATTCTTTCAACAAACAATGCATACTTGGATGTATGGGTCGCTCTATCACACTCTTTTTCTCAACCACAAGCAAAGCAAATACATTCTTTTGTTTGCTAATGGCTCTCTCAACCCGTGTTTCACTCAAGAACATATTTTCCTTACAAGTGTCTCCCTCCCCAGGTTGATTATTACGTATCGAAGAATGATTCAAGGGTAAAAGAGTAATGTATTTGTGTTCTTTACAAAAAGAGTACGTGTTTTTCCGACCATCATGCATAGCATTTATATCAAATTGCCACGGTCTACCCAATAACAAGTGGCATGCCTCCATAGGAATCACATCACATACAACCTCATCTCGATAGTTCTTCCCAATCGAAAATGATATAAGAGCGCGTTTGGTTACCTTGAGTTCATTCCCTTGATTGAGCCATTGGAGCTTGTATGGTTGAGGATGTTTCATTGTTGGAAGTTTCAGCTTGTCGACAAGAGTTGTCGAAGCAACATTGGTGCAGCTCCCACCATCGATGATCACCGAACACACCTTTCCGTTAATAGTGCAACGGGTGTGAAATATATTCTCCCTTTGCTCTTTAGCAGGAGAAACTTCGACATGTAATGTTCTTCGGATGATCAATAGCTCGCCATCATCGGCTTTCTCCACAACTTCTTCTTCCCGATCAGATTCAGAAATATTGCCCTTAGCCTCTTGAAGCGCCGAATTGATCTCCTCAATTTCTTGAAGAGTCATAACTCTTCGATTTGGACAATTTGCTTGTAAATGCCCAAAACCATGGCACTTAAAGCATTTCCTTGCATCACCTTCAAACTTCTTTTGGACTTCTTTGGAAGGCTCTGCAACTTTTCCCTTGCCTTTGTCTTTTGTCGACGTACTCTCGCCCTTGCTTGAGGAAGCACCCTTAAAATAGGATGTCGCCTTTGTTGAGGTTCTGGAAGAAAACCTCTTGCTCTTCAATTGCTTTTCGACTTTTATGGCTAACTTGCATACGTCTTCAAATGACCAATAAGGTTGAAGTTCAACCATATCAGCAATTTCTCGATTCATGCCGCCAAGGAAACGAGCGATGGTTTGCTCAGGAACTTCTGGAACTTCACTCCTCATTTTGAGTTGTTCAAACTCACGAATGTATTCTTCACTCCTCATTTTGAGTTGTTTAAGGGAATTCAGTTTGAGGAATAGATCTTGCTTATAGTTGTCAGGCAAGAATCTCTTCTTCATCAACTTCTTGAGTTTTTCCCAAGACTTGATTCGGCCTTTTCCTTCCCTTGCTCGTTGATGCTTTAGATTCTCCCACCATAGAGAAGCATATTTTGTCAGCTTTAGGACAGCAACCTTACATTTCTTCTCATCCGAATAGGACTTGAAGTCAAAAATTCGTTCGGTTGTGTGTAGCCAATCCACAAAGTCGTCGGGATTGAGATTACCGTCAAACTCAGGGACCTCCACTTTAATGTCCCTTTCATCCTCCTTATGCCTCCCTCTTCGTCTTCGTCTTCGAATTTGAGATTCAGAATCACTAGAGTGCAGAATCGTTCGGTGGTCTCCAGTGGACTCGGAATCACCATCAGAATTTTGACGAGATTCAGAATCGTCACGTCGATGCCGTTCATTGGGACGCCTTCCTGGCTGTCCTTCTCTCGCCGGATTCTCTAGAAGATTGAGGACTCGCTCCATTTGTTGCTGAAGATTTTGGATTGCGCGATCTCGCCTTTCATTGTGCGCCTGCTCCAAAGTCAAGCCTCTCAGAGCTTGATCATCCATAAGGAATTTGTAATAGAAAAAGAAAGGAATCACTCAAATGGGTTGAACCTTGGGCTCCGATACCAATCTTTGATGCGTGATGGGGTGAGTGATTCTAGAACGGAAATTTTTTTATGAGGGGATTTTTGTGGTTAAGTGTATGGGGTAGTGTATAAGGGGAAGAAATGAAAAGGAATAAGGAAATAGAACGACCTCCTTCAAAGGTATAAAGGCGATGCCACCAACCGAAGAAGAGGATCGAGATCTACGAAGTTCACCACTAAGGCCTAAAGCTTCCACCAGCCAAGGATAAAGGACTTCGGGATAGGAGAAGCTCACCACCAAGGCCTAAAGATTCCACCAGCCAAGGATAAAGGGCTTCTTGGCTCACCACCAAGGAGTGATCTATGCTCCAAGGATAAAGAGACCGAAAGGAGTTATCCACTCTCCAAAGGAGTTCACTCAAGTAGAGGAAATCTCACCATTTTCATTGATCAAATTCGTCTCCCATACATTGGATAGTTTTCCCCTATTTATAAGAGGATTTTAGACATAGGAAATACAAAAAACAGACTTAGGAACTTAACCTTCGACTCTTGAGCTACATAAAAATAAAGACACCTAGTAACTTACGAAAAGCCTTTATTCACACGGGAACTAAATGCCTTTAATCTTCGGCCTTCCGCATTCTCGAACCTTTGGCTTTCCATATTCTTGAACCGCATTCGTGAACCTTTAGCCTTCCCAAAATTCGAGCTCCTCCCTTGACCAGAAAATAATCCTCTTGAAACTTCATCAATTGGTCATACAAGATATTTAAAATGGCCTCCCTTTGATAGTTACCAATATACCATAAAGTACCGATAAGTAATTGACATTATTCATTCGAAAACAATCCACCGAAGCACATAATGTCCAATTTCTTTATTGGCTTGGATAAGCATCGATGGTTCTGAGTTGATTGATGGCCCGACGTCGGATGCTCCCGCATCACTTGCTGACACGTCAGACATTTGGTGACATGCTTGACGATATCTGCCTTCATACCGGTCCACCAATAGTGTTGATGTAGATTCTGATATATTTCTATACTGCTTAAATGAATGTTGTAACAGCGACGATGAGCTTCTGACAAAATCTCATCCTTAAGCTTTGCATCGTCAGGTACACACAATCGTCCACGAAACCTTAGTGTTCCGTCTTCAGAAATATGAAAGTCAGCCTTTCTCTTTCGTGTATCCTCTTGCAGTATTTTCTGGATCTCTGGGTCTCTCAACTGAAGCGTTCTGATTCTGAACTGCACTTCTGGTTCAATTCTGAGGGTGGCCATAAGATTTGAAAGGTGGTCTACCTCAAATTTGAAAACTGAACCTCGAGCTCTCTCGAGTAAGACCCACTCTTAAATGACCATCTGTGCTATCGAAGACTTCCGACTCAATACATCTGCTACCTTATTAGCCTTTCCAGGATGATACAGGATGTCGCAATCATAGTCTTTAAGAAGTTCTATCCAGCGACGCTATCTCATATTCAACTCCTTCTAGGAGAATAGGTACTTGAGACTTTGACGATCCGTAACGATCTTGAATCTTCAGAGCGAAAATAATCGCAGCGAGTTCTAAGTCATACTTCGAGTAATTCAGCTCATGAGGTTTCAACTGACAGGACGCGTATGCAAGGACTCTGCCATGCAACAGATGGTAGATCTATTGATCTCATATTCTCCAGGACCAGATGGTATTGTCAACACTAGTGCAGTAGTCAGCTTTTGCTTAAGCTCTTCGAAACTACGCTCACACTTATCTATCCAGACAACCTTCTCTTCCTTCTTTAGCAGTTGAGTCAACGGCGAGGCTAAAGCCAAAAATCCTTTCATGAACTGTCTATAATAACTTGCCACACCCAAAAGGCTTCTGATCTCTATCACTATCGTCGGTCTTGGCCAGTTGGTAACTGCTTCAATCTTGGTCGGGTCCACAGAAATTCCTTCACCTGAAATCGCGTGACCTAGGAAAGCCACACGAATCAACCAAAACTCGCACTTACTGAACTTAGCGTACAGTTCATGATTCCTCAGAGTTTGGAGCACTATCCTTAACTGTCTTTCGTGCTCCTTAGGACTTCTTGAGTTCACTAGGATATCGTTGAACAAAACTATCACAAACTTATCCAAATACTCCTTAAACACCCAATTCATCGGATCCATGAAAGCGACTGGGGGGTTCGTCAAACCAAACGACATTACAGTAACTCATAACAGTCGTATTGCGTACGAAATGCTAACTTCAATATGTCCTCCTTCTGATCCTCAGCTAATGATATCCCGTTCTCAAGTCGATCTTAGAAAATATCAACACTCCTTACAACTGGTCAAACAAGTCGTCGATCCTTGGCAGCGGGTACTTGTTCTTGATTGTCACTTGATTGAGTTGACGGTAGTCAATGCAAAGACTCAACGAACCATCTTTCTTCTTCATGAACAGAACTGGTGCTCCCCAAGGTAATGCATTGGGACGTATGAATCCCTTATCTAACAACTCCTGCATCTGTACCTTCAGTTCTTTCAACTCTAACAACACCATCCGGTAAGGAGGCTGAGAGATTGGCTCCGTCCCGGGGGGCCAACTCAATCATCAACTCAATCTCCCTCTCTGGCGGCAAACCCGGTAACTCCTTCGAGAACATGTCTGGAAAATCTTGCACCACTATGATATCCTCGATATTAAGCTCCTCAACTGTCATATCCACGACAATCGCCAAGTAACCTTGACAACCCCCGTCTAACAAACGGGTTACCTCAAGCGACGAGATTAAACTGAATCGCTTTACGATAGCAGTCCATCTTAGCTCTTTGCTTGGTGAGCCAGTCCATGCCAATTATTACATCAAAATAATACATAGCTAGGACTATCAAATCTATCCTCCCATCTCGCTCACCAATCACTAACTTGCAACCAGGACAGCCTACTACAGCTAACACCTTATCCTTTAACAGTATAGATATACTAACCACTGAGTCCATTAATTCAGGACTCAATCCAAGTAGTTTAACAAATTGCTCAGCTATAAATGAGTGAGTAGTGCCAAGGTCAAATAAAGCATCAGCAGCATGGTCATTCAGTGAAACAATACCTGTGACCACATTAGGCAAGTCCCCTGCCTATCCTCTGGTGATGGCATACACCCTTCCTTGAGTTGGGTGTCGGTTCAATCGACCTTGTGCATTCGACAGCGCATATCCTTTGTTCTCTGACCCATCGGCGGTAGCGGCGGCAACTACTGTTGTTCCTTCAGCTTTCTGGGACAATTTCTGGCTAAGTGACCCTGTTGGCCACACTCATAGCATGCACCCGTCCTAAAATGGCACGGGGCTGAACCATGTCGCCTTCCGCAGAAGCGACATACTCCACTGAAGCCTGGTACTGACTTACCCACCCCACCTTTCCTATTAGGTGGGACAGGATACCTTCCTCCGGTCATGGCCTTCTTTCCAAACCGGTTCACTCAAATTCCTTTCTATCAACTGGGCCCACTCATATAAATCGATGTAGTCCTTCAGGTTGAATGGTACCAAGGGATTCTGCAGGTCCGGTTGGAGGCCATTCCTAAACCTCCGAGCTCTGTTGTCCAGATCTTCCACTAGTTTGAGGGCGTACTGTAACAGCTCCGCAAATTTGGCCTCATACTGGTCAACCGTCATCATCCCTGGACAGAGGTGCTGGAATTCCTCCATCTTCTGCTCTTGGGCGCTGTCAGAAAAGTACTTGCCGTTAAAGGCTCCAAGGAAGGCGTTCCTCATCGGAACCACGCTTTCTGGGACTACTCTGCCTCTGGTGGCCCTCCACCAGGTACTTGCGTTACCCTGCAGCTGATATACTACAAGGACAACCTTCTCTTCCTCAGTGCACATCAGTAGTGCAAAGGTCTTCTCCAAGTCTTGGATCCAGAGTGTGGCAACCTCGAGATCTTCTACACCAGTGAACCTCAGCGAGTTCAGCTTCAGAAATTGCTCCACGAGCTTGTGCATCGATCTCTCAGCAACTACGTTCCCAGGTGGAACTTCAACAGGTGCAGCAGCAGCATTGGCGTAGCAGTAGCGGCGGCGGTAGTGGCGGCGGCGGCTTGATTCTACGCTTGTTGTCCTAAAATGCTTCCCAAAGTCTCTAGCACCTGAATGATCCCGTCAAATCTAGGATCGCTCAGTGCTGCTACACTCTCAGTACCAGTCTGCGACGGTACTCTAAAACACTCGCTGGCCTGAGCCTACGCTCTACCTCGAGCACCTTAGGTACCGACCCTCGTCGGCATCCTACCCTGAGTAACAGATCCTATGGTCCTCTTTCTAGGTGTCCTCTGCTCTTGATCACTCATCTCACAAACTCTCTACAGAACCTACTTTCCAATTCCATATAGAATTAGAAATTGAGTGATCCCCACAAACAAGCTACCAATCAGCTATGAAACACATGCATCAGCATAGTAAAAAGGCTTTTCCTACTAACTATCCCATAACCCATCGCACCTTATCATTCCAAACACAAACCAGCTCTGATACCATTTGTAAGAACAAGAGCCTCCCACTATGTAATATTGTCCGCTTTGGGCCTTCGACCCTCATGGCTTTAAAAAAATGTTACACAGGTTAGAGAACCCAAGCCTTATAAACTGGCCTAGGACTCCCCCTAAGCGATGTGGGACAGGAGACGCGCCCCCTCCCTGCGCACGTATGGGGACTAAGGCGCGGACGCACCACCGTCCCTCCCCCCCTTGGGAGCAAAGCACCTTCACTATGGTCCTACACACGGTCGAAAGTCGGCTCTAATACCACTTTGGGCGGGGATATCACGCCCTAAACTTCGAGTGCGGGCACATCCCTCGGTGGTTGATAAAATTGCGACGTCCCAAGACGCGTCGCCGACCCATTCATTTTATTGCACATGCGGAAGTGAATAAACAAATCTGAAGACAACACAAATATGGGATAGAAAAGCGGGATACAAATTTTTCACAAAACACTTTTATAAACAAACGAGGTTTATATACAATACTAGTCTATAAGCAAAAGCCTACTCCAAAAAGAACAGTCACTAAGCCATTTAGGCGCAAGACTCCTCAATCGATACCTCTGAGACATCCGGGGGTTCTAGGTCTTCCACGACACCGTCAAGGGGATCAGTTAGCCCCTCACCTGCCGCGGCCTTGACCGCAATGGTAGGGATGTCGAAACGCTGCAGGGGACCTTCCCGGATTCCATTAATCCCACGGTGAAACCATGCCCTAAATAGATGTGGTACCGACTGAGGTTGGCCCTCATTGACCAAGATAGTGGTCACGATGAGCTTATGGAGCCAGGGACTCCCGGGGATAGTGACATCGGTACTCTCCTCCGTAAAACCCCTCGGCTAACCAAAACGTACTGGAGGGACCACCATCTACAGACTTGAAAAGTTAAGCCCACGACAGGGTGAGACGATGTCTCAGCAAGTTCATGCCCTAAACCCTGATTAGAAAGGAAATACGCCTAGAGGTAGTCTAACCACCCATCACAGAAGACTTACCTCACCTCAGTTCCTTACTACACATCAATATAATTCATATCACAGATGCATATAATAAATGTACACATCAATTGGAACGTCTCTCTCAGCCTCAATCAATCACAGGGGTCCTGATTATAAGGCCAAATCGTTATGACACGTCTCATTCTGTGCCACACAATTTTATCTCATAATCAAGCGCGTTTATCTCAATCATTCATGCATTCCAATTGATTACTACCTGCACAGGGAGTTCTACACAACGCACATTGGTTTTCTGGCATAGCCAAGCATCGTCTCATCCCTTGAGCACGACAACGTCCACCCGATGCACATCGAGGACGAAGGAGCTTCGGTCTGGCCTCTACCGCGATCTAGCATCCATTGTTAAGGCATTCCCATATAGGGGCATCGTCCACCCGACGCACATTAGGGACGGGTTCTCATAACTATCACACAAACATTTAATTTCGGCCAAGGACATTGCGCTTTTCACTCACATGCCTCAATTAAGATAATGTGCTTGACCTATTTTCTTCATATTAAAAACACTCGGTGAAAATAATTGTGTGTGGGCAAACGGTCAGATCGAACCAGAAAAATCGATATCATTCCTTTTAAAATCCCACTATTTGATATAGTATTTAAAAGCAATTTTTATGTCAAAACCTGACACCCGATTTTATCTAATTAAAAACCAAAATTTCATAATTTTGAAATAAATACACGAAAATCACAATCATCACTCAATTGCACAATCCAACAATCAATTGTATAAACTAAGCAGACAACTGCAATCAGCATGAAATTTCGATCACCGGCTATCCCAGTATAATTTTTGGAAAATATTAAATAATTAAATAAATTGCAAAAATAATTCAATAATTGCAAATTAATCCAATAAATGCATACTTAGGCCAAAAAACACTAATTTAACCACATAAACGGGCCTAGAAAAATAATGTGCCTATCCACATAAATCAAGTAACCTAATTAACCCTTAACTAGTCTAATCTAACCACCTAATTAGCCTAATTAAATAACTAAATCACTAATTAAAACTAACTAACCACATAATCCATACTTAAGTTAATCTAATTAACCCTTAAGCATCATTAATCTCCCATTCAAGGTTTAGCAAGTAAACTCACCAGATTAGCGAGCCGGTGAGTTCACGGCGATGGCAACGTGGAGGCGAGCAGAACACAAACCTGGAGTGACGGCAAGGGAGGTCCGGAAGAGGCCGGAAAAGGCCCACGAAGCTCATAGCTAGACTGTGAGTTTCGGTTCTACTCTTGGGCTACAGGGGCTGGTCGAGCGACTTGGATGGGCTAGAATGGCCACAGTGGGACGGCGATGGCTGCAGCGGGTCTAGGCGATGGCTTCGGCTAGCTGGACGACAGCGGAGATGGCTCAAGCAGAGCTGGATGGTGGCTAGAGCGCAAGCGACGAGCTGGACGACGGCCTGGGCTCGCGAGGACGTGCGGATGCACAAGCGAGGATGCGGGATGATGCGACGGCTCTGGGCGGTAGCGACAGCGCACGATGGGCACAAGGGGGCTCGGGCGGGCGTGCGGCTTGGCTACTGATCTCTCTCTAGTTCTTGAGCTCACAAACATAGCAACAATGGAGAAAGGGGCAGCAAGGAAGAGGAAGAAGAGCTCAGCTGTAGGGGGAGACCCAAATGGCCTCCAAAGTCTTCAAAAAATATCCAAACACTCATCACTTACCTCCACCATCCTCAGCCATCATTCTCAGCCACTTTCCCTCACCAATCTTCTCCAAGAAGCCACTAAAGGTTGCTAAAATTTGCACCCCTCCAAGGCTACGAATTTTGTACATTTCCCCGCCAATTTCAATCTAATTTCACCTCAATTAATCCAATTGGTGCCCAAAAATTTCAACTAAGGTGTCCACAATAAATCATTACAATTCCCTCGCCAAAGGATCCATCTTGAATGCCAAAAATGCGACGAAAAATGGCCCTCTTAATTTCCCGGTCCAATATAGCCCAACTTTGAATTTTCGCCAAAAACTCATGTTTGTAGAAAAATCTTCGAAGGATGAGTTGACATTCCTAAAGCAAATCGTGACATGACAGAATTTTCAATTTTTGAAATCGGGTTCAATTTCGGAGTTAATTTCAACCGAACGCGATTTTAGCGTGACCTAAACTACCGGGTAGCTTTAGGAATTTTTAGCCCATTTGACCCGTGGTGAATTATTTTTGAGCCACATTGTACATCTTTGACTCATTGGCGACTCTCAGTTGTCATAAAAATCTCAAGGTTTCAATTACGGGCACAGGATACAGAAATGACAAAAAAAATCAATTTAGTGTCGTTCGATGAGAATTTTGCAATTAGGTGGAATCAATCCACACTTTAATCACATACCTCAGTCGAATCGACCTATCTTCGATCTCTGATCGATTTTGATGGTATCGTATTGACCATTGTAGATTAGCACGGTCATGCAGTCGATTTATGATTGAATTCTCAAGTCTATTGTGTTTAGATTCCTTAACGGCTTCACCAAATAGACTAGTTATCTCATGAGTGATCAACTCAGAGAAAAAAATTATAGACGCATCGATGAAAAGCCAAACTCATTCAATCGAAAACAGAATTAGAAAATCAGGCTGTCACATAATAGGTGGGATTGTGTGAAGATGCTTGTTATCATGGGCCAAGTGTTCCTCATCAATTAAGGCTTTGACTTCATGCTCCTCAGCACGAGCTTGTAGAAAACCTTGAGACTTGGGAATATCAGGCAGTTGGACCTCAAGCTCAGGTTCTACTTGACGGTAGATGTAATCGATGATAGCGTGATGAGTCCTCATCTCTCCCACGTAATGCAATGAAAGGGAATACCAAATCCCAACAGCAGCTTGAGGATTGGCGGGATCGTTTGAAGCACGTGATATTGGCGGAGCACCCTTAAAGGGTAATAAGACGTTAAACCCGTCAACCCCATGAGGGAGAGTAGGTTATCAACTCCACTAAAAAGCGCACCTCGAGATTCCCAAACCACCAGACATGCCATTGGATTAAGCTAGGGGTGAGGTTTTTGGGGAAGTGAAACCATATAAAGAAAGACCATGATGGAAAGAATTCATTTCCTTAGCAAAACCTCAGAATAGGACAATGATATTTCGTGACATCGACAATCTTCATGTGAGGGGCGAATTCTTTGATACGCGAAAAGAGCCAAATTTGAAGAAGTCCTAATGGAGCTTTAAGAGTTCCTCGGCCATTTACTTCGAAACGATTAAGAGACACAAAAGTTTTAGCAAATATTTTGTGTGTAAAACAATTAAAGGCGCAAACTTGATTAACAATGTGAGTGACTAAAGGATTCCTTGACTTTCGGGTATGTAGGAACACCATAAAGCTGAAGAATATGAGAAGAAAAACACGAGGAATTTGGTTCCTAGATTTAGGCTCTAGGCTAAGGAAGTATTATTCAAGAAAGGTATAAGGCATGAAATTCGAATTTTCCTTTAAGAATAGCCCTAATTTTCTCGGTAGGGATATTGAGGAATTGACTTATGAGGGAGATTAGGTCATGACCAATAGGAGGAGTGACAAAACCTAAAGAAGATTTGCCAAACCCAATGGCTTTTTGGAACTCCTCAATTGTAGGGGTTCATTCATATCAATTAAACACAAAGGTGGAGGCCATGGATTCCAAAAATGAGCCAATGCCTTCACCATCACATTACATGGGTCGACTTTTAGTAAAGTCAAGAGGAAGCCTATGTGCTTTCCACATAATCTTGATGTCTTGAGTCGAGATTCTCCCATAGAGTCTTGAGATTCCTCGGCATTGAGACGACATGCAATTCAGGTTTATCCATCTAAGCCTAAACCTAAAGGGGCATTCGTGATTAAAACGTATCGTCATTAAAATATAAAGCGCATAATTGAAATACAGAAAGTAAGAACGATAAAAAAAGAAACGATATCTTATCCACCAAACACATGGCAAGCACAAATCACATGTTGCATGAAACTGTGAAGTTTCGACGCCTAGGGTGAGCGTGCTAAAGTCTCAAGGTCTCAATCCCAAGGATAAAAATAGTTTACCCACCCCTATTATCGTTGGTTAGTGCTATTTTTATTGGTTAGGATGAGCGGGTTTATGTAAGTAATTGATTACCACGAGTATTCACTCACGGATTCCACCCATAAATCCTCCTAAGGCCCTAAATTAGGTGATCGGGGTTTTAGATCACGGTTGTGTGTGTAGTGTCATGCTGAAGCTCGTAAATATGTGTTTAAACTTAAACATCTAGCACTTTAATATAAACTCTCATATATTTATACATCCTTACTCTACCTGCAAAACAAAGGGTTTACAATCATGCCTCCCCTTATAACTCCCACCTATAAGACCATTTAATACGAGGTTAGTGACAACCTGATTTTCCACGCGACTTTGATATGCAAGCGATCCTACACAAAACACGTTAGTTAAATACAACAACAATTTTTAAACTGCTTCAAGCCCTCTTAATCTAGTTCCAATCCCTAATGGAGTCACCAGCCTGTTACAACCCGATCTCGCCACCCATCCTCCTCACAAGGAAAGGAGAAAAGAAAGGTCGAATTTATGGATACTTGACCACAAAAGTTCCCTCATGGCTCTTAACCATAAGGATGCCATCACCTCACCCCCTAGACGCTCTTGTGAGTTCTCCCTACAAGATCGCGAGTTCTCTCAAACTCATACCCCACGTGATAGCGGAGCGCGACCCGTAACACGGTTGACACACCTCGAGAAAGGAGGTTGGGTGTGAATGTTGGATTTAAGGGTACCTTTACCATGGTAGCCCTCCGTCCAGTACTCTCCTTCCTAAGGATGGGGTCACTTCATCCATTAGGAAAATTTTACATACGGGTATGCTAAACTATGGTGAGTCTTATCAAGACCCGTACCCCGCGCGACGAGTTCATTTATACAGTCTGGTTGTTTAACACAACCTGAAAATAAGACAGGAGTCGCCACTAACCTCGTTTTAGGGGTCGACTAGAAAATCCAATCGAGGGTCAGGAGTGCTCCCTTGATTCCTGTGCAACCAGATATCTAGGTTCGAGGATTTGGGTTACGCCAATATTTCTATTAGCACCATTTTGGTACCTAACAGTATGTTGTGTTTACCTAACGCGTCCATGCACATCTTTTTGCTTTTTTAGGATCGTTCATTCTAAACTAGGCGATCATGCATGGTTGGTCTTTTACATGCTATTTTATTCTTAAAAATATGAGAAAAGAAAGCAATCAATGGAGTTGAAATTGCAAGATAGTAAGTAAATAATCAAAGAAAGTGGTAAATCTATCATACAATCCTAGAAAATATAAAAGAAAAACATAATTAAAAAGGACAAGAGGAAGAGAGAACCCACAACTCGTTGGGCTTTATACAACAAAAGGAACCCAAGACATGTCGGGGAATGAATAGTGCATAATAATAGTCGGAATGGATATCAACCTTTACCCTCTTCATGCCATCTCTGTCTTCAAGATCCTAATCTAGATCTAGTCTAGGAACTATAACTAGATACATACAATGGAAAGAAACTAGCATACACATCAAAACAATCAAAAACACGACATCATGCCAATATCAATTACTAGAAGAAAGATCAATGCCAAAAGAAGATTTGGGCCTCAGAGTCAGCCTTTGTCTTTCATGCATAGGTCCCTCTAAGGCACCTACCCAATCCATTTTTGTGACTTATAACCATTATCGACCAATTGTATTCTCACATAGTCAATAACATTAGTAAGTTCCTAATGAGGTGCCCTATATGATCCCAAAATTTCCCTCGATATCATGCAGTGACCCTACCATTCATCTAGAAATCAAATGCATTTGCAGGAATTAAACATGCATGCAGGTCTTTTTGACATTATTTCTCAATCAATCAATCAATCAAGAAAGTGAACCGTCGGCAGGTCATTTATTACCAAGGGCATGCGCCAATTACAAACACAAGCATCTCTAGTGAATGACGCGATTGTATACATGCGGATACATGTAATGTTTCAAAGACATTTTTTTATGAAATCATCTACAAAAAGTTTTGAGACAACGTGATGTCTTGGCTATGAAAGGCATTTAATTGTCAAGGCTAACTCAGGGCTCGCATAAATGCACTCACAAGCATCGGAGGCATTTTGAATACAATTCAAACCGTGACTTTTCACAATGTCAAATCAAGATTTAAAGAGGTTTGAAAATATTTCAGATTAAAGAAAATCTAGGCTATGGAACACATTCAATTACCAAGACTAGCTCGAAGCTCGCATAAATCCACTCACAAGCGTCTCAAGCATTTTGTATATGGTCCAAACCATAACTTTTCCTTAAGCCAAATCGAGTTTTGGAAAGGAATATCTTAGAAATTATTTTTTGGGAAACATCATATGTACCAAAGTAATTTTGAAAGATGCAATTTCGGAAAGCCAATTGTTTAACAACAAAAATCAAATTAGAACAAATTTCATGAAGATGACATGGCCTAATTTCATGCACAAACTAGCATAAAAGGTATAACTAAACAATCACAACCAAATGTTTACATCAGGAAATTTCAAACCCAACATGGCAAATCAACAAAATTGAGTAATGTCCATTGACAATCTAGCTATGGAAAAATTCCATAATATGCATGACATGATAATAAACAATTTTCATGAAGAAAGCTTTCATAAATAAACTACACATAATTTTACAAAAATCAAACAATAAGCAATAACATGTCATAAAATTGTCATAATAGTAGGACATTTAGTCATTTTTACGAAGATTGGTCCTATCAAAATAGATCTAAAAATCACCAAATTTTCACACTATATAGCAACATAATGACAAACAAGTTTCATTAAGGGATTAAGTGCATAATCCTTATAGAAAAATTAGAACAAAAATGTCAATGTCTATCCAAATAAGGGTTAGAATAGGGGTTCGAATTTGATCCCATATCTAAATTCTGGCCTAGGTTTGAAAAAAAAAAGGATAGTGCCCCTAACTATGAGTGATCGACATGAAATTAGTGACATTTAAAATCTCTATTTGTGCTTTACGACTTTTTAGAATGACTCGAGTTCAAACTAGGTCAATTTGGCACTCTAGGATCGAGATCTCTAAAATTTTGCATGTTAGTAATTAAGAAAAATAGAACACAAACATGTATTAGAGAACCTCAAAGTTAATCAAGTAATGCACAAACGACATGAAGAAATCACATGAGACTTAGAATCAGATGCGACGGATAATTTGAATTATCATCTAACCTTAAGTCAGCATGCAAAAACGTCATGCAATTTAATGACATTATGAGATGATTCGAGATTTCTAATGATATGCTTGGGGATACTAAGTGTGATTAACATTTGTACAAGTTTAACATGTGAAATGATACTTAAACAAAATGACCTAAACATGTCTACAAATCTTGTAACATGCGATTCAATTGTCAAGAATGCATAATACAAGGTTTGGTCTCTAGATGACTCAAACAAGCACGGTAAGGTACATATATGGTAAGGTTCTGTTCTAATATGAGTATCACAGAACAAGCATGATTTCGAAGCCCTAAAGATGTGCAAAAATCTAACGAAAAATCTCATATGCAAATCAACAATGATGAACATATTTCGTTAAGAGTTCGAAACCTAGATGAAATCACGAGTCATGGCAAAAATCGCAAAACAGACATGCATATCCAAGCAGTTGACACACTAGACAACATCAACATTTTACGAATCATTCATTAATTGAATACATACAACATGTATTCCATCTTTTATGAATGATTTGAGACCAAACAAACTCATTTATGGACTCAATTTTACCAAAATGTAATTCGAATTAGTATAGGATAGATCGTCCTACATTTAAGCAATTTTGACCTAGTTAAACACATCCAAAAATTCCAAAAAATAATTACAAGGTGTCCTCCCCATAATTATAAGCAATTTCATGAAGGAAAGTTCCTTCATAAATCAACACAAAGATCAGTACAAAAATGAGAAAATAAAAAATCAACACAAAATAAACTAACCTAGATTCATATCTAAGTGGTTTTGACCTAACTAATCATATCCAAATATTCAAAAAAAAAAAAATACAAAATACACCACGCAAGAACAAACAATTTTCATGAAGGAAAGTTCCTCTAAAAATCAACACAGAGAGTAACACAAAAATAGCAAAGTTAGATTTTGGAACTAGACAGAACTCAAAATAGACCTAAACTACTGCAAAATCGAGCAATTTTGTAGGTGTTTTTTGGGGGTCAAACGTCGTTCGATCAAGGCGTACGACCTATCGATTTGAAGCTAGTGACATGTATTATCAAAGTCTAGAAAGACTTGAACTAAGATAAAGTTGTTTCAGACCTCATTTTGGCCTAAATAGCAAGTTAGTCCAAGGATACAAAAATGCAAGTTTTAGGCCAAATCAAGTCAATCATTCATGATCAATCAAAACACTCAATCACAACAAATCAACATCCAAGTACTTCGATCTAACATCTAAACATAGCATATTAACCTAAAATTAAACCTTAACCCTGATCGATTAATCAATCTTGCTCACAGGGTTCGAGATTGCGAAGGATGCCTTTGATCCATTTTTTGTCGATTTTGATCGCAATCAATCAAAACAAATCATTGGAACACGTTAGAACTCCAAGGATCAAATTTGGACAACAAGGAACACCTCCAAGAAGTAGCAAAACCGTCAATTTGAGGCTTAAACTAGATCCAGTCTAATTGAACCAGCCTTCTTGCACCAGAGAGGAAAAATCGGGCTAATCAGAGTTGTTCTGATGGCTAGCCTTCTTAATCTAGACCACACCTTGGTCGAGGATGAGTTTAAGGGTGATCGGCTTAGATCCGGTGGCTGAGAAGTCATCGCCAGCCACCGAATTTGCCAAAAGACATAACCGGTCCAACAATGAACCGATTCGGTGATGGTTCGAGCTTTTGATAAGAAAATCTCCGATTGGAACCAAACTAGCTCTCAAACACTTGAACAAAGCCAAGTAGGGAGAGACGATCGCTGATAAGGCTAGCTCATCGCTGGTGGAGGCTAAATTGGCAGTGATTCGATCGCCGGAAGAAGAAAACGGCCGAACCAAACAAAGAGAGAGAAAGAAACGAGGGTTTAGGCGCCAAAACCAAAGAGAAGAAAGAGAGAAAGAGAGACCTCTGGAGAGAGAAATTTTTCATGCAAAATGAGCTCTCCTAAAAAATGGAGGGAAAATGGGCTTATATACTACCCCCAAACCATGTAATTTTGTCCATCGATTCGATCTAACAGTCAAAATTTCAATCCAATGGTTAAAATTTGATTTCAAAGGTTGAATTATGATCTCAAGGTGTCGGGTAATCTATCCAATGGGTTTGGTTTGCAAAAACCCGAGCCAAAATCGATAATTGCGGCAAAATGTTCAATTATGGGTTAATTTGCAATTTGACAATATTCGAGGACCAATTTGAAAAATTTCGAGCAATTGAAGGTAGGAGTGAAATTGACATCAAGAAAATCCTGGAACCGGTTACTGGAGGTCCAGAACCAATCAGCAAGTGGTTGAACCAGCCAACACCGCCACCGACTGATTTTTTACTGGTTCTTGATCGATTTGGTTCAATTCAGGCCATTTCGCTCATTTGGGACCCCTATGTGTTCAAAAGTTACGCAATTTGGTCCAAATTGAAAAGGAAATTTATCCTATTTAAGAAGAAATTGGCCGATTGAGATTCAATTAATCTAATCAAACCTTATAAATGTAATCCATGAGTCTTTTGTTGATCTAATTAAACGATTATCATGAAAAACAACGGGCCAAAATCATGAGTGCTTTGAATTGAGCCTAAAGAACTAAAATGATCAAATTTGGAATTCAATGAGTGAAATTGCAAATTGATTGAAATTGAATTCAATTAATGTCACAATTGGCCCATCTAATGAACCACTCATGTGTAGGATCATTTATCGTGTCCGAATTGGCCGCAAATTAAAGTACTCGAGCTTATGCCAAACATGAATCTAGATTTAATATTGAAATTAAACCTAGCTTTATGAAATTAAACCATAACCATGAATGGGTCAACTCAAATTTTGTCAATTAAAGCTTAATTGCACAACTTTCTTGTGCTTAGGAAAGTAAAATTCTTCAAATTGAGAAGTTTTGATGTGAATTTTCCAAAATCAATTTCGAATTTGGACTTATATTAAGAAAATGAGTGAAGAACGACTCTATCCATTTGCAATTCATGAAAGATCGATTTTAGTCTCATAATTAAGGCTCAAAACAGCAATTTGTATTTTAATTGGGCAATTCACAAAACTGAATGTGCAAGTGGATTTAAAATAGTCCATAAACTAAATGTCGAAGAAGGAATCACACGTAATTATGACTAAAATAAAAGTAATTTTATTTTTGGTCGATTTAGAACCTTAAACTGAAAAATTCAAAAATTAAGGTTCTTAATCGAATTTTGTGAAATTTTCAACACAAAAGTCACATTGATATTTAAAAGAAATATATTTGTGCATTTTTTTATTTTTTCAATATTTTTATCAAATGTTTGACCAAAAGTCAACCTTTTAGTTGACATTTCTTAAAATGTTGATTTTTTTGGTCAAACCTTTGAATTTTTAAGAAAATGATTTGATAAAAGTAAAATCAAAGCTAAATAAAATCTTTTTAGGTAAAAAGTCAATTTCTAATCCAAGGTTGACTTTTGGTCAAAGAGTTAACCTTTTTAGTTAATCCAAAAGTCAATCGTTTGACTTTTCAGATTTTTCTTGAAAATGACTCAAAAATCATTTAATAATGATAATGCAATAGAAAGAAATGAAACACAACACCATTTTGACCAAGAAATGGACTCTGTTGCTATCAAATATACAAATCTCGACTTTCTTTCTTTTTTTGACGCGTCGACTAAAAATCGTGTGTCAACATATGGAAATTTGCTTCAAATGAAGGAAACCCACGAACCGAGGAGAGGCTGAAGACTAGACGTCTCAAAAGGAGTTGTGTGGAAAAGCCAAAGTCTCACACATAGTAGGAAAGCAAGCTTTGATTGAAGTAGAAATTCTATTATAGTCAATAATGCTAGGACCTAGAAGGATGCAGCCCGTTACATCCTTGACCTCGTTTAACAAGCCAAAACGGCAATCTTTAGCATACTTCCCTATTTAGAGAGTGATCAAATTGCTAATGTAGTTTGATGAGTCATATTCAGAGGATTTCTTGGGTGGCATGACTGGTGACGAACCGTGAATGAAAGGAATTGCAAAGGAAATGTGAAAATGGGGTAAGGCAAGAAGATGAAATACAATGATGAAAACCCTCAAGAGATATTGGTAGAAGACAACGTCTCGAGGAGAAAAGAGATAACTTACGAAATTAGAGGAGACGTGTCGAGATGAGATAATAAGGGGAATGAGAATCCATATAAGAGAAAATGTGTGATCACACCAGGAGGTTGTGTGGAAATAAGATATTTCTTTAAAAGAAATAAATTCAAATTTATTTCTGTTAATAGTGGGCATATGTTGATACCCAAATTAACCCTTCGAACCACGTGCTAGTCACGAGGGAGTTTTGGACGAAAATGCCCCATTTTAGTTCATAAAATCATAGGGAAATAGCTTTTGTGGAGGTTATCTAAGCCGAGCCTCGATGGAATTCTAGAAGTCGAAACCTAGAGTTGACGGCCAGGTAATTAGTGACCATGTGTCAAGCTATGTACCAAATTTGAAAACTAAGTGCAATTAGCATTAAAACTCGAGCGAGAATAACTGCTGCAAGAAACGTGTGTAAAAATAGGGAACGGTTATTTACTTGATGAGCAAGCTACATGGATATCGTCGACAGGTCAAGAAATGGTTGTTAAAGGATAAGGTCGTCTCGAAGAGATGAAACACGTGGAGATTGCGAAGAGTAATGCCCAAGGAAGAGCAACCGAGTAAGGAATATCGGCTCCCTATAAATATCGCAGCTCTCCATCGAGAAGGACACACTGAACAACACACAACAACTATCTTTGCTTTATCTTAACTTTATCGAATTTTAGCTGTAAATTTCCTAGATTCCCATCATTAATTAAAGTCTAGCGTGTATCTTTATCTGATCTAGCATCATCGATTAAATTCCAATGTTATTTCATAAGCCCAACGTCATTGATTAAATTTCGACGTTATGTTTATTATCTAGGAGTATTGCTGTTAATTAAATTCCAACTCCACACTTGAAACAAGCTGTGTCGTAGATTAAATGCCGACATAGTTTGAATTCAAAGTGTAGATTAGTCTGCTGCTGATGTCCAAATTGCATCATTGATTAAATTCTAGTGTAATTTGTGCCTAGGGGCAGTTAGTTGTCAAGTCGTCTAAATATTAATTGTCAATGTTGTATATACAAGTTGATGAATAAAACTCTTCTCTGCATTTGATATTCTCTATCCAAACTCAACACAAACCTAAGTCTCTCATAGTAAAACCAAAATGCAATTTTTGGTGAAATATTTTCACGGGGATAAAAAACAGGTGAAATAGGTGCATTTCAATGCTCTAATTTTCACCGAGTTTGTCGAAAGAGTACACACAATTTATCTACATAAGAATGTTCGAACTTGCAAATCGATAAATCCGGAGGTAAGTAAGGAAAGTCAAAGTCCTTCGAGAGATCAAGGTCCAAGGCGATTTCGGTCATTACGTTGACCAGTTCTTGCTTCCGCTGGTCTCAGTACAAATGAGCCAAAGAGCTAGAAAAGTCAAAACGGTTTCCTCCATTATTATTCCCTAGCACTGCTATGAGTAGATTTGACGGCCAGGACAAATCTCTGGTTTCTTAAATGGCTTAGCCTTCATTTGGTAATGTCTCTATTTTTCTCAATTTCTATTATTTTATTTTTCGGAATAAAAAAAATAAAAATCTATTTGGTAACGTCAACTGGGTAATAGAAAGGTGACTAGAGAATAGATGTGGAATAGAAACAAGAAGTAGAAAAAAGTAACTTCTTGTTCTTGAGAATAATTTTTAGATACAAGTTATTTTTTCTTTTCTTCTTTCTTGTTGCTCATCGCCCCCACCACCACCCCCTCGGTAGCAGCCGACGGCCAATGGCGGTGCAACCGACGGCTAACGTCGGCAAAGAAGAATAAGAAAATAAGAAAATAAAAAATAAAAAACTTTAAAAATTATTTAAAAATTAAAAGAAATTATATGTTTTAAATATTTTATAAATCGTACCAAACACGTTCTTATTTTTTATTTTTTTTTTCCATTTTGAGAATAAAAATTTGGTATATTTATCAAACACACTCTTTTACTAACAAATTGTTCTAGGGAATAGAAATAGAAAAAAATTAGTTCTAGAAAGAAATTATTCCCTAGATTAATAGCGTTACCAAACAAACTCTTAGATAGAGGGACATAGCTTTGCTCTCTATTGCTCACGATAATTTTAGCCAGGCTAGGATAAATCTCTAGTTTCCTAGGCGACTTAGATGGAAGGACATAGCTCTCTCTCTCTCTCTCTCTCTCTCTCTCTCTCTCTCTCTCTCTCTCTCTATATATCTCTATATATATATATATTTATACACACACACACACACACACATATATATATATATATATATATCTGCATATATTATATAAACGTCAGTTTCTTTTTCCCTCTCTCTCGATGTTTCAATATCAAAAATTAAAAATTAAAAAGCTAAGTCTATATGGGAGATGACAATTCCAATTCTCAAGAATAATTTTTGTTCAGAAATAGTTTTTTTCTATCTCTATTTTCAGTATGAGTTCTTAAGTAGATGAACACGTTTAATAATGGTATAAAATTTATATTCCTAGAATAGAAAAAGAACATAAATGCATTTGATACGACCCTGAGATTTATATTCCCAATTTTTTCATTTAATTATAAAAAATGTAAGTGGACACTTAAAATACATGTTTAGATAAAATTAGACTTTTGTGAGGAGGTTTTAATTAATTAAGATATTCTAAGAAGGCCTCAGAAAATCCAACATAATAGTTAGTCAAAGAAAGATGGCTGGAAATGATAGTAGAGAGTCCCACTAGTTAATAACTCATAATATGAGGAGACTAGCAGTAAATTTTTGGACATTACAATAAATAGGTGTATCTTTTGAGCTTTTTTAGCTGCAAGAATAAGAGCAAATGTTGCTCGGTGGTATAGGCAAGAACAACTAATGATGGAGGCGATCCTAAAGTTGGTGTCGTTATTTGCACAAACTTATCAAACCTTCAAACAAATTTTGTCAAAAATACATGAAGCACGAGCTTACATTGAGCATTTTTCTCTAAAATGATATTATTTCTCTTTCAGTTCTAGGAGCAAAAAAGTAGATATTTTTACTTTTTATTTTTGTTTCAAATATATTTCTTGGCCACTAATAAATTCTAGGGAATAGAAAAATACATTGACATTATTACAACTATTCTTTTTTTAAGGAATAAAAGTATTAAAAAAAGAAGAAAAACAAGATGATTATTAAATAGGCCCTAAGAGTCTAAGAGAATGGCTTTACTAGTAAAGCCTATGACGTAAGCGCTCGTCACCGATGATGTGGCACTCGGGAGATTCCTTGTGTGAATATGTGCTTTTTGATTATTGAGGATTTTGAATGTCCTTTTCTTTCAAATTCTCATTGTTTATCATTTGAAATTTGACTTTTAATAGATTAAACCTCCCATGAACTCCTTATATAGGATGAGGCATAAGAGGTTTGACTAATTTTCACAGACCCAAATTATTATTTTTTTGGTAAATATACAACACAAAACTAAGAAAAATTAACGTCTGTAATCCCAACTTTATCACTAAGCAAAACGCGATATAATTCTCTAGGAAGCCGCAAGTAGAATGTAATATCCCAATGTTTTGCTATGCCAATATTGACAGGCATATCAGTAGGCCGATTGCCTTTCCGAAAAAAAAAATGATGAATTTTGAACTTAAAATGAGAGCTCAATAGCCTTATGATATTCTTAAGTAGTGCCGGTCTAATGTTATCAACTTCTCTCTTAATTAACAAGTTCGGTAAAGTAAGAGTGCTATTGCAAAAACTTTTGGGAGTTGAACTTTGGGTATGGTTTGAGGTTTATATTGTTCAGGGGGAAGGATAGTAGTGTCATTACCCCTATTCTTATAGGATCCAGGGTGTGACATTAGGTATGTGGGTTCTCTGAGAGGGTTCGAGTATGCTTTTTCTTGTGATGGTTTCGTGGCATATTCTCATCCCCAGCTTGTATTGGTAAAGTCATTGTTTTAAGTTAAGGTCTGGCTAATAATGGTGGCTGAAAGTTGGTGCCGGTGTTTGGAAGCGGTTGCCGGAAGGGAAGGTTGGGAGTTGATATCACGTTCTTGTGAGTCGTGGCCGGTGGTCCAGTGGTAGTGTCCAGCGAATTGCAGTGGTGATAGTATTCGCTGATGCTAAAGGTTGGGCGTTTAAAAATGTCTGGCGATGAATTATGTTGTTCTTGGTTTAAGATGAGATGATGTGGGCGTTATCGTTAAATTCTTTTTAGTCTGAAATCGATATGGGATGCTGAAGTTTCTGGGTTGATGAACGGAGGCGTTATGGCCGAGAACTGCTAACGTTGGTGATGGCCACGTGGAGAGGATAATAAGGGCGTTAATTGTCTCTTTAGTTTAGTATGGGCTCAGATAGGCTTTCGGCTAAATTTGGGTTTACAGTTACGGCTAAATTAGACCTTGATGGGTTTGGATTTTGTTTGGGCTTTAGAGGATTTGGACCTGCTAGATCAAAGGTTATTTTGGGGACGAGATTTGTTTTAGGCCACATTGGGCTTGTTTCTTTAAGTCAGATTGGACGTTTGCTTTGAACAGGCTAGAAATCAGAGCCCAATCGTGTGCAGGGCCCTGACCCATAAGGCCTAAGTGTCACCCATTTTCGAAAAAAAAATTGAAAAAATAAAATAAAATTAAAAATAGAAAATAACTTAGAAATAGTTCCTTACCTAGTTGTGTGGGTTAGGAATTAGATGAAGCTTAGTTTATTTTTTATTAGTACATATATTAGTTTAGATATTTTAGTGTGTACCTTTAATATGAGTTTAGTCTTCATAGATTAATCTCTTTAGGTAAGAAATTGCACTTGATTTGAACTTAGCACATGAGGGTTGCTATCCTAGGACATAGAACAAAGCCATGTATATTTTTTGCCTGACGAGTATTGGGTTTCATTTCTCGCACTTCAAGCATTTTCAATACTTAAGTGTTTACTTCTTGCACTTTCAATACATTGATAGATATTTTCCTTTAGGATTTCTTTTTATATGATTTTCCAGGTATCTGAGCATAAGGTGACGATGCCATGGTGGCTGTGGATTTTTTGTTTTGTCTAGTGGCATGAAGCGCTTTGGTCGTGCCTCTCCCCCACTATCGACGGAAATGTCAATTTGAACTTTTTCACCAAGTGAAGCTTCGCGGGAGGATCCTAGGATCGAGTGGTTAGGAATTTATTAAAATATGGACGGGTCTTTCCTAGCTTTCACATCATTAGAATCAGCACATACGTTTACATGAGAAACAAATATATTCCAAATTGTCATAATCACTGAAAAATTCCACATTCTTTATTGAAGTGCACCAGCTTTATGGGTTTGATTGTTCTTGACTGATCACTGTCGAGAATCAAAACGCGAAGAACGCTCCTTGTTTTCTTTGCGTTTTGTTTAGGGAGTGCCGAGTCTACGAACGTGGAACTGTTTTGACTATCAATGTTGACTAAGATTAAGAAATAATTTGGATTTTGTATGGATTGTTACCATTTCAATTAAGGCATTGCAAGGTCGGATTCCTTAAGGCAGTTTTTTGGCATTAGTCATAGATTAGTTTTTGGACATGTTAGGTAAGTCTTTGGACATGTGCACACCGTGTCCCTTGGGTTAACATAGATATGTCTAATCATTCCTATCTCTGTTGCAACTGCAATACATATGAACTGTAGCATAAGTTCTAGATGAAGCAAAAACTAAATCTGACATACACTCGAAAAGGAAATGGATTGTGAATTGTGATCATTAGTTTAGTACCAGTTCTCTCTTTGTGATGATACAAATGTCGCTTCTCTCGTTGACCTTACAAGGCTTGCTTTGGAATAAGCAAGACATCGGTTGCATCAGTTGAAGCTGTAGGAGACTAGGTCTACTTTGAGCCCCCACAAATAGAAATCAACCATAGTTTTTATCTAAGTTCATTCAAATTTAATTATTTGTAAATTACACTAGCATTCTTATCTAAATCAAATGTTATAAGAACATAGCTAATTCCGAATATTTCGTATCAAAGTGTGGGATAATGCTAAGAAAGGGTCGCTAGCAATGGTTGTGCCCCTCACCCTTTTGCTAATAAAAACGAAAAGCAAATACTCTGTGGATTGGATGGCACTGAACTAGCTGACTTTTCCCTCGGTCTCGTGCTCCCACAAGGCAGACTATTTGTCTTGCCATGAACAAAGGGAAGGAAAAAGAGGAGAGTGCAATGTCTCCTTGGACATCAAGGAACGGAATCAAATCCTTCATTTCGTTCATTAAATTTTAAGAAATTAGTGAGCAAAATAAAATGGATACCAATCATTCTAGACTTGATTTTGGTCCAACAACCAGCCGCCATGCTTGCATTTCACTCACGTGCTCTACTGCTATGTGGCCCTCAAGAGGTGGGCATCCAAATATAAAATTCTCTAGTGACTATTTTGATTGTCCAATCCAATGTATTATAACCTCTCCCCACATCTACAATAATGTAGTTTAGAATATTTTTATCTCCAACATCCCACCATATTTGACTCTTCCAATATTCAATTAATCTCCCATCAAATCAAATTTCCGCTCTCGTGTATATAAGTCATCTTCTCTGACACTAATCCACTGAATCTATCACCAACTATCTTCCCACGTTGTTCCCTTTCACCTTTAAAAATGGAATCTCATTTCTCCCACGACCAGAAACCAAAACTCCCATCACCACCAAATTCCTTTATCGCCCCCCA
This sequence comes from Eucalyptus curtisii, assembly GCA_017140595.1. NCBI lineage: Eukaryota > Viridiplantae > Streptophyta > Magnoliopsida > Myrtales > Myrtaceae > Eucalyptus > Eucalyptus curtisii. The sequence goes on from CM029495.1 coordinate 15,803,481, forward strand.
GTCTTTTTCTTGGGAAGAGCTTCTCTTTAGCCACAACTCACTCCCGTTCAACCTTAACGACTCTCAAGATAGACTTCTATTGGAAGTCATAGCACAAGGAACCGTGAAAGAATCGTGCGAATCTGAGTCCGCATCCTCGACTGGAGTCGGTGAGGAGGAGGTCACTTCAAGCCTTGCGATGGAGAAGCTCAAGTCGAAGAGGAAGACCTACCGAGGTGTGAGAAGGCGGCCGTGGGGGAAATATGCTGCCGAGATCCGAGACTCGACACGGAATGGGAACCGGGTCTGGCTCAGGACATTTGACACAGCAGAGGCCGCTGCTCTGGCCTACGACCAAGCCGCATTCGTGCTGCGGGGGTCCTTGGCCGTGCTTAATTTCCCGCTAGAAAAGGTTAGGGAGTCGCTTAAGGGAATGGAGTATACTTGTGTGGGTGGCTGCTCTCCTGTGGAGGCACTAAAGAGGAGGCATTCTATGAGGAAGAGGCTGTTGGTCAAAAAAGATCAAGAGAAAGATGAGGAAACGAGGAAGCAGAATTTGGTGGTGCTAGAGGATCTAGGGCCTGAATATCTGGAGCAGCTATTAAGTTCTTCCAAAAGCAGTGACACCATTTGGTGAATCGGGGAAATGCTTTGTCACCAATTGTTGAGAAAAGTGGAGGAAGGTCTTAAACTACATGTATGAATCATAGTTAGGTTCGTGACCATTCAAATGTTGAAATCAAGTCATAAATCTTTTGATGAAAATGCATTAGTTAGTTGTTCTAACGATCAACTTATTCTAGTTGTTCCTATGGTCAGCTTGACCTGCAATATCACCCGTGTGGCAATTATAGAACATGCCTCATTTTCGGCTATCACGTAACCAATTTATGGTGCATCAATTAAAATGTTTAGAATTCTATCTCATCACTTAACAAACATTGGAATTTCTGGAAGAGTTCTTCCCACAGATTCTAATTGTTTATTTACCCATTTTGACAAATGAGCTAAAACACAAACAAGGCACTTGGAAGATAAACAATATCCACTTAGTCTTCATGGGAAGTTCAAGCTCCAGGCGTTTGCTGAGTTTTAAATTTCCAGTCAAATAAAAGTCAACATTTGACCGTGTGCTCTCGGCTTATACTATTCTTAATCAGTGTGGGTTCACTAAATAACATGTACTTTTTTCTCTTGTTTGTGCATATCCTCGGAATAGTTGGTGGTGCTATCTTAGAAAAGTCCTATATAGGACGAAGTTGCCTCCGCAAGAAATTGCCTAGAAATTCTGGACTGATATATAGGACAAATAATTTGGGAGACAATTCATCCATACAATAAGGGTGCTCACATGAGTTTAACCATTATCGTATATGAATAGGTTGACCCATTTATATATGATTAGCAGATGTATTTTGCGAGTTGAATATTTCACTATGTTTAGTCATATTTATTAAATAGGCTAACATAATGTCCATGTCGTAAACATATCTTGGTACTTATATATATCTAGACACATTCTTTACTAGTTCAAAACATGTCGAACGTATCGTGTCGTTTATACTCACATTGTTTGATAATGAGGTTTACATGCTTTTAATGTATATTGGTATCCCTCCACCAATAAGTTCAAGCTTTTAGATTGGACTTTCTAATATGATATTGGAGCCGGAATTTGCTCCTTCCAAGTGTGGGTTCACCCAAGTTAATCAAATTTTATGTGCCACTTCAAGTGTGGGTTCACCCAAGTTAATCAAATTTTACGTGCCACTCGTGTTATATATAGTTTCCTTCCATCTATCAGTTTAAACTTTTTATAGCCAATTCAATGATAAACTTTTTAATTTGATGAATTTAATTCAAAACAGTTTGATAGTTTGCCAATATAGTCATTCTACCCAAAATTGGTTAGAAATTACTGACACGGCGGCTGACCATTCTACATGGCACGGTCGATAATATTGATAATCTTTACAATACTTAGCTATCTTCATAGAATGTTTCTTAAAAGTTGAATTCATCCTTCATTTTTTTCCTTCTTAATTTTTTAGATGTTTTTTTTTTCTTTTCTTTTTTTTCATTGGTTATCTTCTCGTAAGGGTTGCAGGGGTTGTCAACCCTCAAATAGCCATTGGATTGAGGGCCTGCAAGCCCTCACCAACCACGACTAAGGGTTAAATAAAATAAAATAAATAAAAATTAAAGAAATTATAAAAATCGTCGACATTAATATTAGCCATGTTACATTAAACTTGGAGATGTTAACATTGATAATTTTTTTCCAAAATGATAAAAATAATAAATTGTCAAAAAATTTATGAGTAAGTTGGATAAATTGAAGAATTTAAGTTTAAGTTAGTTGTCAGATGATAGGTTTAGGACTTTTTAGACACAACTTATTATGAAATAAACGCATAATTGTCAACCCTATTTTGACTCGCTCCCAAGATGACTCGCATCTGGACGCGATTGTCTGAACTCCAAATATTTAATTAGGTCCGCCCACAGTTATTCCCAAGTGTAATCCTCCTCATCCATTTACATTCTCTGTGGATCTAAATGGGTTTACGTGTTACCTTTTCCTTGATATTAATGATTCCGATCGCTTGGGGGATAATGACAAATTTTACTCTAATAAAACTGGATGCTTGGACCGTCAAAGCTCAAATATGTAACGTCCTTATTTACGACTAGATTTCTAATCCCCACTAGCCCCACGAGACTTATTATGTACTGAAACCCTTTTACCTTGTTTTCATGTTTTTCTTTAAAGAAATGAAATTGATATTATTTGATCCCAAAAAAAGGGAAATAGATGCTTTTCTGGAAAAAAAAAAATCGGTGTTGATGGCAATTTCAGCCGCCATGAAGATAGAGATGGATAGTGGGATGAAGAGATTGGTGGTGGTGGTGGTGGTGGTGGTGGTGGTGCTTGTGGAGATGTAGGATCACATGAGAGACTCGGAGATTCGAAAGAATAAAGGTTTTGTGGGCAAGGGTGTTGAAAAGAAAATTGTAAATTCACCAAAAAGAAGAAGAAGCTACATCATCGATTCAAATTGGTGTCTAAGCTACATAATCGATTCAAATTGGTGTGTAACTTAAAGTGCTGAAGGTCCATTGTAGTTACCAAAATTAGGTCAAATTGAGGGGAAAGCTTTCTTTTACTACAGCGAAAACTATTTTTTACAATTTTTTTACTAGAAGAAAATCTATCAAGAGAAAACTAGTTGGTAATATATTTCAAATCGTTGACGTAACAGTTTAATCAGGTCAGTATTAATCTTCTTACGTAATATGACAAGTGACTTATATGAAAAGTACTAGTCTTCTTATGTTCTATGACAAGTAACTGATACGAAAAAAATGAATGGAAAATGCATGAATTTGTAATTTTTTTAAGTTCTCCATATTTTTTTCCTTTCTTGTTTTTCTTTTGTCTTTTCTTTTCTTTTCCAATCCACTAATCATTTTCTTTCTTAGGTCTTCATCTCCTTCCACTTCATCCTCGGCGTGCAGTTTCTCGCCCGTGACCGACCAGGGCGTGCAACCCACAAGAAGTCTACTTCGAAACTTTATCATGACTTCCCGTTGAAGCTTCTCTTTCCATTAGTGTTTTTTTTTTTTGGGTCAGTAATATATGTATTTCATTACGTAACGGCAGCATTACAAAGGAAGTTGGTATTACATCCTGAAGCTATAGCTTCTGCGGCAACCAAACTTTGCAACGTAAAAGGAGGAAATAAATTCCAGTTGTGGGCCAGATCAGTGCGGCCATGGGCCTTAGCAGCCCAATCCGCAACCCCATTCGCCTCTCTTCGGCAGTGCTGTAGTCGCAAATTAGGGCACAGAGACAGCAAGGAGTCGAGCTCTGCGAATAACGCTCGTTCTTCCCACGGCGGTGGTCGTTTCGCTTGAAGGGTGTCTATTAGAACGAAGCAATCGCTTTCTATGATGATCTTCTCCCTGTTAAGGCCCTGATGCAGCAGACGTTTAAGAGCCAGAGCAAGTGCCTGAACCTCGGCTTGAAAAGCTGAAGCTGCTGTGATCCCACGTGTATACACATCGGTAAGAAACCCCTGATGATTTCTGTTGATACAGGTCATCGTGCCTTGATGACTGCCCGGGGAGTGAGATGCATCTATATTGCATTTTAGGAAGCCTCGTTGCGGAGGTGTCCAGACATATGGTGATTGCCGATCGGTGAAGTTCCCTGTTGTGGAGTCCCCTGATCGCTGATTATGTTGAGAGGACAGAGACTGGATCTGTGATTGTGCTAAAGCATCAACGACAGCTCGTATCGAATTTGGACGGATTCTGCGGAAAATGCAGTTGTTGCGCGAGCACCAAATATGCCACACGACATGGGCGATCGTCTGTAGGCCTGGTACGCAATTCTTTTCTATTACTCTTTCAGCGAGCCACGAATCGAGGCGCTGAATAGTGTGAGGAGATCCCTGCTGTCCATGAACAAAAGAAGAGTAAGTGTTCAAGCGTTTCCGGAGTGTTCTGGTTACATAGTTCGCAGATAGGGTCAGGTGTGATATGCCTAGAAAAAAGTTGAGCCCTGGTAGGAAGAGCGTTCTGACATGCTGCCCATAGGAATATGCGAATCTTCTGTGATGTGTTAATTGTCCATATTTTCTTCCAAAGTATGCTTGGAGGTTGGTATGAGGTTGATGCATGTTGGCGCCTCTGCGCTTCTGTGCTGCTTACAAGGGTCTGATAATTGCTTTTAACCGTGTATTGTCCATCCTTAGTGGCTGTCCATACTAACTTATCATTGGCATGTAATGGTCTGAGTGGGATTTCGAGTATTTCCGTCATGATACTGTTATCAAATATTTCTGATATGAGAGGAACATTCCAGGTATGTTGGATTGGGTCAATAATACCTGCCACCAGCTCTGGTTCCTCTCGTGTAGCTGGACCACCAATAGGGCCACTTGGTAACCAGTTATGCTCTCTAATTTTAATGTGTTCCCCATTCCCCACCGACCATCGGACTTGAGGTAGGACGGCTTCTCTGCCAAAAAGGATACTCCGCCAGCCCCAAGATGGCCTCGTTCCATACTCGCGGACTGAAACTCTCCGTTCGAAAGTAGAGACCCTTGAATAGCCGACACCATAACAAGTGGGGTTGTTGGAGTAGGCGCCATGCCTGTTTACCAAGCAGCGCCTTGTTAAAAGCTAATAGATCCCGAAACCCTAACCCACCTTTCGCTTTGCTGGTTTTTAATAACTCCCAGTTTACCCAATGAACACCAACCTTTCTTTTGTCGTTTTTCCACCAGAAGTTGGAGATTTGCTGTTCAATGCTATGACATAGGGAAATAGGAATTTTGAAGATGGACATAGCGTATTGCGGAATGGCCTGGACAACGGACTTGAGTAGGATTTCCTTTCCTCCCTTCGACAATAGCAGCTCTTTCCAACCCTCCAGTTTAGAGTTTACCTTTCCTTGTATCCAACTAAACATGTCTTTTCTAGATCTTCCCCAATCAGAAGGCATGCCTAAATATTTCCCATATTTCAGCAACACGGCACCCTAAATTCTGCCGCTAGATTATGCTTTGAAGACTCAACGGGCGTACTTTGGAAAAAACATTCCGAGACTTATTCCTATTGATAACTTGACTGTGGCTAGACAAGATCGATTCAATAGGTTAGCCAGATTCTAACATTCCATAATGGTTCCTTTGAGAAAGAACACTGAATCATCCGCAAAGAAAAGATGGGAAAGAGTAGGGCAAAACCTGTTTAGTTGAATTCCTCGGAGCTGGCCCATACCGATGGCTTGATGAATAAGGGTGGATAGGAGGTTCGCCACCAATATGAATATATAGGGTGATAGCGGGTCTCCCTGACGCAAACCTCTTGACGGCCTAAAATATCGCAATTGTTCCCCATTAAAGCGCACACTTAATGACGTGGTAGTAATACATTGCATCACCAGGGTAACCCAAGTAGGGTGAAACCCCAAAATAAGTAGATAATCCTTCAGGAAATCCCATTCAACTTTGTCGTAGGCCTTCTGCATATCCATTTTAAGCATTGCATTAAAGTGACACTTCCTTACCCTGTCTTAAAATGATGAATAACCTCCTGGACAATTAACACGTTGTCCTGAATTTGACGCCCACTCACGAAGGCAGCTTGTTCTCCTGAGATGAGATCCCCTAGCCAAGGTTTTAGGCGATTTGCCAGCACCTTAGAAATGATCTTATACGCATAATTACAGAGGCTAATCGGTCTAAACGATCCAGGCTTTCGGGGTGGTTGATCTTGGGAATCAGCACTAGTACCGTCTTGTTAAGATCGCCAGGCATGACCCCCGAACTAAAGAACTCTTGAACTAATCTAAATATATCATGTTGGATGATGTCCCAATGAGTCTCGATAAAATAGTCCATTCAGACCGTCGGGACCGGAGCCTTTGTCGCGCCCAACCGAAAGGTTGCCGTTCTTACCTCCTCCATTGTAACCACCGCAGTTAGCTATTCATTCATCTCCTCGGTTACTACCGATTGACATTGAGCTAGAATCGGTTTGTAGTCACGGGAACCCACGAAGTATATAAGCGGCGAAGAAATCATACGTCTTCTCCTTTAGGATCGGGATATCTCTCACCCAGATAAGACTTTCGTTCCTCAGCATCCCAATTCTATTATGCTGCCTCCGTTGCACCGTAGTGGCGTGAAAAAATTTGCTATTCTTGTCGCCCCACTTTAGCCAGTTCACCCTAGACCTCATGGCCCAAAATTGTTCTTCCTGCTGCCAAAGGTTTCTAATTTGTCCCCGGATATGGGCAGCTTCTGCGTTATCATTAATGGAGATGAAAGGCTTGTTAACGAGCAATTGGAGCTGCTGTTGTAGTGCTGGCACCTTTAACTGAACATTTTGGAATTTGGACCTACTCCACTTTCGAAGTTGATAAGAAACTATTCGGAGCTTGTTTAGTAAATTGGTATTGCGTACCTGGACAGCATTCCATGTGTTAGCTATCAGCCCCCGACACTCCGGATCTTGGTTCCAATACGCCTCAAACACAAAAGGTCGTCGACCTCTTGAATATGGTGCGGTGTGCATAAGAGAAGTGGACTATGATCGAACCGAGGGCCGGCAAGGCGAAGACTTGGGCTTCAGGGTATAGAATTCGCCACTCTGTTGTGCATATCACACGATCCAACCGCTCTTTAACTTGGTCTAGACCATCCCTATTATTGGACCACGTGAACTTGCATCCTTTACTTTCAATCTCCATGAAGGCGCAGTCATTAAGGACATCTCGAAAAGATTGTAGTCGATACCTCTCCGGGGGTCGGCCGCCAACTTTTTCCCAAGCGTTAAGAATTTCATTAAAGTCTCCTGCACAAATCCAAGGGAGAGTGTTTGATATGCTGATCAAGCGAAGTTTATCCCACAGCATCCGTCGAGCATGGTACGAGTATGGGGCATGCATACATGTGATTCGCATTATCTTATCTTCCTCTATGTCTCGACATATGATATCAACATAATCCGCCGTAGAGCTTTGGATGTCTAGTGAAACTGTGTCATTCCAAAAAGCGAAAGGCCTCTGCTAGGCCATCGGGATTGCATATAAAAGAGTTGCTGAAATGTAAGCGTCTTTGCATACGCTGAATCACTATCTCAGGGTTCTTCGTCTCCATTAGGAACAAAAAGTCGGGCTTTTCTTTGGCCATCAAGGGCTTTAGAGCTTGAACTGTCAGGGGAGTGCCCAAACCCTGACAGTTCCAGCAAACCATCTTCATTTGTGAGGTGGTGGCTGTTTGGGGCCAGCCACCAAAGCCCACCGGTTCTCCTCAGAGGCTTCCAACACAGGTGTGTCCATTAACTGGGTATTATCAAAGTTATCAGGAGTGACATATTTCATTTCATACGGGGCATATATTTTCTGTTTTTTTGCCGGTGCCAACTTGGGACTAACATGGGGACCTTTCATTTTCTTCTATTGTGGGAGTTCCATGAGAGTGCTTAATGGGCCTTTCTGTTTTGCTTGTGCAGGGATTAAAGCCGTCATGATAATGTGTCCCTGCTGTGGAAATTGGTGCTGTGGATGCTGTTGTGGCTTACTTGGGATGGGCTGAGGTTGTACTAATGGGACAATGGTGGCTTCGGTAGTGGTCGTCTTTGTGGGCAAAGGAGGGGCAGCCGGTGATAGAGCTGGAGACGTCTCAGGTATGGTCTCCTCATTCTGTTCCTGATTGTTCAAAGGGTTGTAGAATGCATTCCAATATGGGCTAGATTGTCGAACCTCCGCTCGTAGCCAAGGACCAAAGGCCATCTTCTCTCTTCCATCCATTTTGGCTTCATCAAAGGGATATTCTTCACAATACGTGGCATAATGGCCAATGCGACCACAAGAGTAGCAGAAATGAGACAATCGTTCATACCTAAAGTCCAGCCACAACATCTTCCCTTCAATCCTCACTAGTTTGCCGGTTTTTAAAGGGACCTGTAGTTGAATCTCTATTTTAACCCGCCTTGCCCGTAAGGCCGAGCCCTCTTTAAAGTCTACTCTTACCTCTAGGACCTCGCCAATCTGATCTACTGTCTTTCTGAGCATCTTTTCCGTATCCCATTCCAGTGGTAGACCAATAACTTGAACTCAAAACGCACAGCGGGTAAAGTCATAGCAGTGTAATGATGTTTGAGGAATCCATGGCTTAAAGTAGACTAAATTTCCAGAAAACAACCACGGTCCGCCCTCCACTACTCGTTGTTTCTCACTTTCTGACCGAAACTTCGCTAAATATAATCCACCTTCCCGCTGAGCAAAGTCGACATGATCATTCCTCCATACACGCTTTAAAGTGCTTTGTAATGCCTGGAAATTGACAGAGAATTGTGTGAGAACTTTACCTACTAACGTTAGGCGGCACTCTTCTAGAATGTCTAGTGTTGGTTCCTCCTCCCATTCTTCTATTTCCTGTGCATAGCATAATCGGCCCAAACGTCGACAGAGAGCAGCCAAGCGCACCGACTCTTCCTGATTTTCGGAGGCCATAAAACGATGTTGTCGAAAGGCAGAGCTAATTCTAATCTTAAGAGCCTAGGCCGAGAGCTCAGATTTGAAGCACACACCAGCCCAATACATGCATCCCAGTGTCATTTACTCGGGGATGCCTGGCGTCCTCCATAGAGTGGACCCGAAATCTAATCTTCAATCTGCTAATGGGGTGCGCGGAGTAACGAGAAAAAAACAGGGAATTCTTCACTGAGATAAGGGACAGTCGGTCAATTGGCGTGAGACAGGGTTTCATTTGGCCGATGGTGCCAAGGAAGACAAGAAGGTAAAAGGGTGAAGAGAAAGTAACAGGGAAGTGAGACGAAGCGCTGCATGTCGAGCGATTTAGGGCAAACCAAGCTGGTTCGTTACTGTATCGTGAGGGTTTCACTCTTCATTTCGAGAGAGAGAGCTCTGCATTTCGCGAGAGAGAGAGAGCGATTTAGGGTTTCGAACGGACATATGGCTAATATAAAGCCGCTTTATTTAGATGGTGGGAAAATTTATTCTTTCCATTAGTTTAATCCCCAAAATCCCACCAAAAAAAGGGGGAAAGAAAACATTGTCGATTGAAGAACAAACAACCGAAGCAATCCTTTCTCCTGCAAATGCAAATATGCAGTCCACCATAAGAAGGGAAACAACCCACAATTCAAAAGTTGTTTCCCTGTTCCTTTCCCTTTTTCCTAAAGGATAAATAGAAGCAAACTAAATACAGAGGGGTTTCGTGTACAAAACCTCTTGCTTGGCCATGGAGAAAATTCCCACTCCAATCCACCTCTTCACGTAATCCCTCTTCAATATATCCTTCTCCGCAACCCCCTTTCATGTTTGCGGTTCTGATCTGATTGGTTTGTCTCCTCGTGTTGTTTGCTCATCAAGTTCGTTTTTCTTCAGGGGCGGTCTGATTTTTCGTGATCGGTTCATGCCGCGCTGATGTTTATTGGATCTCTTGTTGCAGATGGCGGAGGAGAGGAGGAGCCGATCTTGCAATTTCAGCGCGTCGCGAACCCAGATCTGGGTTTGAGGTTGAAGATGAACACTAAAAGGAAAAGAAAGAAAGAAAAACAATAAAGAGGAAAAAAATCATAAACAAAGCTCAAACGATGTTTTGAGTAAAAGTGGTCCATGGCAATGTAAAGGTGGTCCATGTCATATTGCCAATCTAGGCTATCCAACGATAACTGGATTGACACATTAATAATTTCCTATTAATTTAGGTTAGATGGACTACGTTGGAAACTCATAAAATAAATTTAAGATTATATTTACGAAATTGGAGAATTTGTAACTGATTTGTAACTATACAACAGGTTTACAACTTTTGGATAATTTTTACTACCTACCAAAATATGCAAATTCAAGACCTATCGAAATAACTGCCCAACCTCACAAATCAACTAAACATAAGTCAAAACCATAGTCACATAATATCATACACTTGACCTACACTCGTGTTCGTAAACATAAGTTGTGGAATTAAACCTTTGTCATACACTTAATTTATACACACGTTGGAGACTTCATAAGGCCAGGTCCATCAATATTACGAAAATGAACAATTAGAAAAATGTTTCTTAAAAATAATTATATCGCTTGTAAAAATTAATTAATAAAAGATATTTTCATGATTGATAACAATTCATGTATAGATGGTTTTATTGATGATCAAAGTATTTTTTGTTCATTCATTTTAATTTTCATTGATTTTCTATGAAATGAATGCATCTAGTCATCCAATTGACTTTCATGCCATGATTTTTTTCTTTTCCTGGATAATCGAAGAGGAAAATAACAGAAGACGAGCATTACGAACGAATGGATCAGAATGGTATGATTAATACTTTAGAATGGAGAACCTATGCTCATCAAATTCTGGACGATTGCTACATTTTGTTGTGTTTTGTACCTTTCCCTTCCTTGCAAGAAACAAGAGCCTACACAACTTGGGCTACTCGTAAAACCCCTTCATATGAAACAAGTCGGAGACGATCAAAATTCACATGAGTCAGCTCTATCTCAGCTAATAAATGATATGGGTCCTATTTGAATCTTGCACGCTAACCGTTGGAATTAGTTATATATATGTCCACTTATAATTAGGGATAATAAACAGAGAGAGATTTCTTGCATGCAGTTTTCTGCATTTAGATTATGTTATTGATACCATACTAAGGGACTCACCAAATTTGTGCATCAATAGTTGCAAAAGTAAATTGTGCATGAATTCTTGATTTCTATGTATAACTTATAAAGTATAGAATGTGTGGAAGAAAAATATCTCCCCTAATTCCATTTACCACATCTTATCCTTTCAAGGGAACAAATACAACAGATTATAAAATAGAAAAATTATCGGTATGGAGAAAACTTATTCACTGAATTGGTACTTTTCATATCTAAGTCTACAATCTCGAAGTTGGTACGGAACCCCAATGCTATAGTCGCATTCATGCATGGCCTGGTATAAAATGGCTCTCATGCGAAAACGGCAATCGTCAACCGTCAAAATCCCGTTACAAGCTGCATGGCCATGACAAGGTGCACCATCATCTACGGATTGAGTGTAATAATCATAATCCTTATCCGCTGTATTGTCGTATAAGTCCCTGACAACTTTGCCGACATTATAACAATCAGGACTAATTTCTTTATACTTTTCTCCGTTGCATTTTCTTTCGAGAAGAGTCGTGTCCGGATCGCATTTCACGTTACCGCAACCACAAAACATTACGATTGCAATAAACACAATGAACACAACTCTTTGAAAAGATGCCATGGATGGTCCTCTATCTTCTCATCCTTCTGCCTGCTTTTGAAAGACACGAGTGGATTATTTATGCTGAAAAGATCTGTCCCTCCAAGTTTCTTGACTTCTCTACTTCCTATATATGCTCTTAAGGTTAGGTAGTGTCAGAGTAATTAAATAATAAACCACACATTTGTCTAACAGTTTAAACTTTTAGATTAGTCGGCAGTGGTCCCATAAAATCTTATATGGTATTAGAGCTATAAGTCTTGAGTTCGAATCTTTTTAGATCCCATTTATCTCCCCAATTAAATTTCCACATTTAGTAATAGGCAAAAGACTACACCAATAAGAAATCAAGTATTAATCTAACAGCTTAAGTTTTTAGTTAGAATAGTTGATAATGTTCCTACAAAATCTTACAAATGAAGATTTTCTTCTAGCAGTAATCTCATTAGTTTATTACTTATAGGGAAAAAGCCACAAAAAACCCCAAAAATTCAAATTCACTCTAAACTTTTTTTTGCAACATAAAAAACCCCAAATTTTGCTAATCGTGACACATTTATCCCAAATTTTTTTTCGTGACACAAAAAACTTTAAACTAGTATCCGCGTGACACATTTACCCTAAACTATAGGATATTTTCGTCTTTTACTTTTTATATTTTTTTCTTCTTCTCTCTTCCCTCCACCGGCGGAGGGAAGTCGAACTCAAGTATTGGGCGAGGGTCACCCTCGCCTAGGCTAGCTAGGGCCACCCTCGCCGATGTCGGGCGAGGGCGGCCCTCGGCTATGTCGGGCGAGGGCCTCCCTTGCCAAATGCAAGCAAGGGAAACCCTCGCCCGACGCAGGCGAGGGCAGCCCTCACTAACACCGGGCGAGGGTATTCCTCGCCAAATCCGGCCCAAGCAAGGGCCACCATTACCGGATCGGCGAGGGCTACCCTTCCTCGACGTCGGCAAGGTCGCCCTCGCCTAAGTCTGGCTTCCCTCTGCCATGGCTGGGGGAGGAAAGAGAGAAGAAAAAAAAAGGAAAATAAAAAGGAAAAATAGAAAAAGGAAAAAATAAGACAAAAATGCCTTTGGTCATAAAGTTTGATGTAAATGTGTTACGGTAATCAAAGTTTATGATTTTTCATATCACAAAAAAAATTTTGAGTTAAATTTGTCATTTCGGACAAAATTTAGGGTTTTTGATGGCTTTTTTCCTTACTTATATTATTCTTTTTTCTTCTCCTTGTGATTGTCAATCATCACTATGTTCATAGAGAGGAAACACTTGCTCCACCTTAATTGAACTTTCCTCCATTAAAATTGATGGGTGATCCACTAGTTATTCGCTTGTATGGATTCACCCGACTATTGCATTCCACAGCCATCACGTACTCTTTAGGACAAATCTCATTCCTCTCTCTTATCAAACTTCTCTTTAACATTTCGTTGTCAAAGACAATATATCATCATCACCCACCTATCATACCGAGCATATAAAACCAACCTTCTGAGACAATAAAGAAATCGATGATTTCCATAAAGAAACAACAAAATAGTTGTCAAATCATAATACGAGCCGGGAATAAAATCTTAAGTTCATGTATCGAGAATCAAATTGAATCGGACGTAGATTTATTAAAACACCCAAATTTATATTTCCTTTCCATAGATGTATAGACAATAAGTAGGAAAATTTTTTAAGTAAAAGTCATAAAAGTTAAGATAAGACTATCTTGATTTTGAGCACATCTTTAGCATAACATAAGAGACATATCTTCTTCTAAGAAACTGAACTTTAAACTCAAAAGAACTTTTAGACGCCATATGTCATTTGCGGTTGATTTATGTATTACATATTTTTATTTGTGATGTTGTGAAACTACATGATGAAAATCTTTATAACTGGAGATCACCATGAAAGCAGAAGGATACATGATGCTCTAGTAGAGGTAATAGCTGTAAAATAGATAACTTCCCCAAAATCAAACATATAAATTTAGAACATCAAATAGGGGAAAATTAGATGCATTAGGGCAGTACTTTGGAATGATATACTATATTGCTTTTTCCTCCTTATGTTGATTCTCAATAATGATTCTTAATTATGAAAGTTAAGCAAGGAAATTAATTAGTCTAGCGATAACAAACATTTAATCCCCAAAACTGAACTTTTAATGGCGAATTATAGATCTAATTCTCTTAAAAAACATTAACTTTACCCTTAAAAACATCAAATTTAGATTGAGTCTCAATTATGGCCCAAACTTTTCTTTGTATCATAAAAGAGCACCAATTTAATCTTGTGCCCCAATTCTGGCATAATTAAAAAAAAAAAAAAAAAAATTCACAAAAAGCACGGACTTTACCTCGAATCTCAATTTTGGTCCAATTTTTTTGTCGTCTCATTAAAAAGCATCAACTTTTAGCCAGTACATGAATTCAGCTCTCATCAAGTTTTCGTCACTTGTGATTCCACGTGTAATTGGTAGAAACTTTACGGAAACTTGATGAGGGCCAACTATGGGTATTGACTTAGGGTCAGAATTGGGACTTGACATAAAATTGTTGCCTTTTCATGAGACAAAAAGGTTTAGGCCGTAATTGAAACTTGAGCTAAAGTTAGTGCTTATTAAAGGGATTGGGCCCCAAGTTTATCATTTTGTCTCTGAGTAGGTTGTTTGTTAAAGTCAACCTTTAGCAACCAAATTGCATATCATTCTAGCCAAAAAAATAAACCAAATTTCATTTTGTGTTGACTAGGGGTAAGCATTAGTCCAGTGTCAACCCTAGACCCTCAACCCTACCCATCTTGATTTGGTTCTTAGGGGAATTGAGTCGGTCATTAGTCCTAAGATCCCTAAATTAGCACTGTGCGGTTGGTCCTCAATCCCGAGAGTTTAGGATTGGTCCATATGTTATATATAAAATATATTTTAGATATATATATATATTATATTTGTCAAATATATATATATATATATATTATAATATTCTTATATTTATTCTAAAGAGAACACCCTAACTTAAGCGGCATCAAACGACGTCATCCTCTTCCAGTACTCTTGTTCTCCTTTCTTTTTAATCCTATTCTTTCTTCTTTATCCTCTTCAATTGTTACTAGAAAGAAATAATTTTTTTGCTCATGAGCAACCTTAGTCTTCTCGCCATGCGACGCTTGCCCCACTTAACGCTTGCCACTCATCGCCTGTGCCACTCGCCGCTTGACACTCATCCTGCTTGCTGCTCAACGTGAGGCTCGCCTCCCGCCTCTCTTCATTGACCTCGCTCATTGCCAAGTAAATCAAAAGGAAACAAAGCCCTAATTAGAAACCATCTTCGCTTGTGAGCAACGCTTGTAGTTCACCGCTCGCGTCGTGGCTCGCCCTTATTGATGAATATGTAATTTGAAATAATAGGATTGTCTTTTTAAAGAATACAAAAAAAAAAAAAAAAAAAATTACCGATCGGTCCCGGATTGACACTGGAACTGGACTAAATCCATAGGGTTAGTCTGGTTCTTGGTCCCAAGCTTAACCTGATTGGTCCTTGGTCCCAAAAATTGAGGATTAACAATGTGCAAGTTGTTCATGGGTTAGATGCTGAACTGACCCAATCCGGACCATAATCACCCCTAGTGTTGCTAAATGTTGCATTTTAGCTATGAAATAATAGTTTAGTTGTACCAAAGTTCAATGTAAGAATTTTTTTTTTCCTTTACAAAAGTTTTGCTATAAAAATTTTGGGCATGTCGGAACCCTTTTTCGAAAAAAAAAAAAAAAACCACTAGCTACAAAATCAGATTCGCAGCACTAGAAGTCCTGATTATGTATGCTCAGTTTCGGAGGAGGTCTCGAGTTCTAAATCACTTGCGGAGTAAAGGAAGGTGAACGATTCTTGTTTTTATTTTTAAAGAAAATTCACTCCTATTTCGGTAAGGGGATTTGACTGGACGTAGAAAGTCCAGGCCCTGATGCGTTGGGACGGGCTAATCTTTTGGTGAAAGACCGATTGGCCCGGCCTGTTTGCAACCCAAACAGTAATAGTTTCAAATCTCTTTTCATGTTTTGGTCGATCTCAAAATCACGCTTTCAGCTACATCCCCACACAACACGTGCGTCTAACCACAATAAGATGGAGCACAGCTAGACCTATAGCTATCAAACGAGTGAGTTGAGTCGGGTTTGGATAAGGTCATAAATGTCCAAACTCAAATTGACCTATTTAACCTGTTTATAACACATTTATCATTAATGTAAATTTAATAACTCATACATAACATGACCCATATTATCAAAACACTTTCATATTTAACCAAATCTAGAAAAATTCATTTCATATGATTTTTTTAAAAAATTAAATAGTTAAAACAATTCCATACAATTACAAAATTAATGGATAAATTTAATATTTTTTTAAAAAAATTGAGGCTTCATTTATTTCACAAAAAATGTGGTATTTCTAAAAATGACAATACTTTATTTTTTTGGTATTTGGTTGAAACTTGAAAATAAATTAACAAAATATTTTTCTCTTGAAATAGAAAATCTGATTTGTTTTTCCATTACTCATTTTAAGTATTTTTTTTAAATTTATTTGTTTAAAACATTGAATTTTTTTTTTCTTTTTCTTTTCCTCCTTTTCCACCCAATCGTCGACCACGGTGGTCGTGGCTAGCCATAGTTGAGCTTTAGCCTTGCCCGATTGGAGAGCTTGAGGCTCGTTGGTGCAATTGGGCAGGGGTCAAAAACGTTACCCTATCGGCAAGAGTTGACCGTTGTATTTCGTAGGGAAAAAAAGTAAAAGAAAGAAAGGAAAAAGAAAAAAAACATAAAATAATTTAAAAATTAAAAAAAACTGTTCAAAGAGGATGATATATTCTTAATGGGTTAACTCAACTAACAACCTTTATAAGTTAAATGGGTTTAAAGAAAAACCCATTTACAACTCATGTATTGTTAAACTTCCATATAACCTAAACTCATTAGTGGCCCATTTATTAAAAATTAACTAACCCACATACGACCGATCTCATTGAGTATGGGTTCTTGACACCTCTAAGCACGATCACCATTTGTACCTAAATCTACAAAGCTCATCAATGTAGTGAACTTGGCAGTAGTGGTGCTAAGGGTCTTGTACTTGGTGCTTGGATGCTCGAGGCTTGGTCACTTTTATCAAGGAAAATTATCCAAAAATTTTTAAGTTTATTTTATGGCTATCAATTTAGTCTTAAACTTGTTAATTGTGTCAATTTAGTCTTAAACATTCAATTGTGCCAATTTAGTCCAAAATCCTTTAATAATTTGCTAATTTAATTATAGACATCTTAACAATTTATCAATGTAGTCATTCTGGATAATTGTCCATATAATAGATTTATAACTAAATTAGCAAATTTTCAAAAGTTTTACGGTAAATTGACACAATCAAAAGGTTTAGAATTAAATGACAAATCGTCAAATAGTTTACAACTAAATTGGTACAATTGAAAAGTTTAGAATTGAATTGGTCGTCATACAATAAGTTTATGATTTTTTAAGACAATTATTCCCTTTTATTAGTGAGAAATTCTGATATTTGAAAAAAATTAGTGAGTTTTCTTATAATCATAAAATTTGTTTGCGAAGATCTGTTCATGATTATTTGTTAGCTTACACATGCTATAGTTACTTATTTGAAGGTTTTATTGCCTGATTTCACTTATAATAATGTGTGAACTAATGAAGCAGACTGGTCGCGAAATTTATATAATTTGTATTAAAATGTTCTTTTTGTATTAAAGCTTAAATGTCCGGGCTATGCATGTACGCAAATATCATTGTTCGGACTTAAGATGCAAATGACAAAATGTAAACATTTATGCTTAAACAATAGACTGGACAAAATGATCTTGTAAATAAGCAATTAAGCCTCGCAATTGTAAAATATCTCAATTCCTTGCCAGATCGGAGATTGAAGTTTGGACCAGTCTAGAGATCGATATAGATTTCGGATGTGTATGAAGATGTTGAGAGACATAAAAGATGAGGATCGCGATTGTGAGTCCGGCCTAATATGGCCAAGTGTCCAATTAGGGTCACCAGGCTTCTGGGCACCTAGCTAGCGCTCCTAGAAGTGCAAAGCACACTGTACATCGAGTGGGCATCCCTCCCTTTTTTATGGGCACTTAGACCGCGTTTTCCTATTTTGTTTTGTTGCACATTAGCTAATTTCCCCTTTTCCATTTACGGTCTTTGTAAATGAGTTCTCTACGACAAATTATAAGAAAACACTTTG
Organism: Eucalyptus curtisii; assembly: GCA_017140595.1. NCBI lineage: Eukaryota > Viridiplantae > Streptophyta > Magnoliopsida > Myrtales > Myrtaceae > Eucalyptus > Eucalyptus curtisii. The sequence goes on from CM029495.1 coordinate 15,821,511, forward strand.
TGCGATTGTGGAAATCGGCTCATTGGTCTTACTATAATTTACTCTATAACTTTTCAAAAAAAAAAAAAAAAACTCTAGTACAGCCATTAAATAAAGAAAAATAAATTACGCTCGAGAGCAAATAAATATTTTAAGTAAAATATGTTGATATTAACATCATAAACATCAAGATTAATTAAAATAAACAACCAAATAATCAAGAACAAATCAAATCCATATATAAATGTAAAACACCATAAAAGATATGCACAGCAGAATTAGATCGTACATGTTCGAGTCATTACTGTACTCAAATGAAATAGATCAGTTTGATTGGGAATCAACGATCAATTAGAATGTCAGGTCTTCCTCTCTATGACATATTTCATTATAGCAACTTTCAATGAAATTAAAGCAACCGACGGGTATAACCTATAATTTTATAGGCTAAAGAGGAGACTTAGCAAACCGAGCCCCTCCCATAACAAGCTTAGTTAAACACAATTGCATATATTTTGCTGCTCAACTAGGCTTATTATTAATAAACGTATAAACCCAATTCAACAGGATTGCTAAAGGGTTATATATATACCGGAATATCTATTAACTCGATCATTTAAAATAGAAAATCAATTAATTAATGTAAGCGCATATTCAGGAAATTTCCAACATTCTCCCACTTGGGCTACATTAATTAACTCATTTTTTTTCAAATGATTTTATTTAGAAAACAACACTTTCGGTTAATAACTAAAAGTTTATTTTATGTGGCCATAATTTTGGAAAAATAATATCCCAATAACGGCACATCAAGATCAACCCAATCCTATCAACCTCAATATAGGACTATGTCGATCAAGGTGTTAAGAAAATATTGCAACACATGATCTTCCATAATCACATATCATAAGTATTATATTTTCATGGATCATAAACCTAGTAGTAAGAAATAGTGCCAACATGTGATCAAATAATACATTATTTCTTATCAGTCATTAATACAATTTCTCAACGACATGAAACTACATTAGCGCAATTTCTAAATTACACAAAATTGACTTAGTGCAATCTCTAAACAACATAAAATTGCACAACTATATCACATTTTAACATGAGATCTCAAAATTAGTAACATAAAGTCATCTTTAAACTAAAATTATGTTTAAAGATATTGTTTTATACTTCCATTTCTCAGTCGACAGGAGAAATGATAATAATAACAATATAGTCAACAATGAAGAATTATCAATTCACATATAAAAACAATATTAAGAGAAACAAACTATATATAGTTTCCATTAACAAAAGAGATCAAAAGAATCTAAAACACTCATATTCTTCACATGTTCTTTAAAGTAAACCTTTTGTTAGAGGATTAGCCAACATGGACTCAGTTCTAATATTCTCAATCACAATATCTTCCCTTTTGACTGAGTCATTAACAATATAATATTTGATCTCCGTGTGTTTAGACGCATTGTTGATCTTGTCATTCTTGGAATAAAAACATAACTGCAGTATTGTCACAATAGATCATCATATGTCTAGCAATAGAGTTCACAACTCGCAATTTTGAGATCAAATTTCTAAACTAAATAACTTGGGGGAAAAAAAAAAAACACCATAACACGCCATAAACTCAGCATACATTATAAAGTTCGTAATCAAGGTTTGCTTTGTACTCTTCCAAGTTTTGAACTATTCCAAGAAATAGCACATCCAGCCATCATAAAAATATATCTAGAAGTTGATTTTATGTCATCTAAACAACCGACAAAATCAATAACTAAATATCCAATCACCTTTAGATCCTCTACTCTGCCATACACAGGCATGAAGTCTTTTGTTCATTGTAGTTATCTCATCACTTTCTTAGCTACAACCCAATAATCATGACCTAGATTTGACAAATATCTCCTAAGAATATTCATTGCAAAAGCAATATTAGGTCCGGTACATACTTGTGCATACATAAGACCACCAACTGCACTAGTAAATGGAACATTCTTCATTGCTTCCTGTTCAACATCATTCTTAGGGCATTGTTCAATGCTTAATCTATTTCCTTTCACAATAGGAGGTTCACCAACCTTATAGGTGTGCATATTGAATCTTTTCTGAACACAATCTATACAACTTTTCTGAGATAACCCCATAACCTTCTTAGATCTGTCACGATGAATCTCAGTACCTAAAACAAAAGAGGTTTCCTCGAGATCTTTCCTATCAAACTGCACAGATATAAAAAATTTCGTGTCATTCAATAGATCAACATTTCTATTAGCAAGCAAAATGTCATTTACATAAAATACTAAAAAAATATATCTACTCCCGCTTACTTTTATGTACATGCATTGATCAAATTTGTTTTCTTCAAAGCGATCTCACAACTTTATCAAATTTTAAGTACCACTGATGTGATGTTTGAGACCATAGATAGACCTCCGAAGTTTGTAGACCATGTGCTCCTTTACAGCTTCTTTAAACCCTTCAAGTTGTTGTATATGCACTTCTTCATCAAGATCTCCATTTAGAAAAGTTGTTTTGACATTCATCCACTGAAGCTCTAAGTCAAAATGAGCTGCCAATGCTATAATCAACTGAAATGAGTCTTTAGTAGACATTGAAGAAAAATGTTTTATTATAATCAATGCCTTATCTCGGTGCGAACCCCTTTGCAACAAATCTTGTCATGAATCTCTCTATGTTGCCTTTTGTCTTTCTTGGTTTTGAATATCCATTTGTAGCCAATCGGTTTGTGCTCTTCAAGTAAATCAACAAGTTCCCATACTTGATTATTTGACATGAAAATCATCTCATCCTTCATCGCTCATAACCATTCATCTGCTTGATCACTATTAAGAGTTTCTTTGAAGGTCACCGGATCAACTATATGTCCCATGTCAAAATCAACATCTCCAAGATTTACATAATCGTCATTTAATGTCATTGGTTTTCTTTGTCGTTGTGATCTTCGCACATGCATTTCTGGAGCTACATCATTTGTCTAAGGAATTTCGTTTGTAATAGAAGGGTCTACCATCATATCTCTAGTATATGCTTCTCGTTGAATTTCCATTATGCAAGTCTCTTGCATAGAGACTTGCATAATGGAATAGAGACTATATTGTTTGATTCTTCCCTTACGAAAGATTAAGAAGAACTCTTTTCAGCAGCGTCTAACTCTAAGAACCTAGCAATCTAAGACGCAACGATTCTAGTGCCATGAGTAAGACAATAGAACCTATACCTTTTGGAATCGTTAGGGTATCCAATAAAGTAACACCCAGTAGTCCTCGGATCGGTCTTCTTCTGAAAATGATCATAAATTTTCGCCTCAGCAGGACACCCCCAAACTCGAAAGTGATTCAAGCTCAGTTTCCTCTCTGTCCATAATTCAAAAAGTGTTTTCGACATTGATTTCCTAGGTACACAGTTCAAAATGTAAGCTACCACTTTGATTGCATTACCCCATAAGTATTCAGACAAATTAGATCTATCTATCATACTTTTTTTCATCTCTATTAGTGTGCAGTTACGCCTTTCAATTATACCATTTTGTTCACAACTCCCGGGCATTGTATATTGAGCAACAATAACATAGTCTTGTATGTATTTAGCAAACAGTCCCATTTGTTGTCCATTCTCAATATATTATCCTTAATACTCACCACCGTGATCAAATTTGACAATCTTGATGACTTTTCCCAATTGCTTCTCAACTTCAATATGAAACACTCTAAACATGTCAAGTGCATCAACCTTCTCCTTAATCAAGTAAACATAAAAATACGGGAGAAAACATCAATGAAGGTGATGAAGTACTTAATTCCACATAAGGTGGTTGAGTGTGGCCCACCAATATCTGTATGTATTATCTCCAATAGATTTTGATTGATAGTAACCCCTTTCTTCTTGGTTTTAGTCAACTTTTCTCACACAATCAATACAAGTCTCAGCATCATTCGAGTCAAGAGGAGGAAAGAATATCAGCCTTGATGAGCTGCTCTACCCTTTCCTTAGAGATATGCCCTAATCGTTTATGTCATAGCATTGAAGATTTCTCTTTGATCAAGGATCTCTTACCTATATTATTCTCAACATTGAAGGAACAATATGGTCCATTAGGAGATAAAGATAATCAATATAATCCATCAGACATAACACAATTCCCAATAATTCTAGAATGATAAATCAAATCCATTCTTTTATTTGCAAAATTAAAACAACATCCAGCTTTGTCAAGCAAAGAAAGAGAGATCAAGTTTCTTCTAAATCCAAAAACATAAAAAGCATTATTAAAAATAAGCTAAAAACCAAAGTCTAAATTCAAAACAATTGTGCCTATATGTTTCACATCAACTCCAATATTATTTTCAACTTTAAGCTTTGACTCCTTCAAAGTTGGATACCTTATATTTGTCAGACCCTATAAGGTAGTAGTCATATGAACAATGGCACCATAATCAAGCCACCAAGAATCCAAAGGAACATCAACTAGATTTGATTCAAGACAAACCGACAACTCACCTTAATCACTTTCTTTCTTGGCTTTTACCCAAGCTTTAAACTTGTAGCAATCGACTCTCTTGTCATCCTTCTTCTTATAGTGGAAACACTCGAAATCTTTATCACCATGTGTCCCATTATTTCTCTTTTTCTTGAAGTCTTGGCCTTTCTTAGGAGCATGAGCATTTGACCGTTTAGAGTTCCACGTGACTTGGCATTGGTTATTAAGTGGGTGGACTCATTCTTCTCCTTCTTTAACTTTTCTTCCTCAGCCACACATTTGGTAATTAAGGCATTGATACTCTAAGTCTCATCTTAAGCATTATAAGCGGTCTTAATCTAGCTAAATTCAACTAACAGAACATTTAGGTCTTAATTCCCAAAGCAAAGTCGATGTCTTGTTTCCACCTCTTGAATTTTGATCTAGTTAACATTTCAATGGTGGCATTAAATAACGGTAACAGTTTGTCACACATAATGCAATAGGATCAATTATGGGCAATGAGCAATTCAACAAAATAATTAGTACATTATAAACTCCCCTTTGGGAAGAGTGTATAATGCACAATTATGCTCCACAACATGAAGTTTCTAAAATGATAACAATGAGAATTACACATAATTGTTAAGGATCCATCCCCTTTGGGTAGACAAATCATTTAAATTATACATCTTCATTACATCAATATACAAAGAGAATAAGGAGAATTATGTATAATCATCAAGGGTTCATTCATTTTGGGCAAACAAAACCTTTAAATTATACATCTTCATTATCTTAACATAGAGGGGAATTGCATATTAACTCTCAAAATTTATCCTCTTTGGGCAGATAAACCTTCTGAGTTATACATCCCCATCAATCATCTCTATTATACCAATATTTAAGGGAATTACGTAACAATTTAAAAAATTTATCCCCTTTAGGCAGGTGATTGTATATACTAATTTTTATCATTAAGGAATATCAACAATTTACAAACTTTGACAATTTGTAAATAATTTTCCATTTAATTATGCCCAAAATTCATCAAACAATATGAAGCACTTTACAACATGTGCTTTCCAAGATCACAAATGAATCATATTGCATCTATTAAACAATAATTTTTGCCACAATTTTTATGTGCCTATTTCTATAATTAAGCACCTAAGATTACCTAGTTAAACAAAAGCAAGAGAGTATAGATACTCTATGCTAAACTAGGGAAAGTGAATATTGCCATCCTATCCCTCATATGCTATTATAAATTTCCATAAACTAAAAGTTGGAAAAATAGGCATAAAATTATTATTCTTATTATTATTTTTATGGAATTAAATATGGATAACGATAAATAATTCCAAATAAATATTTAAATATGCCAAAATTAAAATTAACCATACCAAAAAAAAACACTGAAATTAAAAATTAGGCATATTAATAAAAATTGTTAGAACAAAACGGTCCTCAGAGGACCTACATGCACCCCCACATGTCCACGGATTTTAATGCTAACATTATTATGCATTGATTGGAGTGAATTAATTTAAAAAAAAAACAAACAAACAAACTAAATCGTTGAAATCCAAGCTTCAAAATTTCGAATCTAACATTCGTGGCTGAAATTGGCTTTTCTCAATTTTGACCTAAAAAATTTAATTTAATGCAACCAAAATGTTCTAAAACATATATATAACAATACCTATATGACAATTTCTAACATACATCATTCAAGGTAATTTGAAAATTTTAGAACCTTTTCAAATTATGAAACCTAGAAATTCAAATTCAAAATTCTCATTCAATATTGAATTAAACTATACAAATTATATATGGTTAGAAGGATCTCGACATGTAGAATAAAAATCCTAAGGTTTCAGAATCGATCGATCAAAAAAATTCACATGAAATAATAATGACGACAATATCCGAGTTTTAAAAGAATTTCAAATTGTTTATAAAGAAAAACGTAATTTCAGGTTCTACAATCATATACAACCTGCTCCGATACCACATGTTGATATTAACATCATAAACATGAAGATTAATCAACATAAACAACCAAATAATCAAGAACAAATCAGATCCATATATGAATGTAAAACACCATAAAAGATATGTACAACGGAATTAGATCATACTTGTTTGAGTCATTACTTTACTCAAAGGAAATAAATCAGTTTGATTGGAAATCAACGATCTATTGGAATAGCGGATCTTCCTCTCTATGACCTATTTCATTATAATAGCTTTCAATAAGATTAAAGTAACTAATAGGTATAACTTATCCTTTTATAAGCTAGATAATGGACCTAACAAACCCTAATCACTTAGTGTGCCAACTGGGCCCTCCCATCACAAGTTTTAGTTAAACGCAATTATCTACACTTTGTTACTCAACTAGTCTCATGATTGATAGATGCTAAAACCCAATTCAACAAGATCACTAAAAGGTTATACATATTGGAATATCTATTAACCCGATCATTTAAAATAGAGAACCAATTAATTAATGTCAGCCCATATTTAGGAAATTTTCAACAAAATATTCTTGCAAGTATCGAGAAAACTTTAGTAATACACATAGGAACTTTCTAAGTGACATAACAATCTAAGATTGGAAAATCTGTACCAATTGTTGATTTTCTACACTAATCTCTTCTCTCCAGACGGCCAATTATAGAAGCTTTTTGCAGTGGCAATGCCTGGAAGCAATCACTTTTGTTCACTTAGTTAGTGTAATTTTTGTAAAGCATCACTGGAATTCAACTTGATGATACAATCTTTTATTTTCTCATTGCGTTACCTCCATAGCTTCATTTTGACCTCTAGTCGGAGTTGATTTGATTTAGCAGGAGAAAGTTGTCCAAAAAGTTTTAAACCTATTGCATTTTTACTAATTCAGATCTAAACCTTTTAATTATGCCAATTAAATCGTAAGCCTTTTGACATTTTGCCAATTTTGAGTTTATTCGGCCAATTCTGGTCAAAATCGTTAGTCATTCTATGTGACATGCTCAATGTTGATGTGGACAACTCTTAATAATATTTAAATATTCTTTTATAATTTTTATATCTTTTTCCTCTTTTTTCTCTTTTATCTTTTTCTTTTTCTTTTCTTTTTCCCTTCCCTTCTTCCTGAGGCCTGGCGATCGGCTAGAGGCGAGGGCTAGCATGATTGATCTTGCCCACCTCTGGCAAAGCTCACTTCCGTCAGCTACTAGCGAGGACGAGCCTTGCCTATCCCCGGCAAGGTCAACCTTGCTAATGGCTGGTGAGAATGAGCCTCGCCAAATCTAGTGAGGCCAACCCTCGCCCAACGATGGCAAGCCTCGCTAAATCTGGCAAGGTCAAGCCTTGCTAGGGGCGGGCAAGGCTCACACAAGCTAGTGAGGTCAACCTCACTAGTCCTCGCCTTGGCTGGTCCTAGGCCACCATTGAGCCGCAACAATTGGCTAGAGAAAGCAGGGAAGAAATAAAAAAAGAAGAAGAAAAGAAAATGAAAAGAAAAGAAAAGAAAAGAAAAATTATATATTATTAAAAAAATAGCCATGTTAATGTTAGTCACGCTATGTGGGACAACCAACGTCCACGTTAATGATTTCTGACTAATTCAAAATTAGTCGAATGGATTCAATGGGTAAAACGTGGAAATATTTATGACTTAATCGGTAAAAGTGCAATAGATTTATGATATGCTGGACAATTTTCTCAATTTAGCAACTGCAAGACCTTACCAAAAGAAAAAAGATTTGGGAAAGTTGCTCATATAAACAATAGAAGATTAATTGACAGATTTCAATCTCCAAATTGATTGATCAACGCTATTTTTAAGCATATATGAAATTCATGGTATACTACTCTCTCTTAGTCCTCTAATCCAAAATTTGAGATAATTGATGTATTTTGAACAATTTTTGTTTGATTTTTGTTTGTTGATCTTTTTCTCTCTACTATCCACTATTATAATACATGGAACTATTTTATTTGGGTATGAAAGGAGGGCAAAGGCTCCAATTGTAAAAAATGTTGGTCTAATTACATTGATCCTATTTAACCCCCAAGCTCTGATATATATGAAATGGCTTGTTATCATGAAAAAGAGGTTAATCTTGATTATGAAAAGAAATGATTAGACATGAAAAGTAATAATGTTGGCGATAAGGTACTTATTTCTAAGAGATGTATTAATTGGTTGTTTATAAATAGAACCAAATCATACATTATTCAGCACAATCGCTCAAATTAACAAGTTCTTCTTCGTAACTCTTTCATCTTCTATTTTTAGACACACAATTTTGATAATACATTCAATATGAAATTTCAAAAGAGAAATTGAGTAACTGCCGAACTCGTTTCTCTACAACTTTAGCATACTTTCTAGAGATATATTTGTTCAAAACTCGCAACAACAATATTATTTGTCGAAGGAAAAATAATACCTTAAGGACAATTATTCAAAGCATTAAAAATCTATAATTACTATTCTATTTTCATCAACGACCAAATTTTCCCTATAGTTCTTCCCTTATTTTCTTGCCATTATGATTCCACTTTTATGTGACCAATTGTTCTAGTTAAGTCGTGGAAATAAGATGTTGACCCAACTAGATAGACTGAATATACTCTTTAATTCCCTTTAGTTTATTGAGGCATTTAACAATTTTAAAGGAGAGGACAAGGTAGGTTTTATGCCCTCAAGCAGGAGTTACAATCCTTAACAAATAGTGTAAGCCAAACTCATGACATTAGTCTGCTCAGCTCTTAAAGGAGGAAATTGAAACCTTATGGAGAAGAGAGGAGATGTTCGGAGGGTTAAGATCTAGAGCAGATTGGCCGAGATGGGGAGATAAAAATACAAAATATTTTAATGCAACAACTATCCAAAGGAGACAAAAAAAAAAAAAGAATTACTATGCTAAAGGATATAGAAGAGCTTTGGATTAGGGACAAACAGTAACTTCAAAACCTCACAATCTTCTTCTTCAAAGATTTATGTACTTCAGTAGGGCCCAAAAATGTCAACCGATACTGGATCAATGCCCTACATTAGTTGGAAATAATATAAATGAATGTCTTATGCCAAAAGTAACCATGGAAGAAGTTCATTATGTTGTTTTTCAACTAGGTGCATAGAAACCTCCTGGTCCAGATGGCTTAAATGGAATATATTTTTCAACACCATTAGGATGTAATCAATAGGGACATCTTTGAAGAAGTCAAGGGGTTTTTTCGAGTAGGAGTAATAGAACCAGCCCTAAATAGAACCCATATAACCCTTATTCCGAAGACACCCAATTCACAAAAACTTGACCAATTTTGCCCTATCAGCCTTTGCAAAGATTATGGCAAATAAACTTAAAAGATGGTTGTCAATGCTGATTTCAGTGGAACAAAGTGCTTTCGTTAGTGGTAGATAGATTCCAAACAACATATATATTGTCCGGGAGGTGCTACACCAGCTAAGAATGAGGAAAAGAAAAAAGCATTTCCAAGCAATGCTGAAATTAGATATGCAAAAAGTCTATGATAGAGTGGAATGAGAATTTCTAGAAGGATGTTTGCTAAAAATGTGTTTTTGCGAAAAATGGGTCAACTGGGTCATGCAACGTGTTACTACAATCACTTTTAGCATAAATTCAATGGCAAACATCTTCCTTATTTCAACCCTTCTAGAGGTATTAGATAAGAGGACCCATTATCACCCTACCTTTTTATTTTAGTAGCAAACTATTTGTCTTCATTGATTGGGCAAAAGTCTAAATGATGGGAGTATAAAATGAATCAAGCTAAATAGGTTTTGCCCCACTTTGACCCATTTATTATTTACCAATGACTCTATTGATGGGGCCATTCAAAAATGCCAAAATGTCTCAGTTGTTCTAAATCAATACTGTTATGTCTCAGGATAAGCTATAAACCTGAACAATCTTCAGCAAAGATTGCCCTCAACTATTAAGATACAACATGGCAAGAGAATTGCGAGTTTTAGAATTGGATCATGTGACATCCTGGAATTTTTAGTTCTGCTTTCAATTAAATTAATCAAGCCTTTCATCGACGCGCCTATAGTGCTATTCTCAGAGCTGATCATTCATGAGATAACTACACTATCTAGGGAACTCATTAAGGAATTTTAATGCATTAGACTTGAGAATTCGACTAGGACTCAACTACTCGACCGTGCTCATCTGCCGAGATCATTACGGCATAGTTCAAAGTCGATTAGAGATTAGAGATAGGTCGGTTCGATAGAGATGTGTGGCTAAACGTGGGTGATTCCACTAAATTACAAAATTCACGTTGATCGGCACTAGATTAATTTTTCTATCGTTTTGGTACCCTGTGTCCGTAATTGAAACCTCGAGATTTTCACGACAACCGAGAGTTGCCAGTGTGTCGAAGAGGTTCTTTGTGGCTCGAAAAAAATCGACCATGGATCATTTATACTAAAAACTTCCGAAAGCTACCCACTAGCTTAAGTCACGCTAAAATCGCGTCAGATTGTAATTAATCGTGAATTTGAATCCGATTTCAGAAATTGAAAGTTTTGTCAAGTCACAAGTCATTTTAGGAACGTCGACTCAATCTCCGAAGATTTTTCTGCAAATCGAGATTTTGGCGGAAAAAGTCAAGATAGGCCGTTTTCGATTTGGAAAAATTGAGGACCTTTTTTTATCTCGAAATTGGAATGCAAGTGGGTTCTATTGGCGAGGAAAAATGCCAAGATGATCAAGGGTTTGACAATTGAATTTTTAAAAGCCGAATTACACCGATTCACGAAGGAATTGAATCCCAATTGAAGGACATTCAATCAAAATTCGTATGCTCCCCATGGACACAACTTGTGGACCACTTCAAGGGCTTCTAGAAGGGTTTTTGTGGCTGGAAATTGCTGTGGAATACAGCTGGCTTGTGGTGGGACCTTCTAAGGGGACAAGAGGATGAGAGAAGACCAAATGGTGGCCCCCTCCTTAGCCAACCGGTCCCCCTCCTTCTTCTCCCCTCCTCAGCCCGTCGACCACCATTTCCAAAGAGAGAGAGAGAGAGAGAGAGAGAGAGCTTTGAAGCCAGGGAAGAACTAGCAGCCCTGTCCGAGCCGTCCCCCGCCACTGCTTGCCATCGTGCTCAACCATGAGTCCCCGCGCGCCAGCTGCTCGCCGTGCATCGCCTTGCTTCAACCGTGAGACCAGACCATCCTAGAGCCCTTCCCATGGCTGTCGATTTTGGCCGGAGCTCCTCCGTGGCCGTCCTGCCACCGTCGAACGTCGCCTCCATCGTTGCAGTCACTTGCCCACTTGTCAGGCTCGTTTCCTATCCAACCGACCACCGAAGAAACTTCTTTGGGCCCCTACCAGAACAGAACCAAGTGGGTCTCTAGCCCACTGTTTGGCCCGTTTTTAAGGCTTTCTCGACCCCGCTTGGCGATCCCGCTTTGGAGTTTGTCGAGCCTCTCAGCGTTCCCGTCCTTTTGATCCGAGCAGATCTCTAATCAAGTGAGTTTAACTCACTACTCCCTCCTTAGTAAGTTAATGACGCATAAGAGTTGATTAGTTTAGGTTAAGCTTGGATTAGGTGGTGAGTTAGAACGGATTAGTGAATTAGTTAATCGATATTACATGTTAGGTGGATAGAGTAGTGTAATTAGCAAGTAGACAAATCGTAGTATTTAATCAACAAGTCTTGGAATTTTTTCGAGCCCATTTCGGTGTTTAAATAGGCTTTACGGGCCTAAGTCTTATTTATTTATTAATTAATTTTCGTATTTATTTATTTATTTATTTTTTAGAAATTAGACAGGATAGCTGGTGATCGGAATTTTATGCTGATTGCAGTGGTGTAATCTGTTTATTTAATTGAGTTCTAATTTGTACTGATTGTGTGTAATTTGTGATTTTGAGAATTTATTCCTAAATTTATTTAATTTCAATACTTAATTAGAAAATAACCGAGCGTCGGTTTACAACGCCAAAAATATATGTTGGTGGACCATATAAAACGGTGAGATTTATGAAAAGGAAAATATTGTATTTTAGCTAAAGCCGACCGTGTACCCACACACAATGATTTTTATCATGAAGGATAAAAATGGTGGCATTCTCAGATGGTGAGAACAGTATACTATATCGGCCTACGGGCTTCGATATGTCAGCTTAGCGCGAGTAGTATACTTTATCAGCTTAGAGTGAGCATCATGGGTATATTGTATCAGCGTGCATGTTTGATACATCAACTTAGAGTGAGCAGTATACCGCTATACTATATTAACCTACGGGCTCTGATATGTCAGCTTAGAGCGAGCAATATACCTAGCAGCTTCTGGTGAACATTATTAGTATACTATATCAGCCTACGGGCGATACGTCAGCTTAAAGTGAGCAGAGTATATTATCTATTTATCGGCTTAGTGCGAGCTATACTATCTATTATCAGCTTAGAGTGAGCAGTCCAGATTATGATCGGACTTTATAGATAGTATTGATTGAAATGACCGGGGAATGGTCTCGATGAGTCGATTGATCGATGATTCGATCTAATTGGATGAATTGATTAAAAGAAATGATTAAAGGGTTATTTGAACCATATCGACTTGCAGGAAGGAATCGAGGCCAAGGTAAGTCCTCTGACTCGTGTTTGTGCCTAGGCAGCCCTCAAGGCATATTTTATTCCTAGTCGGGTCTTAAGGGGTGAACTTGCTGAGACGTCGTCTCACCCCGTTGTGGGATAATATTTCAGGTCCATAGATGGCAGCTCCTCCCGAACATTTTGGACAATCGAAGAAGATCATAGAACATAAGTACTATATTCCGATCCATGGGCACCCTGAGGGGTTAGAGTACAAACTGGTGAAGTTCATAATCTGGGTTGATGCAAGTCTACCCAAAAAGGTGCCCCATCAATACAGAGCATGGTATCGCCAGGATCGTAATGGACTGAGAGAGGGCCCCATACCAGAATCTGAGATACCTTTGTATGCGATGGAGGTTGCTTTTGGAAAGGGTACGACAGACCCTCCAGGTGGTTCGGTGGTGGATAGAGACCCGGACCTGTTGGAACCTAAGTCCCCTGTGTACTTAGCTGTAGGCTCCAGCTGGAGTGTGGATGAAGATGAAGAGGAGGATAAAGACCTGTAGCTTTGTGAAACCCCCCCTATTTTGTAGACGTTATAATAGACCAGCTTGTATTATATATGACATGGTTTGCTATGTATATATATATATATATATATATGTGTGTGTGTGTGTGTGTGTGTGTTGTTGTGTTTTCAGTTCAAAAATTTGTGGCCCTGCTTTTCTATCCCATTGAATTGTTGTCTAGGGATTATTTTTCTGCTTCCGCATGTGCATTAAAATGAATGGGTCGGCGATGCGTCCTGAGACATCGCTATATAATCGACCAAGCTGGGATGGGCACGCGCTCGGAGGATCAGGGCGTGACATCCCCATTTAATGGTATCAGAGCATGGTTTAGGATTGGAGTAATGAGGTGCGATGGTTTATGGGATGGTAATAGGAATGGCCTTTATTTTATGCTGGTGCATGTCTGTGATAGCTAATTGATAGAATTGTTTGCTTGTGTGGATCGCTTAGCTTCTAATTCTATGTGGAATTGGAAGCAGGCTTCTACAAAGAATGAGTGATCAGGAGCAGAGAACTCATAGTAAGAGAACCGTCAGACCTGCAACTCGGGGTAGGACGCCGAGGAGGGTCGGTACCCGAGGAGACCGTGGTAAAGCGCTAGCACAGGCTAGCGCTAGTGGAGTAGCACCATCTCCCGTTAGTGCTGGAGTCGTAGCCCTTAGTGATCCGGGAACCGTCGAGATCACGCAAGCTTTGGATGCAATGAGAGAGATGATGACACAGCAGGCCCAGAACCAAGTTGCCGCCTTTATCGCCGCCGTTGCAGTCGCCGCTACTGCCGCTGCCAATGCTGTTGCTGCTGCTGCACCTGCCGCCACACCTGCTGAGGTTCTGCCAAGGAACGTGGTCGCTGGGAGACCGATTCATAAACTGGTGGAATAGTTTTTGAAATTAAATCCACCGAAGTTTACTGGGGCAGGAGACCTCGAAGCCGCTGCCCTTTGGATCCAAGGATTGGAGACGACCTTTGCACTATTGATGTGCACTAAGACCGAGAAGGTAGTCCTTGCAACCTACCCAAGGAGCGGTATTTCCTGAAGGTGTAGCCCCAAAGTGGAACGCCTTCGTTGAGGTCTTCAACGGTAAATACTTTTCTAAGACTGCCAGAGAGATGAAGATGGCAGAATTTTAGCGCCTTTGCCAAGGCTTAATGACTGTAGATCAGTATGAGGCGAAGTTCGCTGAGCTATCGCAGTACACTCCTGAACTGGTGGAGAATCTAGTGAATCGAGTTAGGAGATTCAGGGATGGACTCAGGCAAGAATTGAGAAGTCCACTGATTTTGTTGAATCTGAGGAATTATAATGACCTGTATGAGCGGGTCCAAATGATCGAGAGAGATTCGAATGAAAGAGCTGCCGCATTTGGATCACGGTTTGGATCGAGTTGAGAAGGGATCCGATATGGGAAGAGGCCCATGACTGGAGGAAGATTCCAGGTTCCGCCCAACATGAATGGTGGAATTGAAAAATTAGGGCCAAGTCAGAATGGCGTGTGTCGTGCTTGTGGAATGCGACACGGTACAGCCCCGTGCCCTCGGAGGACAGGTGCTTGTTTCGAATATGGCCAACGAGGTCACATGGCCAGAAATTGTCCTAGAAGACCAAGAGGACAACTGCAGTTACTACCGCCGCCACCGCAGATGGGATAGATCAAAGGGTACGCACCTTAGAATGCACCACAGGGTGGACAGCTCAAACCCCCAGTTTAAGGGACGGTGTATGCAATCACTCAAGATCAAGCAGAGAACGCGCCTGATGTTATTACAGGTATGGTTTTGCTGAACAACCATACTGCTTACGCTTTATTCAACCCACGAGCAACTTATTCTTTTATTGCCGAGCAATATGTTAAGCTGATAGGATTAAGTCATGTATTATTGGAGTCAGTGGTTAGCATATCTACACCGTTGAAGGATAAGGTGTTAGCTGCTTTGAGTTGTTCTGGTTGCAAGTTAGCGATTGGTAAGAGAGAGGGGAAAATAGACTTGTTAGTCCTAACCATGTATGACTTTGATTTGATAATTGGCATGGACCGACTCACCAAACAACGAGCTATGATGGACTGTTATCATAAAGCGATTCAGTTTGACCCGTTGGAGGGAGAGAGCTTCGAGTTTGTCGGGAATCGAGGATGACCCTCGATTACCTTGATCTCGTCGCTTGAGGCAACCCGTTTGTTAAACAAGGGTTGTCAAGGTTACCTGGTAACTGTTGTGGATACGACAGTTGAGGAACTAAAGATGGAAGATATCGCCGTGGTGCAAGAATTCCCAGATGTATTCCCGAAGGAATTGCCGGGTCTACCGCTAGAGGGAGAGATCGAGTTCGTGATTGAGCTAGCACTCGAGACAAAGCCAATCTCTAAGGCTCCTTACCGGATGGTGTTGTCTGAGTTGAAAGAACCGAAGGTACAGATGCAGGAGTTGTTGGATAAGGGATTCATACGTCCCAGTGCATCACCTTGGAGAGCACCAGTTATGTTCGTAAAGAAGAAAGATGATTTGTTGCGCCTATGCATCGACTATCGTCAACTCAATCAGGTGATGATCAAGAATAAGTACCCACTCCTGAGGATCAACGACTTTTTTGATCAGTTACAAGGAGTGTCGATATTTTCAAAAATCGACTTGAGGATAGGATATCATCAGCTGAGGATCAAGAAGGAGGACATTCCAAAGTCAGCGTTTCGTACTCAATACGGCCATTATGAGTTCGCTGTAATGCTGTTCCGGTTGACAAATGCTCCAGCTGCCATTATGGATATGATGAACCGAGTGTTCAAGGAATACCTGGATCAATTTGTGATCGTGTTCATCGATGATATTCCGGTGTATTCGAGGAGTGATGAAGAGCATGAGAGTCATCTGAGGATGGTACTTCAAACCTTAAGAGTTCATCAATTGTACACCAAGTTCAGCAAGTGCGAGTTTTGGTTGACTTGTGTTACTTTCTTAGGTCACGTGATTTCAAGCGAAGGAATCTCCGTGGACCCATCCAAGATTGAAGCAGTGATTAATTGGCCAAGATCGACTACAGTAACGGAGATAAGAAGTTTTCTAGGATTGGCAGGTTATTATAGACGATTCGTGGAAGGGTTCCCATCATTAGCATCGCCCTTGACTAGACTCCTAAAGAAAGAAAAAAAGTTTGTCTGAACAGACAAGTGCGAACGTAGTTTTCAAGAGCTTAAGTGGAAGCTGACTACTACTCATGTGCTAACCATTCCATCTGGTCCTGGAGGATATGAGATCTATAGTGATGCATTGTTCAGAGGACTGGGTTACGTGTTGATGCAACATGGTAGGGTTGTTGCGTACGCCTCCCGTTAGTTGAGACCTGATGAACAGAACTACTCGTGGCAATTATTTTCGCTCTGAAGATTTGGAGACATTATTTGTGCGGAGAAAGATTCTAAATCTTCACGAACCATCAAAGTCTCAAGTACATATTCTCTCAAAATGAGTTGAATATGAGACAACACCGTTGGATAGAACTTTTGAAGGACTACGATTGTGATATCCTATATCACCCTGGGAAGGCGAATAAGGTCGCCGACGCTCTAAGTCGGAAATCTTCAGTTGCTCATATGTTGGTTAAGGAGTGGAATCTAATCGAGAGAGCTCGAGATTCGGTGTTCAAGTTTGAGGTAGGCCACCTTTCAAATCTTATGACCACCCTCAGAATTGAACCGAATGTTCAAATAAGAATCAAATTACTTCAGCCAACAGACCTAGATGTTTAGAAAATTCTACACGAGGACACAAAAAGAGAAAAGCTGATTTTCAAATTTTTGAGGATGGAACAATGAAGTTCTGAGGACGTATGTGTGTACCTGACGATGTAGAGCTTAGAGAGGATATTTTATCAGAAGCTCGTTGTAGCAGTTACAGCATTCATCTTGACAATACGAAGATGTATCAGAATCTGCGTCAACATTATTGGTGGTCTGGTATGAAGGCAGACATCGCCAAGCATGTCGCCAAGTGTTTGACGTGTTAGCAAGTAAAGGCTCAGCATTGCAAGCCAGGAGGACTTCCACAACCTCTCGAGATCCCAGAGTGGAAATGGGAGCATATCACGATGGATTTCGTAACCGGTCTACCGAGGAGTCAAAGAGGTAATGATTCCATTTGGGTAGTGGTCGACAGATTGACAAAGTCGGCTCACTTCATTACAGTACGAAATGACTTTAGTTTGGATAGGCACGTAGAGTTGTACATGCATAAGATAGTTCGTCTACTGGAGTTCCGGTGATGATAACTTCAAACCGAGACCCGAGATTTACAGCTGCATTTTGGAAAAGCTTGCAGGCTACTTTAGGTACGAAGCTACTGTACAGTACGACATATCATCCTCAGACAGATGGCCAGTCTGAGAGGACAATTCAAACCCTCGAAGACATACTGCGAGCTTGTGTGTTGGATTTCAAGGGAAGTTGGGAAGAACAACTTCATCTGGTGGAGTTTGCCTATAACAACAGTTATCAACAAAGCATTCAGATGGCTCCTTTTGAAGCATTGTATGGCAGAGCGTGCAGAACGCCCGTATGTTGGGATGAAGTCGGGGAAAGAAAAATCACAGGCTCAGAGTTGGTTAAGCAATCAGTGGATGCAGTTGTAGTTATCAGAAGCAAACTAAAGACCGCTCAGAGCAGACAGAAAAGTTACGTAGATAAGCGCCGGAGACCATTGGAATTCCAAGTTGGTGATCACGTTTTTCTGAAGGTGTCACCGATGAGGGCAACTTCACACTTTGGTAAGAAAGGGAAATTGAGTTTGAGGTACATAGGTCCATTTGAAATTCTAGAGAGAATCGGGATCTTAGTGTATCGTCTTGCGTTGCCGCTAAGACTGGCGCAAGTGCATGACGTTTTTCACGTGTCAATGTTGAGAAAGTATGAGTCTGTCCCAACCCACGTGCTTGATTTCGAAGAATTGGACATGGATGACAAAGTTGTTAGATGTATGCCCTAAAGCTACTATGTAATAGTTACATGTTAGGGATTTCAGTTGTACTATCATTATTATTATTTAATTAATGGCAATGACGTATTCATTCATATGTCCAATTATTTTATATTTATGAATTATTCCATAAGATCAGTTGCAACTAGACATATTCTTGAGATGTCAAGAATATATGTGACGGGTTCATAGTTAGACTGAATCTTTAAATCGTTCCCGATCGATGGATTATTGAGTGGATATTAATAATCCTGTTAAGACCGGTGTATTCATAACTTCACCATTAAGTATTAGATACTTAAAGGAATGATGAGTCACAAGTCATTGAGTATTGTGATACCTGAGTTAAGAACACAAGTGTTTGTATTAGACAAGTTCACTGAACGTGATGCATATGGAACGATTAGCGACATGGAAGCTTTTGGCGTAGTCAATGTCTAATTGTTCATGCTTTGGTCTTGTGTAAATAATCCTTAGACCTGAGGCACAATATTAACTTGTGTGTCAAATAACTATGGTTCACGGGTGAACATAATGCCGGGTCGTTGATCCGTCTTTATATCCGATGGTCATAGTTTGCTCATATACGAAGTTGCACGTGTACACAATATGAAATTTGTCTCCTTGTTACATGCAAGGTACAATAATGATATCCTATGCGATCTAATTATGACACTGCGTTGAAATCCTCGGCCAGAGTTGTAACCGAGAATAAATTGTTTATGTCTCGAATAAAATGCATGTCAATTAGATTTGTGCATATGATCGAATTGGTGACTTGACAAATATTCCATGGTCTTTATTTGATTGGGACATAGTAAGACAGAGGGATTGAATTACATTGTAGCAAAAACTGACAGCTTCATTATGTTCTTAAAGCATTCACACTATCTAGATAGCCATGACATATTGCTAGATGTCAATCATGGCTTGTAGGACCCAAAGATTAATCGGGATCATTAATTCTTTTGGGAGTACTAATGTGTTAGTACAAGTCTTATTACCAGCTTAGTGATGAACCTAGGGATGTCACACACCATAAACAATTAGAATAACGTGGAACAAGAGAGAAATATTATTGCAAATGTGTTTGCCATTACTACAATCGAATTGAGTCGATTTGAAATTAAATTAAATGAGATTTAATTTAATTTCTATTATAGTCACGAGTTTACTTGCATATGATGCACACGCATGCCCAAAGTGGATACATGTTAATGTATACTAATTACACATACAAAGATTATGTTCCTTTTATTTTTTATTTTAGGAATTGATTAATTAATTATTTAATTAATTAATCATGCACACGGTTGCACATCATGTGCATTTCCTTTTTATAATAGCAACTAAATAAAAACAATGAAATTGGAGCTTCGTGCACATGCACGAAGCATGATGGTCAGCAGTTGCTGACCATCATGCCCAAGATTGTGCATGAGCGGTTGCTCATGCACGATCGTTTGTGCTTTAGCGGAGCGGACAATCAGCAACGGTTGCTTGTTTTTATATATATATATATCAAGGATACATCAAGGATACGGCGGATTGTCTCCACGAGATTACTAGCACGATCATGGTGGTGATTATCCGAAAGTTCTCTCTTCCATTCGACGTCCATTATTGGTATGTCTGAACTAGAGGTTCGATGTTTGTGGGGCTCGAAATGTAGAAAATTTGAACCAATTCGTTTAAAGCGCGCTTCGAGAGGTAACTCATTTAAACATCCTTTTTATATTCAGATTTTTTTATTAAAACGCACGAACAACGCCTTCGAAGAATCATGTAAAAATATATCATCTTGTTCCCGATGCGTTCTTTTTGTTAATTTTACCTATACATAATTCATGAAACCCCAACAAAAGTGTCATACGTTCAAAGCCCGGTTCAGATCTTGGATCGAAAGGAACAAATTCTGCGTACAAAGACCATCCCGTTGGTCAAAGTGGTTTGGCAACACCACGGTACTGAATGAGCAACTTGGGAGAATGAAGAGTCAACGAGACAATTGTACCCCCACCTTTTTGCTTAAGTATTATAATGGGTTAAATTTTGAGCACGAAATTTTTATAAAAGGGAAAGAGTTGTGACATCTTGGATTTTTCAGTTCTGCTTTCAATTAAATTAATCGGGCCTTTAATTGACACGCCTATAGTGCTATTCTCAGAGCTGATCACTCGTGAAATAACTAGACTATCTGGGGAAGTCATTAAGGAATTTTAATGCATTAGACTTGAGAATTCGACCGGGACTCAACTACTCAACCGTGCTCATCTGCCGAGATCATTACGGCACAATTAAAAGTCGATTAGAGATCAGAGATAAATCGGTTCGATAGAGATGTGTGGCTAAACATGGGTAATTCCACTAAATTACAAAATTCTCGTCAACCGGTATTAGACTGATTTTTTTTATTGTTTTGGTACCCTATGTCCGTAATTGAAACCTTGAGATTTTCATGACAATCGAGAGTCGCTAATGTGTTGAAGAGGTTCATTGTGACTCGAAAAAAATTAACCACGGGTCATTTGCACTAAAAATTTCCAAAAGCTACCCGGTAGCCTAGGTTACTAGGTCACGCTAAAATCGCATCAGATCAAAATTAACCGCGAATTTGAATCCGATTTCAGAAATTGAAAGTTCTATCATGTCACAAGTCATTTTAGGAACGTCGACTCAGTCTCCGAAGATTTTTCTGCAAATCGAGATTTTGGGGGAAAAAGTCGAGATAGGGTCGTTTTCGACCGGAAAAATGAGAGGACCGTTTTTTTATCACAAAATTGAAATGCAAGTGGGTTCTATTGGCGAAGAAAAATGCCAAAATGATTAAGGATTCGACGATTGAATTTTTAGAAGCCGAATTACACCGATTCACGAAGGAATTGAATCCCAATTGAAGGAGAAATTCAATTAAAATTCATATGCCTCCCATGGACACAACTTGTGGACCACTTCAAGGGCTTATAGAAAGGATTTTGTGGCTGGAAATTGCTGTGGAATACAACTGGGTTGTGGTGGGGCCTTCCAAGGGGACAAGAGGATGAGAGAAGACCAAATGGTGGCCCCCTCCTTAGCGAACTGGTCCCCCTCCTTCTT
Organism: Eucalyptus curtisii; assembly: GCA_017140595.1. Lineage (NCBI taxonomy): Eukaryota > Viridiplantae > Streptophyta > Magnoliopsida > Myrtales > Myrtaceae > Eucalyptus > Eucalyptus curtisii. The sequence continues at coordinate 15,843,184 of CM029495.1, forward strand.
CCTCCCCTCTTCAACCCGTCAACCACCATTTCCAAAGAGAGAGAGAGAGAGAGAGAGAGAGAGAGAGAGAGAGAGCTTCGAAGCCAGGGAAGAACCAGCAGCCTCGTTCGAGCCATCCCGCGTCACCGCTCGCCGTCGTGCTCAGCCGTGAGTCCACGTGCACCAGCTGCTCGCTTGTGCATCGCCCTGCTTCAACCATGAGACCAAACCATCTCGGAGCCCTTCCCGTGGCTGTCGAGTTTGGCCGAAGCTCCTCCGTGGCCGTCTCGCCACCGTCGAACGTCGCCACCGTCGCTGCAGCCACGCGCCCACCCGTCAGGCTCGTTTCCTGTCCAACCGACCACCGGAGCAGCTTCTTCGGGCCCTTGACCAAAACAGAATTGAGTGGGTCTCCAGCCCACTGTTTGGCCCGTTTTCAAGGCTTTCCCGACCTGGCTTGGCAGTCCCGCTTTGGAGTTTGTCGAGCCTCTCGGCATTCCCGTCATTTTGATCCGAGCGAATCTCTAATCAAGTGAGTTTAACTCACTAATCCCTGCTTAGTAAGTTAATGACGCTTAAGGGTTGATTAGTTTAGGTTAAGCTTGGATTAAGTGGTTAGTTAGAACGGATTAGTGAATTAGTTAATCGATATTGCATGTTAGGTGGATAGAATAGTGTAATTAGCAAGTAGACAGATCGTGGTATTTAATCAATGAGTCTCGGAATTTTTCTGGGCCCGTTTCGGTGTTTAATTAGGCTTTACGGGCCTAAGTCCTATTTATTGACATTTATTAATTCATTTCAATATTTATTTATTTATTTTTCGGAATTAGACCGGGATGGCCGGTGATCGGAATTTTATGCTGATTGCAGTGGTGTAATCTGTTTATTTAATTGATTTCTAATTTGTACTGATTGTGTGTAATTTGTGATTTTGGGAATTTATTCCTAAATTTATTTAATTTCAATACTTAATTAGAAAATAACCGAGCGTCGGTTTATAACGCCAAAAATATGTTGGTGGACCATATAAAACGATGGGATTTATGAAAGGGAAAATATTGTATTTTAGCTAAGGCCGACCGTGTACCCACACACGATTATTTTTATCATGAGGGATAAAAATGGTGGTGAGAACAGTATATACTATATCAGCCTACGGGCTTTGATATATCAGCTTAGCGCGAGCAGTATACTTTATCAGCTTAGAGTGAGCATCATGGGTATACTGTATCAGCCTGCGGGTTCAATACATTAGCTTAGAGTGAGCAGTATACCGGTAAACTATATCAACTACGGGCTCTGATATGTTAGCTTAGAGCGAGCAATATACCTAGCAGTTTCTGGTGAGCATTATTAGTATACTATATCAGCCTACGGGCGATACGTCAGCTTAGAGCGATCAGTATATTATCTATTTATCAGCTTAGTGCGAGTTATACGATCTATTATCAGCTTAGAATGAGCAGTCCTAATTATGATCGGACTTTATAGATAGTATTAATTGAGATAACTGGGGAATGGTCTCGATGACATGGAATCAACTAAGTCGATTAATCGATGATTCAATCTGATTGGATGAATTGATTGGTTGAAATGATTAAAGGGTTATTTGAACTGTATCGACTTGCAGGAAGCAATCGAAGCCAAGGTAAGTCCTATGACTCGTGTTTGTACCTAGGCAGCCCTCATGGCGTATTTTCTTCCTAGTCGGGTCTTAGAGGGTGAATTTGCTAAGACGTCGTCTCACCCCATTGTGGGATAACATTTCAGGTCTATAGATGGTAGCTCCTCCCGAACATTTTGGACAACCGAAGAAGATCATAGAATAGAAGTATTATATTCCGATCCATGGGCACCTTGAGGGGTTAGAGTACGAACTTATGAAGTCCATAATTTGGGTTGATGCAGGTCACCCAAAAAGGTTCCCCATCAATACAGAGCATGGTATTGCCACGATCGTAATGGACTGAGAGAAGGCCCCATACCAGAATCTGAGATACATTTGTATGCGATGGAGGTTGCTTTTGGAAAGGGTACGGCAGACCCTCCAGGTGGTTTGATGGTGGATAGAGACTCAGACCTATTAGAACCTGAGTCTCCTGTGTACTCAGCTGTAGGCTCCAGCTAGAGCGTGGATGAAGATGAAGAGGAGGATAAAGACCTGTAACTTTGTGAAACCCCCCTGTTTTGTAGACGTTACTTGTATTATATATGACATGGTTTGCTATGTATATATATAAGTGTGGTTGTGTTTTCAGTTCGAAACTTTATGACCCTGCTTTTTTATCTCATTGAATTGTTGTCTAGGAATTATTTATCTGCTTCCGCATGTGCATTAAAATGAATGGGTTGGCGATGCGTCCTGGGACGTCGCTATATAATCGACCAAGCCGGGATTGGCACGCGCTCGGAGGATCGGGGCGTGATAGATCAGATAGGAAAATACCTAGGAATCCCTTTTGACTAGGGAGCCTTAAAGAGACAGAAGTTTGCATGGATAGGGTAAACATGAATTTGGAAGGATAGAATGAACAAATCATATCGAAGGCGGGCAACGAAATCGTTCTGAAGCATTACCACAATATGCAATGTTAGATTTTAAAATCCTAATATCAATTTGTAGAGCAATTGAGAAAAAAAAATAGCCAGCTTTTAGTGGAAAAATAGTGAGACGAAAGCTAGTCTGCGTTGGAAAAGATGGGAAGTTCTAAAATTTAGGATAGGAAAGATAGGGGAGGAATGGGGTTCAGGGACTTACTTACTATAAACAAGGCCCTCTGGGTAAACAAGCATGGAGATTGTTTAAAAATCCGAACACATTATGGAGCAAACTACTAAAAGGGCTCTATTTTTGTCGAAAAGATTTTTGGCATGCTAAGAAAGGAACCAAGCCTTCATGGGGATGGCAAAGTCTAATTATGGGAAGGGGTGCGATATCAAACTAAATGAGGTGGTCGAAATGGAGAAAAGGTCAACATCAGAACAGATAGATGGCTGAAAAAAGGACTAATCTAGGGGCTGGCAAACATAAATAACCCACAAAAGGTTTCAGAATTGATGAAATTTGAAGAGGAACAATGGAATGAACAAATTATAAACAACCTCTTTGACATGCAGACTACTCAGGAGATCCTTGATATTCCAATCAAATGGCAATTTACCAATGATGAATTAGCATGGACAGGGACTGAGAATGGGACTTTTACAGTCAAAAATGGCTACAACACACTTAGAGAAGAGATGATGACAATCAAGGCAGCAACTAAACGACCTTCTTCCTCCTACCAAACACCGAGAGCACTATGGAACGCTATATGGAATATGCAAATCAGCCCTAAAGTAAAGATTTATATGGAGTATCTGTCAAAACTTCATCCCATCCAAGGAGAATTTATGGAAAAGAAATATATTACCCGATCTTGTCTGCAATTTTTAGCAAGAGGAAGTGGAAACAGCAAAGCATATACTCCTCTACTCCTAGACCGCACAAGTATGGGATAACTTGGAAATCAAAGTACAGATAGTTACACACGACATTACATGAATGGATGCATGGCTGGCGCTCTTTATAGGGAAAAACACCAACTTACCCTCCCTAGAAGTGATTTCAAACATTCTCTGGCAAATTTGGAAGGGTCGCAACAATCTTATATTTTAGGGAAGCAAGCTGGATGCCTACAACCTAGTAGATCTAGCTCGGTTTCAGCAGAAAAGCTTTGAACAATGGGGCTTTCAACACTCTCAAGCAGGAAAGGCAGGGGGAAAAGAGTTATCTCAGATCTAGGTTGCTCCAGCAATAGGCATGCTGAAAATCAACATCGATGGGCCGCTCAGTGAGGGTTCGATGGAAGGAGCCATCTCCTGCATTGTCCTAGACCACTCAGGTAGCCTCGTTGAGGGATTCACCAGGACTGTCCAAGCAACCTCAGCTACTCAACTGGAAACCCTAGCCCTTTTGGAAGCTTTGAAGTACATTGAGCGAACGAACATGGGAGCTGTTTCTATAGAATCCAACTGTCTAGATCTGGTACGATCCCTCAAAACTACAGCACATGGACTCATGACAAAGTGTAAAGATCTATTAGCAAATCTACCATTTGTGGGCCTTGCATTCTATCGAAGAACCGCAAACTCAGTTGCAGAATGGGCCACGCGCGAGCATAGAAAAAAGACATTACTACCCAATTGGTTTTCTATCCTCCCTAGGCCCTTTGGGTCCTACTATGTAATGACGCCACAGTCTTGAGCGCTGCTGGTACTACACCAGTTATGATATAAATAAAAGATCTTTTTCGATATAATAAAAAAGAACAAGGCAGGTTCTTGTTATTAAAAAAAAGCGGAGTACGGATTTACAAGAGGGAGAAAAGTGCTAGAGATCTTCTAATCGCGGTTGAGATAAAGAAACCTCATAAAGATAAATCTTTTTTTAGATGCAATTGACTTGTCAGAGGGACCAGGACAATCTAAGGAAACAGGAAAAGTACCCTGGTTGTTTTCGCTGTACCCGTTGTTTGAGAGAGAGAGAAAGAGAGAGAGAGAGAGAGGATTCAGATGGAAACAAATGGAGATACGAGAGAGGTATGTTATCCCAACACGAGCCCTTCTCTCAACCATTCAAATAGGACCGACGGTTAGTCTCTCGCACAATTAATTTCCATCTCAAAGCGTTTAGCTCTCAGAAATTTTCTATTTCATAGGATCCACACAAAATGGTAATTAGAGAGCATACTTGCTAATCAAGCTTATCTTATAGAACCAACACTGCAATTCTACATTGGCTTAGAGGGGAGAGTAGGGAATATCTAGGATAGCATCGGGAAAGGAAAGTATATAAAATTGAACTGTTAGCCCATTCATATTCAGCATCAAACCGAGTCTCCCTTTGTATAGAAGAGGATGGCATTACAGACCACTTTATTACTGGCTCGGACTTAAAGCAACCAATACAGACTCAGCGGACTCAATGATCTAGCATACTGCCAAACAACTTTGTCAAAGTGGTCCGTTCATTGTTACTGAGATTTCTTCACTTTCGTTGGATCCCGGTTCTGTTCCATAATTAATATCTGGTTGCGCCGTGTTTACCACTTCTTCGGGATAAAGCTCTCCGTGGTCTCATAGGTCCTGAGAATCATCCATTTATTCTATAATGCTTTGTCCGTATTTTATGAGCACTTGCCGAATGAAATCCCCGGTTAACTAACTGGTACGCCTGAGAATAATCCCACGGCATCTCTTCATGATATGCACTAAGCCATATGAACCTTAGCATGGTTTAATACACAGAACTCTCTTTGAATCTCTCTGTATTCTTCAGGGAGCGTCTACACGAATACATTCGAAGGACTTGTATACCTTAGCAACGGAATAAACACGATTGAGTTGTTGTGCTGGTTCGAAAGTATACAGGATCCACGGTCTGTAAAAAGGGATGGTTGTATCAACTTGCACATGAGCTCTGCCGTAAATAGGTCCTTCCAAAAAAGCAAAGGATGGAATCACTCGAGAACATCAGCTAGGTGTTTGAGGTGGTCTTGTTGAATTGAAATGTTTAAAACTGAATTGATAAATTGTTAAAAGTTTATGACTAAATTAGAATAATCGAATAATCTAAGCCTGAATTAGCCATCGTACAATAGACTTTTTGGACAATTTTCCCTAATTTTAGTATTTATGATTTCATTGTTCAACATTTATATTTTGCAATCAATTCCTCTCTATTAATTGATTTATGCAATCAAATTGTCCTGATAATGAGATGATTTCGCTAATCTTCGTTGGTCGAACAAAATGAAAATCAACATCCTTGACTCGATATTAAAAGTATTTTGTTCTGACTCTGAGTCACAAAAGAGTTCTCCTGGCAATTTGACATTCTGCTATGACGTGCTTCTCATATGTTCATATCATAAGTCATCACATTGCTTCATTAGTTTTCACAAGCTGTCATGTAGTACTTTATTAATACGTCTATGATGGGGTGCAATTAGAACGCACCGTTTTGTTTTGATAAGTTATGATGGAAACACACCCTTTGAAAGGGTATGAGGAAGTCATATAAAAATCTTTTGAAGATAACCGTTGGGATGGTTGGCAGAACGTAGCTCAGAAAGAAATTGTTCTCTTTTTTCTTGTCCTACTTCCATAAAAGAAAAAGAAGGCATTCCATTTCTCCTTTACAAAAACAATTGGCATTTACGCTGTGGAAATTGGATGTTTTTCTCATGACTGTATTCAGACCAACGTGAAGTAATATTGTTCATCATTTTCCACAATTCAACTATCATTCCGGGGTAAATTATTCATTGCGAATCGGAAATAGGTAAGTCATCTTATGCCGATTATCTTCCTACATTGGTATTAGAGCCCGATTGTGATTTCTACCTTGTTTTTTCATCAAATTTTCTCGTTTACCATTTGATATCAAGATCAAGAGAATGAAATCTACATTGTATGGATGTTTATTGCTCAGAAATGCAATCTGAATCGTCGAAAACGAACCGAAGCGAAAAATGGGTTTGGGGCTGTGTACACCCGTACGGTTTTAGCCATTTTTCGAAATATCTTTTTAGCCAAAATAAAATTTTAGATATATAGGGTGAAAGTACTCATCGAGATGAGTCGAATGGTGGGTCGAAAGCCGCCGGGAGATGCTAGACGCGCCCACACGCGTGGCCAGAAGCCGCGGCGCATGGGCGCCACATACCCAACATGCTGGGAATCCCAACACGTGAGTGTCACATGCATGTCAATGAACCGATGCATGCTGACATCATCCAACAGTCAGTAACCACCAGATGACGTCATCGATGACGTCACCGCCGGCGACCGTCGGCAATCCAACCGACCCGACCAGACCCGTTGATCGGTCAACCGGTCAGACCAGTCAACTGGTCCGGCAATCAAACCGATCGAACTAGTCGAACCGGCCAGGAGCCTTCTGGCTTGTTGGCGCGTGCGCCACACGCGCCGTACACTCAAGCGGTGCGTGTGGGCACGTACGACGTCCGATTGGAGTGTGGTCGGCGGCGTTTGATTCGTATGAATGTTTCTACACTGTGATATAATTATTTTACATGTTTGAGTTTTTCAAAGGTATAAAAATGTATACGGAACCCTAAGTACTCGTATTTTTTAGGAGTAAATGTATTTTTTATTCATGTTTGGCCTGTATTTTCTCATGGTTTTGGAAATGCAATAGCTAGCTTACATGAAAATGGTATTATATATGTTGTGTAGAGCTTGGTTCGTTGATAGCATGTATATAGTTTAATATACTTGCAATTTTCTAGTTCCAAGAAAATTCAAACAATGGTAGTAAATCATTGATTTTCATTACATGTTGAATTACGATTTTGATTATAGTTGCTGCATGATTGTTTATTGAACGTTGGTTCACATCATGCTATGCCTTTTGTGTTAATGGAAAAATATAGAAATTACATGAGGTCATGTAATGATTTTTCCTGGTGAGAGTTCGTAGGTCGGTAGAATTCAAAGGAGTTCTCACCTAGAACTTAAAATTTGTGCAAATTAAACTAATTAATTATAATAGAACAATCGAATATATGAGCTGATTGGGAACATAGTGAACTTTCGTTTATGTGTCTTTTGTTGAATTATCATTAATTTAGTTTGTATTTACTGCAAATTAAATATGTGTGTTACTTTGAAAGTGTGCTAGTATTGATTCTACGTTTATTATGTCAATGTATTATAGCAATTGATTATGACTTCAGCATCCAAGACTATCGTGGTTGACCTTAATAAGGGTGAAAAACTGAATGATAATAATTATGTTATTTGGGACCGAAAGGTTTAGTACATCCTTGAAGTGTAAGAGGTTTTGGAAACCCTCAACCACTCCATTAATGAACCTGAGCATGGAACTTCAACTCAATACAAGAGAGATCTAAAAGCTTATCAAGCTTCGAACAAGAAAAAATAGCATTATTCGCATTACGTTGTTGATTTGTATACAAGATGATGTCATGTGTGAGTTTAAAAGTTATAATAAAGTTCAGGCAATGTGGGTTGCCTTGAAAGATAAGTTTGGGGGTACATCTGCCACTAAGTTGAGGAGACTCACCATCAAGTTTGACACATATAGAAAGCGCCCAAATGTAACAATGAGGCAGCATCTTCGGGAGATGTCAAACATGATTCGTGAGCTGAAGTTGGTAGGTCATTCTCTTACTGATGAACAACAAGTTCAGGCTATTATAAGGTCTCTTCCTGATAATTGGGAGCATATGAAGATCATCGTGACGCAAAATGAGAATATTGTCACTTTTGATGATATAGCGCATCATTTGGAATTAGAGGATGAGCATCTAGAGGCTGCAAAATCCTTTACCCATGCTTATATTGTTGAATCGAGTTCGCATAAAACTTCGGGCTTCAAGCGCAAAAGGAATCATCAATTCAACAACAAAAGGAAGAAGACTAATCAGGCACCTAAGAGAGCTAAGACCTTCCGACGCAAGAAGCGTGGTGGGAAGAAGGACAAGGCCAAGATGAAGTGCTACAATTGTGGCAAGATGGGTCACTTTACTTGTGAATGCATTGAGTCGAAAGAGGTACCATATTACTCCATTACTTTAAGTTTTTGTTTCTAGCACTATAACGCTTGCTAAATCTTATCCAACGTGGACTATAGACTCAGGAGCAACAGACCACATAGCTAGAGATCGAGAAGTATTTGTAGAGTATCATTGGATACAGCCTGGAAGAAGATGGATACATGTTGGGAATAACTCAAGAATTTAAGTAAAGGATATCGGCATATGTAAATTAATTTTATGTGGTAGTAGAAACATATTTCTACATGATGTCCTCTATGCTCTAGATATTCAACGAAACTTGGTCTCTATGTTGTTCTTCTTAGCCTAGGATATGTATTGAATTTCCATTGTTATTGTGTTGACATTTTGTTTGGAACAATTTATTATGGTTCAAATCATGTATTGAATGGTTTTATGATGTTAGATATTGACTATGATCAGTACAATGTTAAAGTCGATGGTTATTTTTCTTTAATTGCATCTTCTAGTAGTGTTGAGATTGATGCAAGTACTTGGCATCCTATATTAGGCTACATTGGGTTACAAAGAATGCAAAGATTAGCTAGAGATGCCTTTTAGGGTTACTTATTAATGTTAACTTACCCGTATGTGAACATTGTCTAGCAAGAAAAGCAATTAGAAAACCATACGGTAAAGGAACTAGAGCCAAATTTCCATTGCAACTCATACATTCTCACATTTGTGGTCCTTTGAATGTAAAGGCAAGGCATGGAGTCTCATATTCATCACTTTCATAGATGACTTCACACGTTTTGGTTATGTCTTTCTGATCTCCCATAAGTCAAAAGCATTAGACTGTTTTAGACTATATATAGCGATAGTAGAGAATCAGTTGAACAAAACAATAAAGGCATTAAGAACCGATCGCAGACGTGAGTATCTATTTGAGCAATTCAAGGCTCTTTGTGATGAAAATGGAATCGTACGTCAATTGATTATTTCTAGTACTCCACAACAAAATGGGATAGCTGAAAGAAAGAATAGAATCATATTGAAAACGGTTAGGTCTATGATGGCGTAAATAAATTTACCTATATCTTATTGAGGAGATGTGTTATTGACTGTTGCCTATGTACTTAACCGAGTGCCCTCAAAATCAGTCACTTCCACCTCTTATGAATTGTGGACTAGTAGGAAACCAGACTTAAGTAATCTACGTCCATGGGGGTGTACAGCTTATGTTCATGATTCTTCCCATAAATATGGCAAATTAGGTCATAGAGGGAAGAAATGTATCTTTAGAAGATATTCTGAACACTCCAAAGGGTACGTGTTCATAAGTGAACAAGCTGATGGAAGTATGATCGAGATGGAGTCACGAGATGTTACGTTCTTGGAGAACTATTTTCCTAATAGAAGTGAGATTAATAAGGATTTCCAATTATATGAGATTGAAGATCCTAATAACACACCCACTAATGTCGTAAAGGGAAATGAAGATTTACCTCAACATAGTGGGAGTGTCGCATCGCCTGGCGAACTGAATTCAAGATAAATTGAATTACGTAAAAGTAATTGTAAAAGTATTCCCCGTCGTCGTTTTGAGATTGAATGGGAAGCATTTATGATTGCTTAGAAAGATGATGCTGAGCCTAAGACTGTTCAAGAGGCTCTCTCATCCTCTGATAAGGAAGAAGGGAGAAAAGCTTTGGAAGATGAAATGGAGTCAATTAGGGCAAATCACGTCTAGGACTTGGTTGATCTAACACCCAATCGCAAAAACCATTGGAAACATATGGGTTTTTAAGATTAAGTGAAGGGCGGATGGATTCATTGAAAAGTATCAGGCTCATCTTGTGGCGAAAGGTTATACTCAATAAGAGGGTATAGACTATGATGAAACATTTTCACCAGTTGTAAGGTTTGCCTCAATACGGCTTATCCTAGTCATGATTGCACATTTGGACCTTGAATTACATCAAATGGATGTAAAGACAGCATTTCTCAATGGAAAACTAGATGAAAAATATATATATATATATATATATATATATATATATATATATGAAGCAGCCAATAGGTTTCATAGCTAAAGGTCAAAAGCATAAAGTTTGCAAGCTTCATCACTCAATATATGGCCTTAAGCAATCATCTAGATAGTGGTATCTTCGTTTTCATTAAGCCATAACGACTTTTGGTTTCATGATGATTGAAGAAGATCATTGTGTATATGTCAAGCGGTCCGAAAATAAATTTGTGATTTGGTCACTTTATGTAAATGATATTCTATTGACTAGAAATGACAAGGTTTTTGTTATCACTATAAAAGAATGGTTGTCTTCTAATTTTGAAATGAAGAACATTGGAGAAGCTACTTATATATTAAGAGTTAAGATCAAAAGAGATCAATCAAGGAAACTCCTTACTTTATCACAAGAGTCTTATATAATGAAGATTCTTGAACGTTTCAATATGCAGCACTGTAATCCCATTGATACCCCTGTCATGCAAGGTGAAGGCCTAAGTACTAAAATGTGTCCTAAGACTCCAAAAGAAAATAAAGTAATGAAAATTGTTCCTTACGCTAGTATGGTCAGAAGTTTGATGTATGCTATGATGTGTACTCGACCCGACATATGTTATGCCGTGAGATTGGTGAGCTAATATCAATCAAATCCTGGTCAAGCACACTAGAAAGTAGTGAAGAGGATCTTGAGATACTTAAAATGCACCATGGACTATCAACTTTGTTACTAAGGGAATGATTTATGCTTATAAGACTATTTAGATGATGATTGGAGTGGAGACCTAGATAAGCGTAAATCGACTTTTGGATATGCGTTCTTGCTCAATGGAGGTGCAATTTCTTGGAATAGCAAGAAACAAACATGCACGGCCTTGTCTACGATGAAGGCAGAATTTATTGCATGCTCTGCCGCAATGCAAGAAGCAGTATGGCTAAAACGTTTCTTGAAAAATTTAGCCATTGTCACTAAGGTTCCAAGACCGATGATAGTTTATTGCGATAGTCAAGCAGCCATTGCATATATGAAAGATCCCAAGTATCATGGAAGGATGAAGCACATTGACATAAAGAACAACTTCATTAGAGATATAATAGCGCAGAAAGAAGTGATCATACAATACATTTAAACTAATAGAATGATTATTGATCCATTTACAAAGGCTGTTCCTAGATACGTATTCTTGACCCACAGGGTGTCACTAGGATTATGTAGAATTTGATATGTGTTATTGTAAATGATCATTGGTTTATGTATATGTGGACATATGTATTTTACTTGTTTATTCATTAGTGACTTGATGTTTTATCAATAAGTACAAATCCATCATGAGACTAGCACAAACACACGTATATTATTGAAAAGTATATCAGCAGGAAATTATTGGCTCACTTACATGAACAATCACCTCAAGTGCTATACTTAGCACGTTAAGATGAGACTCTATGTACAAATAAATACTGAAAGGGCAAGTTTAGTACATAAAATAATATGTCGCATTGATTGGAGTCAAGATGAGGTATGTGATTTATATATAATAAGACCGAACATGATAGTCCCACAATCATGTATGCCTGAAAGATGCCGAATGCGAGTACTTAATTGGGCGCTATAGAAAGCGAGTTGATATAACACTCGAGCTAAACTTGGGTATGTGAGAAGCACATGACTATATTTAGACAAAGATTCATATAGTAGATATATTTAATAAATGACATATGCTCTTAGAAAAAGAGAAATCCACTATAGCATGTAATTCATACTATATGTTTATTGTACGACCGACAAGGGAATGTGAGTAAAACTATCCCTATTTACTCATCATGTGAGCTCTTGAGGTAATTTATAATTTACCTCACTTTGTGCCCTATATTACTTCTGACTATGTTTACGAAGTGAAAGATCAATGTTGCTACTTTAGCATGTTACTAGCGGTCATGAATAAATATATAGCTTTATGGGACGTGTCTAAGAAAGCAGTTATTCTGAAATGGAGAGAGACATGAGTGTGAAGAAAGACTATCGTTGTTTTACATCTATCACATGTATTTATTGGCCAACCAATTATATCACCTTATGTGGTTTTGGATATAATTGTAAACACATTGTGTAATGAGAATAGTCAACTATAGCCTTTATGGGATAGGTATACTTGGATTGATATAACAAAATATGTTTAGAGCACTGTGAGACATCAATTGTTTATTTCTTTTAAGGTTGTAGCCATTATGTCATCCCTAATAGGTGCATAATTTGAGCTCCCAAGTACAGGTGTACTCACTGGTCGCACGGCTTTCTTGCAAATATGAATTGTTTTCTAAAATTGATGAATGTTGAATGTCTTATATTCTTGATAGAGTACTATCAAGCCCATCATGTCCAAGTGGGAGATATAGTACTTTATTAATACGTCCATGATGGGGTGCAATTAGAATGCACCGTTTCATTTTGATAAGTTATGATAGAAAGATACCCTTTGAAAGGATACGAGAGAGTCATATAAAAATCTTCTAAAGATAACCGTTGGGATGGTTGGCAGAACATACGCTCATAAAGAAATTGTTCTCTTTTTTTCTTGTCCCTTGTTGACACCTAAATTTTGGCGACCCAGTCATTTATTTATTGCATAAAAAAAATTAGGGATTAAAAGTTAATCCCTAAACAAAAATATAGAATTAAAATTGCATAACATATAGTTTTAGGACGATTTATTTTATTTTGTTCCATTTGCATTAGACCGACGATTGATAGGTGTTAATTTTTCCAATATTCAATGATATGATGGGAGATTTTTCATATATTCAGGTAATATACACTGAGGGATATATTTTTGGGCAGAAAGGAAGGTTTCGGATGGAATATTAGAAAAAAGATGAAAGAAAATATTGTGCATGAGTGCATATATTTTGACGATATATTCAAGAGGCTACGCACGAGCAAAATTGATTTTCATTTGTATTGAAAAAGGAAATAAAATATTCCACAAAAATTAAGTCTCCCGCTTATAAAAGTCAGCTCGCGTACGGACAAAGGGGGGCTTCTCTTTTCATCACTTCGTAAGGGGTTCTTTTTTTTCCGTTCTATGGAGGACAAAGGAGAGGGTTATTTTTCATTTTTTATAGGGGAGAGTCCTTTTTGTTTTTTACAAAGTCAACAAAGGGGGGGCTTCACTTTTGCTGAAGGGGGCAGGGAGGTACAACAGAGAGACATGTGAGGGGACGTGAGGAAGAGAAAAAAAGAAGAAGAAAAAAACAAAAACAGAAAAAAATAAAATAAAAGAACTGTTCATCTTCTTCGCGAGCTCCTCCACTGTCGTGGCCGACCCCTTGCACAGTGTCGCCGAGCCTCGCTGCACCACTGTCGCCTTGTAGCTGTCCAAGCATCCCCTCGCCTTAGCAACCACCACCAGCTCGTTGTTGCCACCTTTGCCCGAGCGCCAACAACACCAGTAGCTGAGCTCCTCATCGCCCCCAGCAACTCACCCTCTCGCGATTCTTTGCGTCCGCCATCGTCTCGCCGCCTTCCGCCCGAGCACCAATGCCGCAAGCACATGCCACCGTCTCTACCCGTTACCACCAACCCCCTTTGAGCGACGCCCGCAGCAGCTGCCTTCCATCCTCCACGATCACCACAGCTGCTTCTGCAGCCGGCCCCATAGCAGCTCACCCTTTGCCGGTCGCCACATCTCCGTGCCAAGCCTCCGACGCCAGCAACCCTCTACAAAGCCGGTCTTCGCCCCCCTCCTGCAGCACCAGCCACTGCTACTACCGACGTCACTATTCCGCCGGTCCCCGCGCCTCTTGCTGCAGCAAACCATGACACCTGCAGCCCGATCCCAACTCCGAACGCAACCTGCAGCACCCGCCGCCACTGCTGCCAACACCGACAGCCTGAGCCCCCTCGTCTTGCCATCGCTACCCTCCGCCTGAGGAGTTGGTTGAGATCTCAATCTGATTGCTTTCGGCCCAAATTTGGAAAGAGTCTCTTCAAATTTAGGTAAGATACACGTCTCTAATGTATCTACTACCTAATATATGTCTATTAGTAACTAATGTGCACATTCATAAGTGATAGACGTATTTCCCAATTAGGGTTAATTGCCTAATCCGCAACCACACGCCAATGTTTTATTCCTTCTATAAGGCTTTAGATGGAATAATTAATAATGCAGGAATACAATTGATATATTGATCTTTCAGGCTTAAGATCAATTTGTCCATCTTATTAGCGAAATAATCAAGTTTGATTTAGATATTCTTCCTTCGTGTATGATATCTTTGATGATTCTGAATGGCTTGGTGCTCGTCTCATCTTGATTGCTCTATTTATCCCAAAATATGTTTGAGTTAGATTAGGTTCATGTTAGAATAACGTCTGCTTTAGGGTGATTTGCATATTTAGACTAAGCAATTTATTTATTCTGAATTTTTTAAATAAAAAATATCAAAAACATTAATTTAGGATGTTAGATTCTCTTTTCATTAATTTAAATTGCACGTCTAATTATTTGTCAATTTTAATTTTGAATTTAAAGCAAAAGAAAAAGATAAAGAACAAAAGAATTAGGGCATTCTTTGCACGTCATTTAGTCATTACATATTAGGATAAGATTGCATGTTTAATTTAATTCAAGATAATCTTTCTAACTCATTACAGGTCTAGATTATTTTTCATAAATGGATTGCATTTTAGGTTAGAGATTACCAAGATAAGATAACATTCTAGTTTAAATTAGGATTTGGCCTAATCTAATTCCTAATATAAGTTGGATGATATCTTAATCTGGATAGATAATTTTTGGCAATTTTCTAATTTCGAATTTCATAAAAATACCCAAAAAAAAAACTGTCTTAGAATAAATTAATTTCATTCTCTATGATAGATTGCATGCTTATTAAGAAAACACAAAAACATTATACTTAAGTCATATAGTTTAGGTCATATTGCTAAGTCATATCACTTCATGTTAGATTAGTAGCATGCATTATATAAAGCATGATTCTCATTAACCAAGCGAAAATAAAAATTAAGTAATTGTGTATTAATTAGAAATCATATCTAGGACTGTTGATGTAAATTCTAATTTAACATTGCAAATGCTTTCGATGCTAGGAGGTAAGTCCTGCAATTTATTTATTGCATTATTTGGGTATTAAATTAATGGTTTGCGCACCCGTATGATCACCTCACGTGTTAGGGAAGTAAATTAAAATCAACTCAAGCTACCTGCAAAACATTTTTTAGAAATAAAAGAGAAAGGTACCGAAAGGACGTTGGAGAAATCTAGCGTAATCAACTCTCGGAACTCATAATCTCTGGTTCGCAAGTGTGACATCCCGAAATTTGGCCCCGTTTCTTATATATGAAATGGTTGTTTCTTCGACACGCTTATGGTTAATTTACTCGGAACTGATCACTCACGAGTTAACTAATCTATTAGGTGAGGCCGTTAAGGGATATAAACGCGATAAACTAGAGAATTCAATCAAAAATTGACCACTCGACCATAATAATCGGCAATGGTCAATATGACACCGTTATAAATCCACTAATGAACGAATATAAGCCAATTTGATGGAAGTACATAGTCGAATTGCGGGTGGTTCCACACGATTGCAATATTCGCGTCGAATGGAATAAATCGATTTTTCTATCGATATTATATTCAGGACATGTAATTGAACCATCACGATTACATGACAACCGAGGGTCGTCTACGATTCAAAGATGCACAAACGTGGATAAAAAATTATTGACCACGAGTCAAACGCGCTAAAATCCCTAAAAGCTACCCGGTAGATTAGGTCGTACTAAAGTCGCGTTCAGTCGATTTTAACAATAAAATTTAATTCGATTTTGGGAATCGAACGTTCGAGTGTGTCACGATTTATTTATTGGACGTCGGCTTATCTTTCGGCGAATTTTTGACGAGTTCGAAGTTTTGAGGAAAAACGATTTTCAGACAAAAGGAAAATGGAAAGGAAATTCGGATGGGTAGAGAAATTGGGTTTTTCTACCCCCAAAAAGGGTTTAATTGTGGGAAATTATAGGTAAATTTTGATTAGTGGAGTGAAGATGAAGCATAGAGACTTTTATGGCGAGAGTGATGATGAATTAGATATTTTTCGAGGTGCGGACCCCTGGAGTGCCAGAACTTGGCAAAAAGGGACACTTAAGTGCCATAACTTACGAAATGTACACTTAAGTGCCAAAATCAGAGCAAAATGGATCACTTGAGTGCCAATCCGGCCAAAATCCAGCCAAAACACTGACGTGTCAATTTTCCGGCAAAACATGTGCAAAACAACGTCATTTTTTGTGTTGACGTGGTTAAAATTTAATATAAAAATTAATTAAATTAAATTTATATAAAATATTTATAAAAACACAAATATTTTAAATATTTTAAAAGTATAAAATAAAAAAATAAAAAGAATTTAAAAAAAAAAGTTGCGATTGAGCCCTCGCCGCGCGCCGCCTCCCCGCCATCGCCGGCAAGATCTGGCGACGGAGGGGGGAGGGTCGGCCGAGGTCGTCGGGCTCTGGCCAGAGGCCAGCGACCCCGGTCAACTAGCGGCGAGGGCCCGCGAGCCCTCGCCCCGATCGGGGGCAAGGGTCGCGACCCTCGCCCGGATCCGACGAGGGTTGACGGCCCTCACCCGGCCGGGCGAAGGGCCGCCACCCGCCGAGGCGACCCCCGGTGGGTAGCGGCCCTTGGCCCAACCGGGCGAGGGCGCCGACCCTCGCCCAGATCCGGCAAGGGCCGGGGGGTGGGGGAAGGAGGAGGAGGGGAAGTAGCCGGCGGTCGAGGAGGAGGAAGGAAAAAAGGGGAGGGGAAGGAGGAGGAGGGAGGCAGTCGACGGCGAGGGCTAGGGCCGCCGAGCCCCGACCGGGGGCCGCGGCGAGGGCCTACGTGCCCTCGCCCGGATCGGGCGAGCCGGCCCTCGGCAAGGGCTCGCGCAGCCCGGCCGACCCTCCCCATCTTCTGCGACGGCCGGGAGGCGGTGGCGGCGGCAAGGGCTCGGCCCTCGGCCCGCCGGCTGCCTTTCTCCTCCCTTTTTTTTAATAAATAAATATAAATTATATTATTATTATTTTAAATTTAATTTAATTAATTTTTATATTATATTAAAATTCAAATTATTGCCAAAACAACATCGTTTTGGCTGATTTAAGGGCTCTATTTTGGCCAACACCCAAAACGACGTCGTTTTGGGTAAATTTGAGCTGACTCAGCTCTCCGATGAGCCATCTCAGCGAGAAATATTAATATTTTAATGCCACGTAAGATTTCCGGCCGGCTTCACTTGAGGTGGCACTCAGGTATCCCAATTTTCTTAAAATGTGGCACTTAAGTGTCACTTTGTGCCAGGTTATGGCACTTGAAAGGTTCTTTTGCCTATATTTTTCCCAAGTTTTGATTGGTTGTTGCATCTCTCTCTCTCTCTCTCTCTCTCTCTCTCTCTCTCTCTCTCTCTCACGCACGTTCAGCCCTCCTTACTTCCGACCTTCCTCTTCTACTCACTTCCCTCTCAACTTCTCCCTCACGTCTTCATCCCTCTGCTTCATTTCCTCTCTCCCACTTATTTTCCTCCTCACATCTCCATTTTCCTTAACCCCAGCAACCCCTCATGCCCGACTTCTCACCAGCAACACCACCCGCAACACCTCATCAACACCACACATCTTCACCGCCACAAATCTCCACCGCTTGCACCTCACACTGTTCGCCAGCAGCCACCTCACGTCAGCGCACCGAGCTGCCACAGTCCACCATAGCTCCACCCACAGCATCACCGCCCTACCATCATCAGCCCAGCAACCTCACGCCTCCACCATCACCTCCATGAACAGCTTCCCATCTTCGCGCCAACCCTATCACCGCACCAAGACCAGCTCACCCCCTGCGTCTAGCCGTCCAGCCGTCCATTCGCGTCCGTCACTGCCACAACTCCACAACCTGCCAACAGCACCCAGCGGCCACCACCGAGCCTTCCTCCCCTTTTGGCCGAGAGCTAGTAGGACAGCCACCACTGCCATTGAGCCCCGTTCAATCCTCAAGTGGCACGTCCTCGACGCCGTCGCGTCACCATCGCCACGACCCGCCACGAGCCCGCCACCATCGCAAACCTGTGAGTTAACTCCCTAATTATTGATTAGGCCATTAATTATGCTTAGGGGTGATTAGATTAGCACTAATAGTGTTTAGTGTTAATTAATCTTGGTTTAGTTTAGTTTAGATTAAGAATGGTTTATCTTAATTTTAATTGTGATTAGTCTAAGTAATTACGATTAGATTAATTAATCGTGGTTAGATTAATTAATTGAGTTTAGTTTAATTAATCGTAATTTATTTATTTTAATCATCATTTATTTATTTAATCGCAATTAGCATAATTGGTGACGGATTAGTCGTTACGTAGAATTTTACGCTCGTTTTCTTGGATGAAATTATGCGTGATTTTGATGACTTGCATGTCTGATATTATGCGATTGATTACTTGATGGTAGTTATCGATTTTTATTACAAAACTCGGTTTTAAAGGCAATTACATGGAAAAATGTTGGGTGTCGGGTTTGGACGCCAAATTTTATGTGCTAGATAAAACAGTGAAGTTTTAAAATGGGAGTGTACCAAGTTTGACGGTTCGATTTCGAATACGTGACCACGCACGATTATTTTACCGGGATTTTTAAATAAGAAAAATTGGCCAAGTTCAGTATTTGAAAACAAAGCATTTGAAAACAAAGTATGGTGTTCTTGGCTAAATGTGTGCTTGAGTAGTCACTTAATCGAACCCGTCACTTGACGAGAGTTGGGGGTGATGCCCGATTTTATCGGATGCCCGGTGAGGGTTGGGAAGCCGAGTCACGGTTGAGGCCGGACCGATGCTCCTTTATGGAATGCCGTCTAGGCAAGGTTCTAGACGTTGCCGTGCCCGATAGAGCGGGACGATGCCCGGTCATGCCGGAAGAACACCGACTCTTGTGTTGGCTGTGGCCCGATGGGTCATAATAATCGGAACACGTCTGAATGATTGTGATGTATTGCACTTGATTATGAGGTAAAACTGTTAGGCATGGTATGAAACGAGCCAAAATGGGTTTACCTTATAATCGGGACCTATGTGAATGCTTGGAGAATGACTTTTGTGTTCCGATTGTTGATTTTTCTTATGGCATTGATAAAGGCATATGTGACGTGCTAACATGCAGGGGTGTGCCAATGCAAGGTAAGTTGTTTGTGGTGCCTGTTTAGATTGCCTCCAAGGTGAATTTGCGTCCTAGTCGAGGCTTAGGGATTTTAACTCGCTGATATTTTATCTCACCCCTTCGTAATTAGACATTTTCAAGGCCATAGCGTGGAGATCTGCTGAGTGCGAATGTGGTGGGCGCGAGATGCGACACTTGTTGGCTGGCCCTGCCGTTAGTGAAGATTAGGTTAACCCTAATCCCTAAAGGTTTTTTAGAGGATCGATAGGAAGTGGCCGTAGAAAGACTTGTAATTATTAAACTTCTTAGGGGTAATAGTGGATAAATAAATAAGTTGTTTTCAGCAACTTTTGTTGTGATTTACTATCCCGATTGTTTGTTTATTGACCGGGGGTTTATTTAATTCACTTCCGCATACGTTTAATTGAAAGATAAAAAGAATGGGTTGGCAACGCGTCTTAGGACGTCGCATTTTTAATCGACCGTTGAGGGATGTTCGCGCGCTCGGGGTTCAGGGCGTGACAGTAGGAGTAAAGTAAACCTCCCGTTACTTTACTTAGGTTTCTAATCGACCCACCAAAAATAGATTAGTGGCGACTCCTAATTGAAAAGTCATTTGCATGTTAAGAACTTGAACCTAAGTCGTGAATTGGTATGGGCTTGGAAGAGCCCGAGCTAAGTTTAGGCTTAGTAATCCATTAACCAAACCCTAGGTGGTGCACCTGAGGTTAGGACGCGACAGCTTGGCGACTTCATAAGGGACTTTAGTAGAATTAAGCTAATTTTCTCTTCCTTTGAAAAAATATTTTTATTTAGCAGCGAGGATCTCAAGTACGTCCCTAACATTTAAGGTGTTAAATTCTTGCATATGGGTGGTATAAGGGGAGTAGTGATTGCTAACTCTTGTCTTGCAAGTTGGAGTTGGGGATGAATGTTTTAAATTCATACTATTGAAGTGTTGTTTGATATAAACTATTGTGCATGCCTTGCATTTAGCACTACACTATTGCACACACAACCTACCACCGGACCTCGGCCACACCTGAATACTTAGGACGGTATTGAGTTGGATATGACTTCGACCGCGAGGCCGCGTAGTAGAGGTTGACCAACTCCATCTCGAAAGCTTCTTTCTTGGTGTCAAGAATGTTTACATTTGCCCGCAAGGCTGTGCCGCATTGATTGAGCTGAAGTTAAGAGAACTTGACTTAGTATGCGAGGCTGCGACTAGTCAACCCACCCTTTTAACTCCACTTTGTTTAGCCTTCTTAGATAGAAATCGAACCCCACATTTCATGTGCTTGTCTATTTGGTTGCCATCGATTTTTCTTGGTGAAGTAAGTCTTCTATCCCTATACCTTGCAATTTATTTTGTCGTACTTTTGGTCCGTCCCTGACAATCTAGGTCAATCTTTGATTTAATTCCTTTGTCAGTTAGAAATGGAATGACGAAATTGCTATTGAGTGAGTTGCTTGAAAAATAACCAAAAAAACTTTAGAGAATTTGTTTTCAATTAATGTCTAGGAAATTTGGTCCTTGCTAGGTTGTCTATTTTTATTTTTCTAGCTCTTTTTAGGAAATTCCCTTCTTATACAAACATTTCATGAACAAATGAAAAAAAATAAAAAAATAAAAAATCGATTAGATTGTTGTCATGGATTGGTTATCTATTTACACCTCATGCTTACATGTTCCCACTCATTTGAATTAGGTGATTATGGAGCGATCCTGCTCACCCATTCGTACACGATCGAGACGAGGTGCTGAACCATATCGTTGCACGCCTCCAAAGTCAAGTCGATGAATTGTCTGCTACTGTGGCTTGTCTCGTCAAGAAAAAGTGATGTGATGACATATGTACTCTATCTTCAGTGAGAAATTGTGAACTGAAGAAGAAAGCCAAGAGGACTTTTGAACTGTCTCATTCTCCTAAGGGAGTGGAATTTGATGCCACCATGAAGAGACTAGTGACATATCTTGAAGGAAGAATATCTTATCTGAAGGGTTCGTATCACAAGACCAAGGAGGGTAAAGAACTTAAGCACACATGATTCATGGTCCTAAGTAGTTCGCTTTCCTTATTTAATTAGGGGCATGTTCAATTGTACCTTCCCCTGCGTATTTTTATCACTTTTTAGGGATTGGTTTCAATTTCTTATGTTTCTCTTTCTTTTAGTGCTTGAATATTACATTTTTCATTCAAATAAATGTAATTCGATTAATGAATATCAATAAAATTACAAGTTTTGTTTTGAGGACATGATGGGGTACACCAAACCAGCCCGGTGACAATATCCAACAATGAGAAAAAATATCATCCAAAGAGAATTCGACGATTGGGCTTCTTCATGCTTCCTCATCCAAAAAATTCCAAAAAAAAAAAAATCATTTTTTAGGCCATTTCCAATTGCATGCATTAGGTTAACCCTATTTAATTTTCTGACTCATTTACTTCATGTTTCAGAGCATTACTTTCTTAGTCTGATGAGAAAGCATCTGAAAAAGACACATCGGGTTGCAATGATAGATCAATTAAATATGACAAATTGGGGCACTACAGATTCTAGTAGTGACATGACTGAGATAAAATCTCGATCCGAGGAAAAATTGATGTGCAATTTGAATTTACTTTGATTTTGCATAGTATCATATTCATGCACGTTCTCTTGTACAGGGGCAAAAGCAAGAAGGGAGTATTTATCAAATCAAAGATCAGATTTTCATTCTTGATTGATAGGGGCAGTCAAAGGAGGCAGTCCCTTTGTGGGGCAATCCTCTGAATGAATGCTTAAAACCATGTTTTGAGTGTGGTAAATTGTCTATTTTGAAGTTACAAAAGCTTTTCATGTTTAAAGTTGCTAGACTATTTTGAAAAGAGAATTTCCATAGTGATTTACCTATTTAACTCACCAATTTCATGTAGAGATTTGTCAAGATGGATAATCCAATGGAGTGCGAAATGAGACGTGTCGGGATGATGAAAGGCAAGCCTTATCCTATACACACTCCCCTACCTATACATTTGTGAGATGAGTGTAAAAAATTTTATATCCGCAAGGTAAAGAGTTCTCTCGCGAAAGGTATGATGACCGAAATGATGAGGGGCAATTCATTTCTCTATCACAAACACTACAAGTGATCTATTGCCTAACCCCTTTAAGCCGTATACACTTGTGGAGATTTTTTTTGCAAATTATCCCTGTCAAGAACCACCCCACATTGGGGCAAATCGAAGGTAAGACAACATCATGAGGTGAGGAAAATGAAAATGAATTTTTTTGCTCTCACTTGCATCAATTTTCAAGTCGTGCTATTATATTGAATTCATGTGGTAATTCAAGTGCCTTAGGAAGACAAAGAGCATTTCTTTCTCTATCCTATATACTTATATCCTTTGCATAGCCCTCTTGAGCCTGCAATTTTATTTCTTCAAACCCAGTTGGTGATCATCCCCCACATTGGGGCAAAGCAAAAGGTAGATGAGGACCCTTGAAAGTTCGAATGTCATTCAAAGTGTAATTGCTTGATATAGGAATTGTGCGCAAGAATTGAAATCAAAATAAAACTAAAGGGCATGAAAAAGTAGTGTATCTGGTAAAAGCAAGGCTAATGCCCATAAAAAAAAGTGAAGAAAAATGAATGAGAACTAGGGGCATGAAAAAGCAATGTGCCTAGTAAAAGCAAGGCCAATGCCCTTAGAGAAAAATCAAACATTGGCTGTAGAAAGTCGTATCCCCAGTGAGGCGGTACATAAAGAACTCAAATGCCGAGATGTTACAATCAATGAAATTTTGATATGAAGAAAATCTTCGACAGTGAAGAAGAAGATTGGTGGCAATGTCAAGATGAGCACTAACTCTGCGTTACGGCCCTTGCAAAGTCTCTTCAGATTATGGCACTTGAATTAAAATGGGAGTTCATATGTTTATAAGCATCACTCGAAGAAGTACGAGCAAGATTATTTCTTTCTCATTTTGCAGAGTTCTTGACTTGTAAACCCGGAGATGATTACAGAATTATTCTTTCAATTACCTTGACTCAAACAGTCCCTTTGTTAAGCCATTGACCAAGCCCACATTACGGTCCCTATTAAAGACCTCTCAGAATGGTAAGGTCGTACTACTTGCGAGAATACTCGGACCCTTGTTCGTATGATGATAGTGAGATGGAGTGATTCTCCTAAAGTAGCCCTTCTGAATGAGAGTGAGTGAAAGTCTTTTCTAATTGAAAGTCTCTGATTTGATATTCTTGAGAAATCCATGTCATTGTCTTGAACAACAATTCTCTCCTAGGGAAATTTGGGCGATGCAAATATAGTAAAGTCATTATTGAATTGATGAAAACCTCACTAAACCTTGAAATGTGCATTTTAAAGTAGCTCAGATTGTCTACCTCTTTGATAATTGCATACCAGTTTTTGCTCTAATTGTGTCTGACAGATAATATTTCCTTGAAGACAGAGTAATACTTGAAGCCTCAAGACTCGGTGTGCTTCTATAGCTCGACTTCCCTCTTTATCGACCCGGCGTGCTTCCATAGCCCGATGTTCCTTTATATTGACCCGACGTGCTTCCGTAGCCCGGAGTCCTTTTCATTGATTCGGCGTGCTTTCATAGCCCGATGTCTCTTTTAACTGACACGACGTGCTTCTATAACCTGGAGTTCATGACTTGGCATGCTTCAGTAGCCCAAAGCCCTTTTCATTGACTCAGCGTGCTTTCATAGCCCGATGTCTCTCTTAATTAACACGGTGTGCTCCCGTAGCCCAGAATTCCTGACCTAGCGTGCTTTCGTAGCCCGGAATCTTTCTCATCGACCTGGCGTGCATTTGTAGCCCAGAGTCCCTTTCATTGATTCTACATGCTTCCATAGCCCGATGTCCCTCTTGATTGACACGGCATGCTTCCGTAACCCGGATTTCCTTTATATTGACTTGGTGTGCTTTTGTAGCCCGGAGTCATTTTCATTGACTTGGCATGCTTTCATAGCCCGATGTCTTTCTTAATTGACACGGCGTGCTCTCGTCGCCCGGAGTCCCTAACCCGACGTGCTTCCATAGCCTAGAGTTTCTTTTCATCAGTCTAGCAAGTCTTCGCAATCCAGAGTCGCCTTATTAATTTGGCAAGCTTATGAAGCTCAAAGTCTTTTGCACAGTGAGCTTTTGCAGCCCGTGATTTACAAAATCCCTCGTTATCCAAGAATGCCTCAAGATATTAGGAGATGAGTGACCTTAATGAATATTTAAGTTGCAGGAGACATATCCCAAAAAATCAGAGATATCACCAAGTAAGTATATTTCTACACATACTCTAAATACTTGTCATTGTGCAGGTATTCTCTCTCAAGTGCACCGACACTCGACTTGGTCAAGCTGTCCCCCAAAATTTTTTCTCTAGATTCAGTCTGATTAAGGCGACCGAAGACAAGTTCGAGTCTTGATTAGATAATCTATGCCGCAATGCTAGGCAACCATAGAATGGTACGGGTCCTAGACAATATTTGTTGCTTTAACAAGCGACCGTAGAAAGATACGGGTCCTGAAAAAGCTGTTTCTCATTCAGGCGACCGTAGAAAGGTATGGGTCCTGGAAAGTGATATCCCGTTTAGGCGACCGTAGAATGATATGGGTCATAGACAATATTTGTTGCTTTAATAGATGACCGTAGAAAGGTACGAGTCTTGGAAAGTGATTTCCTGTTTAGGCGATCGTAGGATGGTACGGGTCCTAGACAATATTTATTGCTCTAACAGGCGACCGTAGAAAAGGTACGGGTCCTAGAAAAGCAATTTTTTCGGTCAAGGCGACCGAAGAAAGATTCGGATCCTAGATAATCAAATACTATCATACTAGGCAACCGTAAAAAGGTACGGGTCCTAGGAAAGCAGCTTTCTTACAAAACCTTGTTGCTATTCTGGGCGACCGTAGAAAGATAGGGGTTCTAGACATATAACACAAACTATCTTGAATTACTCTACCCTCCTTGAAGGTAAGTCGTTCAAGGTAGATTCCTTTATCGTTTGCATTAGCATTTCCATGCATCATATAAATTGCATTTCGAAATAGAATTCATTTTCTAACAAAAACCATTCAATGCATGTGCATGATCAAAATTTAGGTCTCAATTTATCTTTGAAGGCAACCTTTACGAGCTCACCTTTAAAGAGGGGCAGCTCTTGACACCTAAATTTTGACGACCCAGTCATTTATTTATTGCATAAAAAATTAGGGATTAACTTTTAACCCCTAAAAAAAATATAGAATTAAAATTGCCTAACATATAGTTGTATGAGCATTTATTTTATTTTGTTCCATTTGCATTAGACCGACGATAGATAGGCGTTAATTTTTCCAATATTCAATGATGGGAGATTTTTTATATATTCAAACAATATACACTAAGGGATATATTTTTTGGGTAGAAAGGAAGGTTTCATACGGAATATTAGAAAAAAGATGAAACAGAAAATTGTGCATGAGTGCATATATTTTAATGATATATTCAGGAGGCTACACAAGAGCAAAATTGATTTTCATGTGTATTGAAAAAGGAAATAAAATATTCTACAAAAATTAAGTCTCCCGCTTATAAAAGCCGGCTCGCGTACGGACAAAGGGGGGCTTCTCTTTTCATCACTTCATAGGGGTTCTTTTTTTTTTTTTTCCGTTCTATGGAGGACAAAGGAGAGGGTTATTTTTTGTTTTTTATTGGGGAGAGTCCTTTTTGTTTTTTTCAAAGTCAACAAGGGGGGGCTTCACTTTTGCTGAAGGGGGGCGGAGAGGTACAACAAAGAGACTTATGAGGGGACGTGAGGGAGAGAAAAAAAAGAAGGAAAAAAAAACAAAAACAAAAAAAAAAAAAAAAAAAAAAAAAAAAAAAAAAAGAACTGTTCATCTTCTTCATGAGCTCCTCCGTCACCATGGCCGACCCCCTGCATAGCGTCGCCGAGCTTCGCCACTCCACCACCGCCCTGCAGCCGTCCGAGCATCCCCTCACCTTAGCGACCACCACCAGCTCACCGTCACCACCTCTGCCTGAGCGCTAACAACACCAACAGCCTTGCTTATCGCCGCCCCCAGCAGGTCGCCCTCTACCAGTCGCTGCGTCCGTTGTCGTCTCTGCCACCTTCCGCCCGAGCGCCGACACCGCGAGCACTTGCCACCATCTCTGCCCGCGCCGCCAACCCCCTCTGAGCGACGCCCGCAGCAGCCACCTACCATCCTCCGCGATCACCACCGTCACTCCTGTAGCTGACCCCGCAACAGCTCGCCCTCCGCCGGTCGCCACGTCTCCATGCCAAGCCTCCGCTGCACCGATGCCAGCAGCCCTCTGCAGAGCCGATCTCCGCCCCCTGCTGCAACACCAACCGCTGCTGCTACCGACGCCACTATTCCGCCGATCCCCATACCTCTTGCTGCAGCAAACCACGACACTAGCAGCCCAATCCCAGCTCCGAACACAACCTGCGGCACCCGCCACCACTGCTGCCAACACCGGCAGCCCGAGCCCCCTCGTCTTGCCATCGCTACCGTCCACCCGAGGAGTTGATTGAGATCCCGATCTGATTGCGTTCGACCCAAATTTGGAAAGAGTCTCTTTAAATTTAGGTAAGATACACGTCTCTAATGTATCTGCTGCCTAATATATGTCTACTGGTAACTAATGTGCACATTTATAAGTGATAGACGTATTTCCCAATTAGGGTTAATTGTCTAATCCGCAACCGCACGCCAATTTTTTATTCCATCTATAAGGCTTTAGATGGAATAATTAATCATGTGGGAATAAAATTGATATCTTGATCTTTAAGGCTTAAGATCAATTTGTCCATCTTATTAGCGAAATAATCAAGTTTGATTTAGATATTGTTCCTTGATGTATGATATCTTTGATGATTCCGAATGGCTTGGTGCTCGTCTCGTCTTGATTGCTCTAGTTATCCCAAAATATGTTTGAGTTATATTAGGTTCATGTTAGAATAACGCCTGCTTTAGGGTGATTTGCATATTTAGACTAAGTATTTTATTTATTCTGAATTTTTGAAATAAAAAATACCAAAAACATTAATTTAGGATGTTAGATTCTCTTTTCATTAATTTAAATTGCACGTCCAATTATTTGCCAATTTTAATTTCGAATTTAAAGAAAAAGAAAAAGAAAAAAAGAATTAAGGCATTCTTTGCACGTCATTTAGTCATTGCATATTAGGATAAGATTGCACGTTTAATTTAATTCAAGATAATCTTTCTAATTCATTATAGGTCTAAATAATTTTTCATAAATGGATTGCATTTTAGGTTAGAGATTACCAAGATAAGATAACTTTCTAGTTTAAATTAGGATTTGGCATAATCTAATTCCTAATATAAGTTGGATGATATCTTAATCTGGATAGATAATTTTTGGCAATTTTCTAATTTCGAATTTAATGAATAATACCAAAAAAAAAAAAAAACTGTCTTAGAATAAATTAATTTCATTCTCTAAGATAGATTGCATGCTTATTAAGAAAACACAAAAACATTATACTTATGTCATATAGTTTAGGTCATATTGCTAAGTCATATCACTTCATGTTAGATTAGTAGCATGCATTGCATAAAGCATGATTCTCATCAAACAAGCGAAAATAAAAATTACGTAATTACGTATTAATTATAAATCATATCTAGGACTGTTGATGTGAATTCTGATTTAACATTGTAGATGCTTTCGATACTATGAGGTAAGTCCTGCAATTTATTTATTGCATTATTTAGGTGTTAAATTGATGATTTACGCACCCGCATGATCACCTCACGTATTAGGGAAGTAATTAAAATCAACTCAAGCTGCCTACAAAACATTTTTTTTGAAATAAAAGAGAAAGGTACCGAAAGGGCGTTGGAGAAATCTAGCGTAATCAAGTCCCCGAAGTCACAATCTCTAGTTCACAGGAGTAAAGTAAACCTCCTGTTACTTTACTTGGATTTCTAATCGACCCACCAAAAATAATTTAGCGGCGACTCCTAATTGAAAAGTCATTTGCATGTTAAGAACTTGAACCTAAGTCGTGAATTGGTATGGGCTTGGGAGAACCCGAGCTAAGTTTAGGCTTAGTAATCCATTAGCCAAACCCTAGGTGGTGCACCTGAGGTTAGGTCATGATGTCCCCTTTCCATCAAAGAAAAAGAAGGCACTCCATTTCTCATTTACAAAAACAATTGGTATTTACGCTGTGGAAATTGGATGTTTTCCTCGTGACTACATTCAGACCAACGTGAAGTAATATTGTTCGTCATTCATCCGCAATTCAACGATTTTTCCAGGGTAAATTGTTCATTGTGAATCGGAAATAGGTAAGCCATCTTCCGCCAACTATCTTCCTACTTGTCACATCTTCGTGGCAACACTCGACTTATGTCTCTCACAGCCTCACTCATCAAGTCATACAATACTAGCAAATCTTTATACTCGCTGAAAACAAAGCAAAGAAGGGACACCATATATCTGCATGGCCAATTCGCTAGGTCTCCCTTCCAAAAGTAAGGATGAATACTCTTTATGCTAAATATATTCTACACACATGAGTAGCCAACCAAGTCTACATTAGGGCTAGCACTATCACTTAAAGGGGTAAATAGGTGATTATGAACAATTAAAGCGAAATTTTAAATAAGCAAGTTCAATATCGCGGAAAAAAAAAACAAACAAACAAACAAACAAAGTTTGATGAGAACTTTTGCAATGATCAAACTTTATTGTATGCAATAAACAAAATAAATGAGAGATTAAAGGATAGAGAAAATTACACACAATAATGATAGTTATTCAACCAATGATAAGCTTATATCCATTCTCCCGCATTGACAGTCTGATGTGGACATCGAGCCATATCGAAGAGGAGGTGCTAGGGACCCATTGTCTATTCCTACTGGTTCGATTACTCGAGTGCGGGCCAAGCAATTTAGGTAAGTTGTTGGCATCATGGTTCGTGATCTTTGGCGTGGAGATGACCTTGGATCGAATCTTGAAAAATCATGGAAATCTTGGCGCAATTTGATTATCTAGTCATCAAATATTTGACCAAGTCAAATATATAGATATATATCTTCTTGTTTAGGTATATTCTAGAATATTACGCATTAGATTTCTAGGGTTGGTTTTAGGGTTTGTGTGGCGGTTAAAAGGCCTGTATTAAGGACTTGCCGACTTTCTTTGGGAGATAGAAATATATTTTATTTTTTAGGAAAAAAATTAAGAGGTTCTCTTCTACTGTTCTTTTGAGGACTTGACCTTATCAAGATTCTCTTGTGGCGGTCGATTCGACTTATCGAGCGAGAGAGCGAATTCTTTCGCTCGTGGCGTTTATAACGTTGGTTGGTTGACACGCATTCGTCAACAGGCCACGTTCATACCGAGATTGCCAATCACAGGTTAGATTGGAGGTCGAGGTTCGCAATTCGCACCATCCGGGCCTTCGTAGAACGATCTTTCCGCAACGATTCACATCATTTGGTATTAGAGCTTGCTTCTACAAGGTCTATTTATCTTTAATTTTCTGTTTATATTCAGCAATTTGAGATTTATTGAGCTAGGGTTTTGGTTGTAGCCAATTTAGGGATCCGATTGCTTTTGTGCTTCCATACGTAGTTGTTCACTGTTAGTTTTAATATTTTTTTCCTAGCATCTTAAATTGTATCTGAGTTCGTCAAAAAAAAAAGAGAAAGTTCGTCAAAAAAAAAGAAGAGAAAGAAAACGCACACAAAAAAAAAGTGTGCAAGAGAAAAAAAAAACAGATTCGGCAGAAAAAAAATAGCCGAACAAAAAAAAAATCAAGAAGGTGACTCGTTTGTTAGTGGACCGAACTGAAACAAAATTAGTAGTGATTTGCATTTCAATTGGATTTTTGAAAGTTGTACTTGTTGGTTTGAAATTGTTACTTGCTAAAACAAAATCAGTAGTGATCTAATCTTGTTTGATTAGTTTGATTGATTGTCGTGATGGGGTTGAGAGATAGGTTTTGAGTCCAATAAAAAGCTTGTGAAAAGAGAATACGAGAGGGAAAAGGCAAGAGTTTGTGAGTTTAATTGAGAAAAAAAAAAGCCTAGACTTGAGTTAAATACGAGGGGAGTGACAAACACCTTAAGAGAAACACATGAGGGAGCGATTGGTGAGGATTTTTGTGACTAACGTTTACTTGCAGGTCTAAAATATGTCACGCGAAGAAAGCGTGAATCAAAGGGAGGTTGACTCCATACGAAGGGATGAAGCGCTCGTGGAAAGCATCCAGCAATTGAGGGTCGTAGTTGAGGAGCTTAGTGGCCGAATGATGGAGAATGGCATGAGGGTTGATGGTGACCGAGAGCTACCTCGGGGAAGGCTACAACATCAGCGATACGCCTCTAAAACACAACATAGAAGGCAACGGCATTATGATGATGATGAGGCTGACATGGAGGATGATCGAGATGCTCGATTTGGAAGGTGGAATGGAGCCCGAGGGTTTAGACATCGAGAAGATAATGAACTTGGCAATATCAAGATGAAGATTCCTTCTTTCCTAGGGAAGAATGATCCCAATGCGTATCTAGAGTGGGAGAAACACATGGAGATGGTATTTGATTGCTAACGATACTCTAAGCTCAAAAAGGTAAAAATTGCAGCTATTGAATTTACTAATTATGCTATAATTTGGTGGGATCAACTTGTGACTAGTAGGAGGCGCAATGGTGAAAGACCGATAGAGACGTGGGATGAGATGAAAGCGGTGATGAGGAGGTGTTTTGTACCAAGTCATTACCATCGAGATTTGTTTCAAAAGTTACAAAATCTCACACAAGGCAATAAGAGCGTGGAAGAGTATCACAAGGAGATGGAGATTGCCATGATCTGTGCTAATGTGGTGGAGGATCGTGAGGCCACAATGTCAAGATTTTTGAGTGGTTTGAGCCGAGACATAGCAAGGGTAGTGGAGCTGCAACACTATGTTGAATTGGAGGAATTGGTGGACAAAGCCATCAAAGTTGAGTGGCAATTGAAGTTGGACCAAAATCACAAGAGTGGAGGAGGTTCAAATTAGAATTGGAGATCCAATTGGAAGAGAGATGAGAAGCCAAATTTGAGAGGAAATAACACCAAAACCGAAACCTCAAAGGAAAAGGAGAGGGACAGTAAAGTTGGAACAAATCCGGTTTCAGGTAAAACCGAAAACCCTAACACTAGAACTCTTGAAATTAAATGTTTTAAGTGTTTGGGCAAGGGTCATATGGCGAATCAATGCCCTAATAGAATGGCGATGATCATGACTGGACATGGTGATGTTGAGTCCGAAAGTGAGAGGGAAGAAGAGGATGATGAGATGCCACCAATGGAGGATTGTAGCGATGGAGAAGTGGCTATAATAGGAGACTTATTGGTGGTTAGACGTTCTCTGAGTGTGCAAGTAAAGGAGGAGGAGCATCACCAATAAAGAGATAACTTGTTTCATACTATGGTGGATAAATTGGGTTTGAAAACGACAAAGCACCCTAGGCCTTATAGACTTCAATGGTTAAATGATAGTGGTGAGGTGAAGGTGTCGTAGCAAGTTCGAATTCCATTTGAGATAGGGAAATACAAGGACGAGGTAGAGTGTGATGTTGTACCTATGCAAGCGGGTCATATCTTACTTGGAAGACCATGGCAATATGATCGAAAGGTACATCATGATGGGTATACTAATCGTTATTCATTGGTGATGAATCAAAAGACTTACACTTTAGTACCAATGACACCTAGTGAGGTGTATCAAGATCGGTTAAAGTTATAACGAGAAGCCGAGAGAGAGAGAGAGAGAAAAAGTGAGAAATCCGAGGGCTTGCGTGGTGTGTCTGAGACGCAAGGAAAAGGAGAGGTCGAGAGGAGAATTGTGATAAAAATCGAGGGAAAAGAAGAGAGGAAAGAAAATAGGCAAAAGAATTTTTATGCAAAATCGAGGGATATGAGGAGAGCTTTAGTTCTAGACCGACCGATACTTGTACTTTTGTACAAGGAGGTTTTGTTTTCTACTAACAATCTTGACCCAAGTTTGCCTAGTCTTATTGTGTCTTTATTATAGGAATTTGAAGATGTCTTTCCTGATGAACTTCCTGGAGGGATGCCACCAATTCGAGGCATAGAACATCAAATTGACTTGATTCCTGGTGCGCAATTACCTAACGGACCCGCATATCGAAGCAATCCCGAGGAGACAAAGGAACTTCAGTGGCAAGTTAGCGAACTATTGGAACGGGGGTATGTGAGAGAGAGTCTTAGCCCGTGCGCTGTGCCTGTTTTGTTGGTGCCAAAGAAGGATGGAACTTGGCGAATGTGTGTCGATTGCCGAGCAATTAATAACATCACGATAAAGTATCAACATCCTATTCCTAGATTAGATGACATGTTGGATGAGTTGCATGGTTCTTGCATTTTCACTAAGATCAATTTGAAAAGTGGCTATCATCAAATTAGGATGAAAGAATATGATGAATGGAAAATTGCATTTAAGACCAAGTATGGATTGTATGAGTGGTTAGTCATGCCATTTGGATTAACTAATGCACCAAGCACATTTATGCGACTTATGAATCATGTTTTGTGTGCTTTTATTGGTCGATTTGTGGTTGTCTATTCCGATGACATCTTGATATATAGTCGAAGCCTTGATGACCATATTGAGCATGCGCGAGCTGTCTTGCAGGTTTTAAGGGCCAAGCAATTGTATGCTAATCTAAAGAAGTGCTCTTTTGTTACTAACAAATTAATATTCTAGGATTTGTTGTTAGTGTTGATGGTATATAGGTTGATGAAGAAAAGGTCAAAGCAATCCGTCAATGGCCAATGCTTAAGACTGTAGGAGAGGTGCGTAGCTTTCATGGATTGGCGAGTTTTTATCGGCGATTTGTGAAAAATTTCAGCACCAGTGCCGCATCTTTGACCGAGGTTATCAAAAAGCATGTGGGTTTCAGGTGAGGAGAAGAGCAAGAAAAAGCACTTAATCTGCTAAAAGATAAGTTGACTAATACTCCTTTGTTATCTTTGCCGAATTTCAGTGCTACTTTTGAGATAGAGTGCGATGCTTCTGGTATAGGAATTGGAGCTGTGTTGATGCAAGGAGGGCGTCCCATAGCTTATTTCAGCGAGAAATTGAGTGAAGCAACATTGAATTATCCTACCTATGATAAGGAGATGTATGCTTTAGTGCGAGCTTTGGAGACTTGGCAACATTATTTATGGCCAAAGGCGTTTGTGATCCACACCAACCACGAGACCTTGAAGTACTTGAAAGGGCAACAGAAGTTGAATAAAAGACATGCCAAATGGATGGAGTTCATCGAGACTTTTTAATATGTGATCAAGTACAAGAAAGGTAAGGAGAATGTGGTAGCCGATGCACTTTCTCGACGGTACGCGATTCTAACTACTTTAGAAGCAAAGTGTCTAGGTTTTGAGCATATCGAGGGCTTATATACTGATGATGATGACTTTGGTAGAGTGTTTGAAGCATGTGAACATGCTGCATTTGATAAATTCTATAGGCGTGAGGGTTATCTTTTCCGTGAAAACAAACTATGTTTGCCTAAGTGTTCTTTGCGTGAATTGTTGGTGCGAGAAGCGCATAGTGGCGGTTTAATGGGGCATTTTGGCATTAATAAGACTTATGAAATGCTGCATGAACATTTTTATTGGCCACATATGAAGAGAGATGTCACATGTGTCTGTGAGAGATGCATTACTTGTAAGTAATTGAAGTCTACAACTAAACCGCATGGCTTATATACACCATTACCTATTCCAATGCATCCTAGGACTGATATTTCTATGGATTTTGTGTTAGGATTGCCTAGGTCTAAGTATAGTAGAGATTATATTTATGTGGTTGTTGATCGGTTTTCAAAGATGGCTCATTTTATACCTTGTCATAAAACTAATGATGCATCTCATGTTGCTGATTTGTTCTTTAGGGAGGTTGTACGTTTGCATGGCATGCCTAAATCGATTGTTTCAGATCGAGATTCTAAATTTCTTAGCTACTTTTGGAAAACATTGTGAAAAAAACTAGGAACATGGTTGTTATTTTCTACTACTTGTCATCAACAGACCGATGGTCAAACCGAGGTAGTTAATAGAACTTTAGGGGTATTGTTGCGTGCTATTATTAAAAAGAATATAAAATCTTGGGAAGATTGTCTACCACATGTTGAGTTTGCATATAATAGGAGCATGCATTCTGCTACTAAATTTACACCATTTGAGGTTGTCTATGGTTTTAGTCCGTTAACTCCGTTAGATTTAACCCGTTTCCCGTTGATGAGCGTGTGGATTTAGATGGAGCAAAGAAAGCCGAATTTGTCAAGGCGTTGCATGAGAAGATGCGCGCAAATATTGAGCGCAAGACTGAGCAATATGCAAGGCAAGCTAATAAATGGCGTAAGGAAGTGGTGTTTGAACCCGACGATTGGGTTTGGGTTCATATGCGCAAGGAGCGATTTCCTGAGCAGCGACATTCTAAGTATTACCGCGAGGGGATGGACCATTTATGGTGTTGAAAAGAGTTAACAATAATGCCTATAAGTTTGATCTTCCAGGTAAGTATGACGTTAGTGCTACATCTAATGTTTCTGACTTGACTCTTTTCGATGCAAGTGATGATTTGAGGGAAAATCCTTTGCACGGGGAAGGGAATGATGTGGATATCGAGCCATATCGAAGAGGAGGTGCTAGGGACCCATTGTCTATTCCTACTAGTTCGATTACTCGAGCGCGGGCCAAGCAATTTAGGCAAGCTGTTGGCATCATGGTTCGTGATCTTTGGCATGGAGGTGATCTTGGATCAAATCTTGAAGAATCTTGGAAATTTTGGCGTAATCTTTGGTGTGGAGATGACCTTGGATTGAATCTTGAAGAATCATGAAAATCTTGGCGCAATTTGATTATTTGGTCATCAAATATTTGACCAAGTATATGTATATATATATGTATTCTAGAATATTACGCATTAGATTTCTAGGGTTGGTTTTAGGGTTTGTGTGGCGGTTAAAATGCCTATATTAAGGACTGGCCGACTTTCTTTGGGAGACAGAAATATATTTTATTTTTGAGGAAAAAGAATTGAGAGGTTCTCTTCTACTATTCTTTTGAGGACTTGACCTTATCGAGATTCTCTTGTGGCGTTCGATTCGACTTATCGAGCGAGATAGCGAATTCTTTCGCTCGTGGCGTCTATAACGTTGGTTAGTTGACACGCGTTCGTCAACAGGTCACATTCATACCGAGATTGCCAATCACAGGTTCGATTGGAGGTCGAGGTTTGCAATTCGCACCATACGGGCCTTCATAGAACGATCTTTCCACAACGATTCACATCACAGTCTATCCGCTAAATTCCACTAAATGAATCACTCTCAACTCAAGCAAGTAAATCTCTCTTTGAACTTTGGACTTTTTAGGCTATTAGTCTCTTATTCCCTTCCACATCACAATCTTTTTTTTTTATTTTTTTTTATACCTGGGAACCGCCGTATAGCCAACAGCCGATGACCTAAACCCGGGGGAGCACTAGAGCAAGAACCCACCACCCACGGCACCCCACTTAAGTCGCGCAACGTGACGAGGAGGGGAATCGAACCCTGGCCTTTCGTGCGGCCAGTGTGCGCCCTAACCAACTTGTCCACCACGGGGTGGGTACATCACAATCTTTTTTTATACTCCTCATTGTCCAAAATGACTATTGAACAGAAATTCTAAGGATCTTTTCATCATGTCCACCCGTTGGACCTGAATGATTCATGAGATCCGATTGCTTCCCTTGATTTTGCTATCCATACAACATAGATAAGGTTTCCATAAGTTGATTACTCTGTTTGGAAAGTGTGTCTCGTCTCTCACATGGCTTACCAATCTCCAGCAAGGAAAGATTATGTGGATATTTATCACTCCTAGACAATCAATATATATCAAAAGAAATTTAGGCCAATTTCCTAGCCACCGCACTACACATCATCTAAACTAATTGCGAAGATCTAAGATCTTCTCATAACATCTAATGATGTGTATTGACTTGATACTCCTCGTACAAATTATACTATTGTCCTTGATTATCATGACATAACACAATCTTCATCATAGACAACCAAAACGTCTTGATAAGTCTCTAAGTCTAATGATATATATCAAAGTTTTCATCTGGAAAAACTTACTACCAGAATCATTAAGCATTTATGGAAAGGTTTTGTTGATCTTCAAAGCATAATTGGAAGTTTTTTTCAACAATCTAAACATGTAGTTTGTCATTTGTAGGTTAAATTATGTAGAATCAAGGCGACAGAGCACAACAATAACAGAGTATTATGAATGGTAAAAGACATGGTGAGAATGGATATTATGTGCAACCTATTGCTTTATAGTCATGATCGTGAGAATGGATATCATGTATGACCTGTTGTGTCATAGTAAGATCATGACACCATCTCATCTTTAAAAAAATTATGATAATAGGTTTAATCCGATTCGTACGGACACAAAACCTCTAGCCTGACAATTTCGACACACAAACATGCGAATTTGTGATGATGTGCTCATGAAGAAGGAAAGCGCAATCCAAATTGTATATATTCTCAAGTCTTTTAAGATTTGCTTTACTCTGAAACTACGAGCATGTATTCTCGACCTTTATCTAGTTTATTGGAAATCTTTCTCTCCTGACAAATTAATGGAAACAAAAACAGCTGTCCCAATCAGAAAAGAGACGTTCCATTCCAAACACAGACGACATATGCTTTGCAGTAGTCCCCTTATTGTTAAGGGTTAATACCCTGAAAAACCCCAAACTGGTAGACCTGTGACAAATTTACCCCAAACTATTTTTTGACCACAAAAAACCCCAAACTGGTATACTTTTGACAAATTTACCCCAAACCGGTACACTTGTGACAAATTTACCATTTGTTAGTTTTCGTTAAATTATTACTGTCAAATTATTAAGTTAAATAACACGTGACAGTTGACCGGTATACCAATTTGGGATTTTACGCTTTGTTTGTCACAATTTACAATTTTTGTGATTTTTTTGTGGTATTAATCTAATTTAGCGAAGGGTATATTAATAACAAATTTACCAGTTTAGGGTTTTTTGCGGTCGAATAAATTAGTTTGGGGTAAATTTGTTATAAATGTACAAGTTTAAGGTTTTTTATAGTTAGTCGGGGTAAATTTGTCACAGGTGTACCAGTTTGAGGATTTTCATGGTCAAAAAAATAGTTTGGGGTAAATCTGTCACATGTGTACCAGTTTGGGGTTTTTCAGGGTATTAACCATATTGTTAATTCCTTCAAGACCCTCAAATATGTTCTTCACAACAGATTGAGTAGCTGAAATGATGCTTACAAATGGATGAAGACCTTCGAGAATGAAAACGTCTCTGGCTCTCCATACATAATACAAGCAAGCACTCCATCCAAGCATAATAAAATGTCTCTGCAAGGGAACCACAGTGAGCAAGCAACCAAGAAGCAGTTAGCAAACATAGGGGACATGCATCAGCTCTTCACAACTGGATTTCTCGGTACTACCAGAGAAGCTAATTCTGCCTTCCGCTAAATCTTCAGGAGATTTCTCGCACTGCCAACAGTTGTTGAATGATATACTGCGAGCAAGATGGAAATAACAGAACACCAAAATAGGATTCTATTAACCTTAACTTAGAGGTAGATGCTCATGATTGCATTACCAGAATGATAAGAAAACCGAATTATTTCAAAAAGGCATTCATCAAGTACGCATAGAATTGATTAAAAATAGTAATGATACAAGCAGGAAACATAAATTACGTAATTCAGAAAGACAGCAAGTTCATCGGCCAGATTCATCAAGCAGCACATTATCCAATTCGCACCATGGAGCCTTGTAGAGCATGTGACCTCAAACTAATGGTCAATAACACAGAATTCTAAATATGACGCACGCATATCTGTTGTCACAGCTCCAAAAATAACGCTAAGTCACGACCTTTAGCATGGTAGTGAACTTTCAATCACAAGCCATAAAGTGCTTCGGTTCGAAATTGGCAACCAAAAACAGAGAAAAAGATCAAAGAAAAGGCATAAAATTCTCCGGTCAATGATTTTAAATTTGATTTGGTGTAAAGTTGAACCTTAAGCAGAAAGTAGATCTTTCATTGGATTAAATCAATAATCAGTGCGGTATCTACAATATGTATAAGAGAAGAAAAATGAGATTATCTCATCTCTCACAAGTCAATATACAGAGCCATCACCATGTTTCGAAACTTTGTTTGCACAACGAGACAAATATTGAAGCGACGTGAATAATACCGCAAAACCCAGGCATGATATGATAAAGAAACCGGCAACCATATTCAACATTTCAATTCAATAGCTGCACGTCCACTTACCTGGCGGCACTGCTGAAGTACCAAGGACCTGGTGCAGTTCCTGTGCTATTTGAAGCTGTGACTCACTATTGACAAGATCTTGAATTTCATTTGCATCTAAGGCAGAAGTTATTTAATATGCCACTGAAAGCATAAAAAAACCTGAGATATCCAAAGGATACTCCGCTGATGGTAAACTTCAGCCTCCCTTTCCATTTAATAGCCATTTTCATTGCAGCTTCCCTGTCCTGGGGCTTAATCTCTACCGAAAATTGTACAAAATTCTCCAAGACCTTGAATTTCATTTCCCCAATATAAAATAACCCATCTTTGTTGCCTGAATCCTGGGGGTAAAATCACGGCATCTACCACCAACTTTGCAGCGTCAGCAGATTTTAAATAATTTCCAGGTCTTATGGCACATTCTACCGTGCTCCTGAAAATGTCAATACAGTAACACCTAATATCGATTTTTCTTTCTTTGCCACCAAGAGAAAAACTCTCCCTCTCTCTCTCTCCAGATCATTCTCTTCATCAAAATCTGCATTTCCTCAATGCTGGCTTAGCTTTCGCACCAATCCCCAGGTTCGTCCTCAATCTTCATTATGTGACTTCTACGTTACACTCCTAACTCTGGTCTATAGATGGGGTTTTTCCTTTTGGGTGGTTTTTGGTGTTGGTGCTTCAATAGAGAAAATATCCAGTGAGCTGAAGCAGGCGGAGTCGAAGAAGGAGAACCCTCTTCGAGGCATATGGCATTCGGAGGTCTCTTTCAACAAGGGTGAGAGGTCACTTGTGAAGTCGCATTGCAGGAGGACCGGCTGCACTTAGCGCGGCGGAGGGTTGAGGAGTGCAAGGAGGAGGTTCAGAGGAAGACGAATAACCTGAGGTTGGTGGAGAGGCAGCTTAAGAAATGCACGGATAAACATAGGAAGTAGGAGAGTCAATTTGTTCTGATGCGCAATGCACTTAACGTGTGTGTCTCACTGATGAGGGACAAGAAGAAGGATGCCAAGTTCTTTGATGCAGCCAACTGAGGAATGTCACGGGATTATGATTCAAAGGAGGTGGAGGACGCCAAGGAGAAGAAAGTCGAGTTGGTGCAGAGTTTGCTCGAGGAAAATCTCAGGAACTTTATTTGAAAGTGGAGAAGTTGGGTTTGGCGGAGCGTTCTCTTGATGAGTGCTCCTGGGCGGTTGAATTTGATGAGGGATGAATTGAGTATGGTGCTAGAGTCTGACAGATTCGAGACTCTTGACGAGAGTGGAAGAGGTTGCGCGTTTGGGAGCCCACAATCGAATAGTAGGATGAGGAGTTCATGACCGGAAAATCGCAGTCCCTCAAAGATAAGATAAAAGATATCAAGTTGAGCTCAAAGTGAAGGAGGAGGAACTCTGGAGAATCCGTAAATCCATTGACAAGAGATCCAAGGAGCTTGAATCTAAGGAGAGTCAACTCGATTCCATCAATATACCGATCAAGGAGCTCAAATCCAAGAAAAAGGAGTTTGGGGAAATCAGCAGGTTGATTTATGAGCGACTGGCGACACTTATTTTGAAAGATAGGGAATTGAGATCTATTAACATATCAATTGGAAAACTTTCAAAAGAGCTTAAATCCAAGAATGGTAAACTAGAAAATCGAGTCAAAGAAGGAAAATCTTGCTTAAAGCAAAAACCAGAAGAGGTTGCCATTTCTCGACTTGAAAAGTAAGGAATTCAATGTGGTCCAAGCGTCTATCGAAGACCGCAATTTTGAACTCACAAAGAGAGAGAGAGAGAGAGAGCTAGAGTCCATCCAAATTAATATTACAAACGTGCATAGCAACTCTGATTGAAAGAGAGAGTTGAGATTTCAATTATATTTAGTAACCCGTATCAATTCCTTGAATCCTGGGGTAAAATCCTCCATGACATTTAACACCGACTTTGCAGTGTCAGCACATGTTTAAATAATTTTTAGCACCTTATGGCACTCTCTATTGGGCTCCTCAAAATATCGATAAAGGAATATCCGCAGATTCTTTGCATCAAAAGCAATTGCGGGTTGAGAATTGTAACATGAAACTACAGGTCCATTTATGAGTATTTATGAGCCATTACACCATGATGGACCTTGGTCCTCTCTCTCAATTCCATTTCCCTAAAGCAATTCTCGAGTGACTTTTCAGTCGAATCAAGCCGCTGCCACCCCAATTCTTGCTCCATACGTTGCACATTACATTCTTTCTTTTTCATTTCAAGCATCAGGAGCCCAATAGAGTGCCATAAAATGTTGAAAATTATTTAAACACCTACTAACACTGTAAAGTCTGTGTTAGATTATACCGCAGAATTCAGGAAATAGAGACGGGTTACTAGATATAATTAAAACCTCCACTCTTTATCTTTCAATCGGAGTCGCTAAGCACGTTTTGTAATATTAATTTGAATGAACTCTAGCTGTCTTCTTTTTTTTTTATCTGAGTTCAAGATTGCATTCTTCAATAAATGCTTAGACAACATTGAATTCCCTACTTTTCAAGTCAAGATGACAACTTATTCCAGTTTTGCCTAGAATGAAACAAGATTTTCCTTCTTTGGCTAAGTTTCCTCGTTGTAGGGAAATGAATTCCTGAAAAACAAATCGATACTCGAACGATTGAATACCGAAAACGAACGCGGAAATGTGCTCGGGAAACATGTAACACCGATCGAAAGATATATTACAGAGGCGGACATACTTTGTTTGCCATAGATTAAGTACTCATTGCAGTCTCAAATGAATCTATTGAAATCTTGGAGTTTCGTTCTTTTAAATGGAGTAAACTATTTCCAAGGAAAGGAAAAGAACGTACATTTTCAAAAAAAAAATTATGTCAATGTTCTTCATTTTTACTTATATATTGCAATTATTTTCACTTAAAAAATAATCACTCCATTCCTCTTATGGACCATTCTCTTTATGGACTGGGTTTGGCCCAACATGGGTAAACAGGCTTAACTTGACCCATCAAATAAATAAATAAAAAACCATCACTCATTGCACTGCTTCGCGCACTTTATCATAATTTCTAGTTTACCTTCCTTGCATTAGCTCTTTTGAAAGTTTTCTAATAGATATTTCAATAGATCTCAATTCCCTATTTTTCAAAATAAGTGTCGTCAACTACTCATAGATCAACCTGTTGACTTCCTCAAACTTCTTTCCTTAGATTTGAGCTCCTTGATCAATATATTGATGGAATTGAGTCGACTTTTTTTTTATTCGAGCCTTTTAGACCACTTGCCAATGGATTTACAGATTTCCTAGAGTTCCTCCTCTTTCACTTTTATTTTATCTCGGAGAGATTGTGATTCTTTGGCCATGGTCTCCTCATCCACTGTACAATTGTACACTCCAGAATGCTCAACTTCTCTCACTCTTGTCGAGTGTCTCGAACTATCATCAAGTATACTCGGACACCATATTTATTTCCTCCCTTATCAATTCAACCACCCTAGAGCACTCATCAAGAGAATGCTTCACCAAACCCAACTTCTCCACTTTCGAATCAAGTTCCCGAGCATTTTCCTCGAGCAAACTCGCCACACGATTTTCTTTTCTTTCGAGTCCAACTCCTGTCTCAGGAGCTCCACCTCCTCCCCCTTCGAATCATAGTCCGTGCGACATTTATTAGTCGACTGGATCAGAGAACTCAGTTCTTCTCCTTGTCCTTGATTAGCGAGATCCACTCGTTAAGCGAGTCGCACACCAGAGCCAATTGACTTTCCTACTTCTTATGTTCATTCCTGCATTTCACAAGCTGCTTTTCCACCTGCCTTAGGTTACTATTCTTATTCCAGACCTCTTTCTCGCACTCCTCTCCTGGACCCTTCGCCACCTCTTTCTCACACTCCTCGACCCTTTGCCACGTAGAGTGCAGCACATCCTTCACAATGTGACTTTGTGGGTGAACTCTCACACTAGTTGAGCACCTTGTAGTGTCACTGAAGTGACATGCCGATGCCATCTAAGTGCTCCTCCATGTCCTTCTACTAGAGCGTGAGCGAGAGGGTTGTATGCCTTGAAGAGGTTTTCCTTTTTCGACTCCGCCTACTTCAATTTGCTAGAGATTTTCTCCCTCAAAGAACAACCAACAGAAACCACTCGATAGAGAAAACAGCTATAGGCTAGAGTTACGAAGGAGTGTATCGTAAAAGTTCGATAAAGATTGAGGATCAACCTGGCGATTGGTGCGATAGCTAAGCCGACATTGAGGAGATGCAGATTCTTATCAAAGAAGAGAAGGATTTGGAGAGGGAGAGGGAGGGGGGGAAGAGTTTTTTGTTGAGCCGGTTGAGTCGAGCGAGCTTAGTCGAGGGAGAGTGAAGCACCGAGTGAGTTCGAACGATGAAAAAGTTGGGTCGACTAATGATGATAGGGACATGGTGAAGGGTTTCCCGGTGGGACCGCTAGTGCGACTTTTCCAAATGGGTAAAGAGGAGAAAGAACTGCGTTCTGTGCATTTACGCTCATTAACCCCATTCTTTGAATTTTTGCCTTCTGAATGTAACACTTGTCGTTTCGCTCGTACCGCAAGGCTCAAGCACATGGCATTGGTCGCTATCTTAGCTGGGATCGCTGGCGTTTCGTGACAAGACCAAGGAAACCGTGAGCGATGGTCCCAGATGGGATCGCCAGTTGATGACTCTCGATTTCGCGAAATTTGAAACGTTATCGTTGCGGGATTCAGAAGGTCAAACAATAAAATTCCAGTTGTTTGATATTTTATATTTGGAAAGAAACCCGAACTTAGGTTGGGACTACAG
Source organism: Eucalyptus curtisii (assembly GCA_017140595.1). Lineage (NCBI taxonomy): Eukaryota > Viridiplantae > Streptophyta > Magnoliopsida > Myrtales > Myrtaceae > Eucalyptus > Eucalyptus curtisii. Next base: position 15,887,111 of record CM029495.1, read on the forward strand.
ACATTCAATGGGATTCGGCCACCACTAATCGAAAACAACAAATTATAAAAATAAATTATAAAAAATTAGCAAATTTAAAAAAAAAATGAAAACTGAAATAAAACAAATAGAGCTCCCCAATAGTGGAGCCACGCCGGATCATTACCAGTAGTGGAGCCACATTAGATCATACAATCTTTCCATTTCCTATCAGCCAAAATTCGATTTTCAAACTTTCTCAAAGAAAATGCAGTGAATTAGGGCTCAATTAAAAAATTCTAATATAGAGAGCATTGTGGGATGCGAATTAGTTCCTCGCATAACCAAAAACTTATACCTCGACCTCTAGTTAAGGCACACCTAAGCCAGTCATCTTGCACATGTCATTTAGACAATTTATCTTTTCTATTACTATTTAGGTATTCTAGGTGTGTAATTGACCTAGGATACGGGATGGTTTAAGGAATTGAGAGTGCTACGAACAATGATCCCGGGTTTGAGAAATTCAATGTGCAACAAAATGAAGATTTTTTTTTTTTTTTGGAAAAGAGGAAAAGACATCAACCGATGGACGTTGGAATTTGTCATTTAACCAAATCCTTAAATCTCAAATTCTCTTGTCTGTAGAAAGTAAAGTGAGCTATCGCGCTTTACTTAGACCCCTAAATGGCCTAGTAAGTAGTTAGTGGCCACTCCAGGGTAACAAGGCTTAAAATAAATGCAAAACTAAGTTGCGATCAATGGAATTTAGGAGAGTTCATGTAAAGTGTAAGCGCAACTTTGTGAGAGGATTATTTTATATCCTCTTAAGGCTTGCCTTGAAAGGGTCGCCAGAAGTACACGAATAGAAGAAAAGGAAATTGAATATTTAATTTTATCTTGCATCACTTATTGATGTTAATACATGAAGAAGCACCCTATAATATAGCAATTGTTCCAATAATTTTGGAGTGTGTTGATTCATTAAAACCATGTATGTGTATACGTGCATTGTATTAATTAATTGATAACATGGAAATGGAAATTTTATACCTACACCTTATCGCGAAAATGTAATTGAGTCCTAAAATTTTTAAAAACTGCAATCAAGTCCAAAATTTGTCAAACTAGTACAATCAAGTCATTTCGTTGATTGCAGTTTTTGAAAATTTTAGGACTTTACTGCACTTTCATGATAGGTTTTAGGACTCAATCATATTTTTGAGATAAATTTTAAAACTTCTAGTACACTTATCCCAAAAAAAAAAAATTAAAATGCAAAAATTGTCCATGTCAACTCGGCCACATCACTAGAATGGTCGATATACATATTAGTGATTTCTAATCAAAATTGATTGGAATGACTCAATTTGCAAGCTATTAAAAAAACCTGAACTACACAAGTAAATTTTAAAAAGATTTAGGACTAAATTGGCACAATTAAAAAATTTAGGACTGAATTGGCCGCCGCATGATAGATTTAACACTTCTAGAAAAAATTTCCCCAATTTTGCGCATTGTAACTATAAAAGGTTATTAAAACCAAGAAAAAGTACGAACTTTTTTAGGGTAATGGTACTTTGTTCTCGTAAGTGAAACTACAAAGTAAAATTACACTTAAATTTCCCACAAACAACGTTGTTAACGTTCGTAATTTCCCCTTCATAACAAATCAATGTCCACAGAAATTCAAGGCACTTAGGAGGAGTCTAACGCACGGTAGTATGATCACTAAAAAAATATTGAAAATCTATGTTTCCCTTCGCGTCCATCTAATCGAGCCATTCTTCAACATAATGATTGAAGACTCCGTTAGACAAAGAAATAAGACCATCCAATTTGTAACTGCTAATTCATTCCAAATCGTGTTTTCAGTTTCGCACTGATAAATCTCGACAGGCATGTGTTCTTATTTCTCTTTGTGAAGATGTCCAACGAGCATTTTGGTCCAAGTATAGCCATCCACAATTTGAGAGAGCAATCAACTCACCTTGTTGAACCACCGACTCCCGAAAATAAATCAACTCGCGCCTTACAGAATCAATTGTCCTGAAATGGGTAAAACTCGTAACTAAGTCTACAGTCCACAAGCTGGTATTGAGCCCCGTACCTCCATGGGCACTCTTTCTTCACGCGGTTAATCACCGCTATCAAGCAATTGACGCATTCGGACTTTGTAATTGCCCCGTCCGTTGCACGCCCCATGCCCGTACAAGAAATTGGTGTTCTGATTGTCTGCTGGGATCTGGCTGTAGTAACTGAAACCCAAACTCGGCGTATTATCCTTCACGTCTTGAAAGACTTCTTCCACGGTGGTCTCGTAGCCTTGGTGAGTGAATGACGCGTCATTGCAAAGCCCGGACACCAATATAAGATTTGCTTCGCCTCGGATATTATTGCACATATAGAGTAGCCCGAGCAAGATAAATGCATGGTTCTTGAGAGAGATCATTTTCTTTCCTTTAGGGTCCGTTCATTTCACGGAAAATAACTTCCAGGAAAACGTTTTCCGAATTTTTTTATGTTCGTTTCACAAAAACTAAATTACTCAAGGAAAATGTTTTTCATCATTGGAAAAAACAACTTTCAAAGATGAGGAAAATGTTTTCCACTTTTTTTCAAAAGTGGAAAACATTTTCCATAACTTCTTCTTTTTATCAACACATTTTTGTTTTATTTTTATGCTTTCTTTTTCTTTTTTCTTTTTACTTTTTTCTTTTTTTCCTTTTATTTTTTTCTTTTTCTTTCTTTCCTTTTCATCTTTCTTCCTTAACCTTGCCCGATCGCCAGCCACGATGGCGGCCGGCGACCGGCCGCGGCCGCGAGCCAGCTCGAGCCTCGCCCCAAGCCAACAAGGCTCCGCCTTGCCCGATTTGGCTAAGCCGAGCTCGGGCCTCGCTAGATCGGGCAAGGCGGAGCTCTCGCCGGCCTGGGGCGAAGCTCGGCCTCGCCAGATTCGGCGAGCTAGGTGGGGCTCGGGCCTCGCCAGAGGTTCGCCGGGCTCGGCGAGCCGTGAGCTAGCCGGATCCGCGGCGGAGCTCGGGCTCGCTGGATTGGGAGCCCGAGCTCCACCGCCGATCCAGCGAGCTCACGGCTTGCTAGAGCCCGGCGAAACTTTGGCAAGCTCGGGCGAGATCGGCCAAGCCTCAAGCTCACTAGATCGACGACCCAGTCTTGGTTGGCCGCTGGGCAGCCGGCCATTGTCAGGCATGCGGCGGCAAAGATAGGAAGGAGGAGGAAGCCCGACGCGGCGGCGGAGGAATGAGGAGGAATGGGGAAGGAAAAGAAAAAATAAAAAACAAAAATAATATAAATTTCGATTTTTTAAAAATACAAATAATTAAAAAATTATTTTTTAAAAAATATAAAAAATAAGACTAATTTTTTGGTCAATTAAAAATATTAAAATTCAATTTTTGATAATTTTTCCCAAACAATTAAATTAGCTAACGAACGGTGGAAAATATTTTCCACTCAAAATTTAGGTTTCGGCCGAACATCGGAAAATAAAGTCATTTTCCTGGAAAATGACTTCTAGGAAAATGTTTTCCGGAAACTTAATATTTTCCGTGAAACAAACGGACCATTAGTCTCGTCTTGTGCTAGTTTCCTTCCAAAGAGGTTTCTTAAATAAAGGTTGGTCTTATAAATTCTTTGCCTACTGGCATATGGTTGGTGTATGGTCTTATTCCGGATATAGTAACAAGATGGGTGATGTTTTTTAATCGATCAAAATAGAAATTGATCTGTTTCTCAGTCGAAACAATCGCCCATACAAGGAGGACAGAATACACACTACATAGTTTTTGTCAACAGCTCCGCATACCCTACTTCTACGACCATCCATTCGGTGCAGATACTCATTTTGTCTTTGTTGCAGACAAGCTTCATTGTATTGAATCTCCAAGAAAATGATAATATCTTCATTTCGTCTCATTGTGCCCTTCCTATTACCGAGAATTATACAAAGGCTTAGTTTTAATCGAAACACAGTTATCCAATCTCAAAATTGATATGATACGATAGACTTTGGATTTAAACAAGTCAGCTATATTTAAATACACATGCAAAATCTATCTCACATCAATATGTTAGTGAGGAATTTGGCAAGTGAAGAAAAGACAGAGATAGGAGACAATATACCAAAAAGTAGGGGTGTCAAAATGGGTCATGGATACTAACCAAAAAAAAAAATGGGTCATAGACCTATTTTTGGACTCATATTTTATTTATATGGGTTGTATATGGGTCAAAGGCTTTTAAAAACCCAACTAAAAATGGGTCAAAAAAGTAAATCTGATTTAAATGGGTCGAAATTTGTGACCCGTTTCCAAACCATTTAAAATATCAAGTGGATTAGAACTTTAAAACCCATTTCTAAATTTCCAACCCAAGTCTCACACAATCTTTCCCTCTTTGACTTTATAAAAATATTTTTTCTATAAAAAATCGAAATTATAATTATTTTTCATATTTCAATTTTCTTTTCTTTTTTTTCTTTTTTCTTTCTTTTTCCTCTTTCCTTAGCTGGTGGCCAGCATGGCGACGACTAGCAACAGGCCAGGTGAGGCTCGAGCTCGCCGGCACGCGAGTTCATGGTCACCGACAACTAATGAGGCTTAAGCCTCGCCGGATCTGGCGAGCCTCGAGCTCACCGGCGTCGGGCGAGCTCGAGCTCGCCTATGGCCGGTTGCCGGTCATCATCGTGGCCAATGGCTGGCCGAAGAAGAAGAAAAAAGAAAAGAGAAAAAAGAAAAAATAATAATTAAAAATTATATTTTAAAAATAAAAATAATTAAAAATTGTATTTTTAAAAAAATAATTAAAAATTCGAGTTTTCAAAAAATATTTAAAAAAAAATTATAAAAAATTTCCATTAAATTTGTATTGCATAAAAGTGTTTTAACAATATTTTCTTTATAAAAAAATCGTAAAAATGAGCTTTCTTAGATTTAGTTAAAGATTTTTCATATTACAATTTTCGATTACTCAATCGTATGTTCACTTCAAACAAGAGAATTGAAAAGCATGTGCATGGTCTAATTTTTTATAAATATTTCAATTTATAGGTTTTTTTAAAACTTTTTTCTTATTTTATTTACTATTTTTTATTTAATTTGAAGTTTTAATCTAATTTAACATATAATAGGTGTGGGTTTTCCTAGAATATTAATAAATTTTAGCAATATGGATCGGGTCGGGTCGGATATGGATAACTAAATTTACACTACATAAATATGAGTCAAAACAAGTTAAATGGATCAAATATGGGTCGATCCATTTTCAACTCGACCCAAACCTAACCCGACCCACCCATTTGACGGGTTTACCAAAAAGTTAAATCTATGCGTCTCCAACCTGAAGCGTTTGTGGAACTAAAAGCATCAGCGTCCGTCATCATCAATCTACTTTAAAAAAAAAAAAAAATGTTACAATAGATGTAATGTTAGCGCTCCCGCATGGACAGGAATTGAAAATGTTCTCAATCTCATTGAATAACAAAATGCGTTTTGTACATATGTACAAAAGAATATACAACTGTTGGCCAAATTTTTTCATGTAAAGGAACTGCAATGACTCAATCTCAATCTTTAAACCCCGACCCATTTTTTATAGTGAAACATCAAACACACTACAGACAGCAACCCAAGAGTCGCTTCAAAAGAGAATTACATGCCCCACAATGAAAAAGATCTACAAGCACATTAACTTATATACAGATCGGCAGAAAACAAATACCAAAACCTCCTGAATGATTTCTTGAAAGAGAGCGAACAACATGGAAATAATATCAAAAACCGAACATTTCCTCATCTCAAGACTTCCCCTTGACCATGGCCCCTTCTCGCTGGTTCCGGAAGTGACCAAGTAGCTGCTGTGCCTGCGAAGGCGAAAAGTTAAAACAACAATTGGTCTAGCTGTTCTTTCTTATTATCATTACAACAATTCTCCTTGTGCCATTGTCACAGAATATTGAATTAGTGATTTATTTATTTTTTTGGTCAAAGGATTAGCGAAGTTACAGGTATTGGAATTAGTGGGGCAAATGGAAAATCCTTGTTTATTATTCCCAGACTAAGGGCTAGAAACATCATCATATTCGTTAAAAATTTCTTTCTTGTGCTGAACTTCAAACAATTTACCCAAACAGACACATTATCTAGACAAGGCAAGCAGCATCCCATACTTTATTGCCCCTTTCCGGCAGTGCCAGTTTAAGTGCAATTTCTTTTCACAATGTTCCATTCCGCAGGACGTACATCACTTGATCATCTACTATTCAGACGATCTTGTTAGGAGTGGGAAACCAAGTTTGCAACCTCCCAGTGAATGAGATACAGCATCTTACATGATCAAGACAGTTTCACCTCCAGTGAAAAGTAAATTTACTCTCCATAATAAACAAAAGTCTGAAACTTAATAATAAGAGAATCTCAGAGCCTATTTTAATTTTCAGCACTTACTGAGATGAAATTTGTTTGATGACTTTAATTAACATCGACTTATAAGGTTCAATTTTAAGTAAAAAATTCACTTAATCTGGAAAGAATGACAGGGTTACTTTATTCATCCAACAGAAAAACTAATCACTTGTAGACCAGGTGTGGTACAAAATCAATTACCGCTCCCTCCCAGCACACAAATCCAGATGCACAATGCATGTACTCTCACTCCAGGGTACATGCATTGTACTCCTGAGCATCGTTTTCTCTACAGGGCTCAGAAAAGATCAACTACAATGCCTCGATACTCATTTATTGACAAATATGAGAACGCCAATCACACAGAAAACAACTAAAAAGATGATGGACTAGGAAACAGAAGTCAAAGCAATATCAACTATATGACTAAGGAATGACATATCAGCACTAGTCACTTCATATAAAGGATAAACCTAGTCGTGTGCAGGTTCAGAGGCTACCAACTATACAAGGACTCATCAAGTACATAGTTTGTCTTGCAGTTCATCAATGACATGCGAATGCCAAGTTGCTAAGATACTTGTAGAGATACCCAGGTATGCTGCAACTAGGAACTCAAGTAATATCTATTCCATAAAGCATACCTTTTCCTTTGCTCTTGCAGTGCCAGATTGAGACAAAGCAACCAATGGGGGGACAGCTCCTTCTTGGAGAACTAGGGTGCAAAACTTGGGACTATTGAGGCATAGTTGCAGCAGTACTGAGGCTGCATTTTCCTTTCCCCTATGAGATCCAGACTCGATGACCTCAACTAGCAAAGGAATTCCCCCTTCCCTCACAATCGCCAAGCGTCCTTCTCCAGTCGTTGACAGGTTCGCTAGAAGAGCCACAGCCTTGTCCACCATTCCAGTATCTGGGTCCATCAATTCAATGAGATACTTCACTGCACCTGCTTGAACTATTCGAGCCTTATTTTCGTGAAAGATAGACAAATTGAACAGTGCAGTAGCTGCATCTTTCTTCCCTCTAGGAGTCCCTGAACCAAGAAGATCCACCAGTGCTTTAACTGCACCAGAGCGGCCAATTTTTGCCTTGTATTCTTCTAGAAGAGAGATACTGAACAGTGTCGCTGCAGCATTCTCTCGGGCTCCTTCATTTCCAGATTTCAGAACATGGATAAGTGGTTCGATTGCTCCAGTGTCTGCAATCATGGCCTTATTCTCCTCATTTATTGAGAGATTCAGAATCGCTGTTACAGCATGTTCTTGTGTGTATCTCACTCGTGAGTAGAGTAATGAAAGTAATGGTGTGATAGCTCCAGACTGTCCTATGATGAGGCGATTTTCCATATTATGCTTTGCTAAAAATCGTAATTCTGCAGCAGCTTTAGTGTGTACCTCATTTGATTGGTTCTTTAAATTCTCTATCAATATCTTGACATGAGAATATGTAGTTAAATGATCATAGGCAGAATTAGGATACTGAGAAGACTCTGTTCCAGTTTGGTTGCAATTACCAGTCCCTCCCACCACCATTCTTGTATTAAGGCCAGATGACTCTGTTCCAGTTTGGTTGCAGTTACCAGTCCCTCCCACCACCATTCTTGTATTAAGGCCAGATGACTCTGTTCCAGTTTGGTTGCAGTTACCAGTCCCTCCCACCACCATTCTTGTATTGGAGCCAGACGACTGGTTTCTCAAAACATGTGGTGACAAAACTGAATCCTTATTTACACCATGTCGTGAGGAAATTTTCTCTGACGAAAGACTCAAATTTTTAAGCTCCAATCTCGTTGAAACTTCGATTGAAGTTTGAGGAATATAATCGACACTAGATATGGCACTAGAAGTCGACTCGCTCCTACTGTGAGTATGTACTTTTTCGGCAGATTGTATATCAACCCTTTCAATCTCTCTGCAGAACCCTCCATTGGATTCTTCACCGCTTGATCTACAAGAAATATCACTCTTCTGCTTCTCAAATCTGTTACCAATGTCACTAGAAGACCTTGAAGTGGAACTGCTACTCTGAAGAAAGCGACTGAAACTATCTGTGCGGACTAAATTTTGAGGGGAGCCATGGTCAGACAAGTCGAGAACTGGAACAGTACCATGACTCTCAAGGCTATTAAACAGTCTGATGTTATTATGTTTGCACCAACCTTCAACCATAGCTTTGACAGTGTAATTAGGAATAAGGTTAGTATGTGTAAGCAGCTGACGAGTCTTTGGGCACACGGTCAAGCCATGGTCAAGCCACTTCTGTATAGAAGCCCTTTCATAAGTTTGACCAGAAGCCACAATCACAGGATCCATCATTAGCTCTAAGGATAAAGGACAACGGAAATAAGGTGGGATCAGCATGCCATCATCTGCTTCCAAGAAGTCTGTTTCAATCATAAAGTCACGTATATATGACATAAGTCGAATTACTTGGTTAATTTCATCAAATTCTCCTCTCACTTCATTGACATCAGCCCTCATTCTCTCCTTTTCAACTGCGAGGCTTTCTTTGAACAATTCCTGTTTTGATCTCAGATCGAGCAACTCAATAATTTTGGAAATGGTATCAGCACAAGGAAGGATACCATCTCTTTGATTTATAAGCACCTCTTCTATGAATTCTGCTACTCCTTCCTGCTTCAGACGTTGAAGTTCCTGCAAAGAGTACTGGAGCTATTTCTGTGAGACTAGTTTGCAACTGCAAGAGTCATGTATTAAAGGATCATAACTCTGATTATACCTGAATGCGACTAAAGCTTGATGCAGCCTGGCCTGATTGTGATAATCTACATAATATTTGGCATATCTCAAGTGAAGAGGTTTGAATTTTCATCAAAGATGTTTTGCTCTGCAGGACCTGAAAGTTTTTAGTAGTCGATTAGTGAACATAGCAAATTGAGAGGTCTAAATGTGCATACTTTTCAGTTGGGTTAACAGAAACTCAGATTGCATATTTAACTCTTTCAGAAATGCTAAAAGAGTTGGAACAGGCAATTTCCACTAACTTTTACCATATGCTTTACGAAGTTAAACTGAAACAGTCCTATTATGATGAGCTTGAAGACTATAAATGATAGAAAATGGAGTTAAGATGGATCCTAGAAAAGCGATCTGGGCAACAAAGACATCCCTTCAAACATGTCTATTGCATGGGAAGCTTGAAGAGTCAACTTGCTTGCTTAGCTCGAAAAAGATAGCTATTCAAAGCATCCACAGGATACAGGAGTTGCATGAGCGGATCACAGATAGAGTCAGGGATTCAGCAATCCATGTTGAGAGAATTCAACTTTATGCAAGTTTTGTGGCTAAAGAGATAGGAAGTCCAAACAGATTGCGGTGCCATGCGAATAATCTCTTCAAACTGACCCTCCTATTTTCTACAAAGCTCAAATGAAAAACAACTTCTAAATGAAGGGGCCATTACCAAAAAACTAATGAAGATAAATAAAAATGGAGTGACCTCTGTAACCAGAGCAGCATTTTCGGGAAATTGTAGTTGACATGTCATCTAGCAATCACTTTTCTAAATATAGATTGGCAGTCCTCGGTACCCATGGGTAAAGCTAGTCAAATTCCCTATTCAGAAGAAAAACATGGTCCTTTATTGCCACAAGGCACAAACAAAAGCAGCCAAAAAAAAAAAAAAGAGAAACCAGAGCCCCAAAGGCATTGCAAGCAAACGAAAGCATGAATAGCTAGTGTTGTAAAAACATGTCCATATAAATCCTCAACGAAGCTGAATTTACTCTCGCAAGATTCATATGCAAATTTTCTGTTGAAAAAACAACTGGCTGTGTATAAGCAAGAAGACAAAATTAAACCATCTGACCAATCAATAAGTGTCTAAAGTTGAAACCTCGTTTTTGGTGCAACCTAGACCAGTTCAGTTTGAGCATAAGGTGTCCAAGATTAAACTCCCCAATTGGGTCAAGAGGTACATTGGGGAAATTCATATGGTTCATGCTTACATTAATTTTTCAAATGTCAAAGAGTAATATTTAAACATAGTTAGAAGGAAAGACCAGAATGGTGGTCAGCATGATAATCCAGAATGCGTCAACCCCAATGCAACAAAATAAGTAACTCAAAATAAGTAAATCCAGAACAGTGACAAGCATGATTTTCCAGACTTTCTATGGAATGACACTAATTGATTTACTCATTTATACATAAGGTTATACACGAAGGCCAAAATAAGTAACTTGTATATCTCTTGAATAGTTTGAACTGAACATTTACTGAAAAGCTATGTCATCTATGTAAGAATTTGCCAAAGATAAAAACAAAGATCACTTACACTGCAAATCTTGCTCATCCTCGGTGACCAATTTTCCAAAAATTCCCTTGACATATTAACAGCCATGTCTAGCTCTTCAAACTCTTTATATAGGATTTCATCCAAGACTGGCGTTGTGCGTTCAACCACGTCATCAAGCAGGGGTTTTAGCAACTTCAATACCTCAGTTGTTTTTCCATAAATCTGTTGAAGATGCTGGGACTTTCTTGTCTGACACATAACCAGATGAATAAACCGAGAAATGCTGTTAATAAGACAGCTTACAGATGTGTCCATTTGCCCTGCCAAAGCAAAACATGGAGAGAATATCATAATATATTACTTCATATTCTATTGATTTGGTGCACCCATAAAGAGCTTGGTATTGTGTATAATCATTGCCTAACAAGGAAACCACTTGTGGAGGAGTTAACCCTGCTATAATTGTACATACTGAGAAGTAACAATAAAATCAGAGAACCTTACCAAAAAAAAAACAATAAAATCAGAGAAATTGTACAAGGCAGCAATGATCCTAGCAAAAGTTAGTGCAAAATGGTCCAACAAACCTTAGGCATCATACTTTCCAACATATCTACCACCTAGATTCTAGAGCAGATAAGCCATGCAAATCTGAAAGATCTGAAGTAGGAAAGTCTTATGTTAAACCATCATCATAGCACTTTCTGTCATTAATTCAACAAAAAAAAAAAAAAAAATCATCAGATTTTGGTAGGAAAAGAATGAATGCTCTGTTATTCCAGGTCACCAAGTTGCTGATCGGTTTTGAAAATCCCAAGTAAATCCTCGGGTAAGTGGCATGCACATCTGTTCTTTCTTCAACAACCCAAGTAAAAGTACTAGTTAACCTATCTGAAGTTTTAATTGCAAAGTCATAAGTTGCCAAAAGACAGTAGTTATCTGAAGACATCAAGAAGCACTCAGTTCAAGAATTGAGGAGTTAAAGATACATAGTAGCAGAAAAGTACACTTGGCAATTACATACAAAAAGTAAATTGCTCCATCAAGGTGATGGTGCAAATGTCACAACACGAGATATCAAACATGTTGTGTTATAAGGCTGTGAATAGCAGACAAAGTCACAGCAACTTTTCTACTTCCCCTTATCGTATGGACATAACTTAGATTTATTAAAGCCATGTTGTATGTCTACACATCTTTGAGATGATCTCAAGGCTTAGCAACTTGACGTCAGATAATTGAGAAAGATATGTCATATAAAATAGGTACTTCAAAAGCTTTTATATTCTTTTATACAGAAACTTGCATGAAGTCCAAAATACTTTTTCTTTTTTTCTTTTTTTTGGCTTCTTAAGCATAAGTTTAGGCCATGGATCATCATTTCACACATGAGCAAACTGGATTTGATGAAGGATTGGCTGGTGCTAGTTGTCTTGCTTACATGCTACAAGAAGAAGAAGCAAAGTTGGACTAGTCTTTCAAGATGATATGGCCATGTAAGAAAATTGTTAGCGGTAGAGCATCCAACAAAATCATCCAATAAATTACATGTTGCAGTCAGATCTTCTTCCCTTGTTATATGGGTGGGTTTTTCTAAGTTGAAGTAAATTTTGAATGATATAACACTAGCACATAAAATTTTACAATCAAGGTCAAGTGTCTAGCGAGAGAGACTTGTGGTATCAAAAAAATTCTGAAGTTCTTGCATTAACCAAATAGTGAGGTGCACGCTATTTATATCACGAGGATAGCCACAAAACACCTTCAGAACTTTGTGAAGGGCAATTTTATCCTTGAGGACGGTGTCTGCAAACCTCATACGTTCTTGACATTTTCTATATGCAAATTTTCGAAATATTCACAAGATACTAAGACAGTGACTCAGCCAATTAGTGAACATATGCTAGAATAACCTGCAAGAAAGGAATGCTCTTATCCCCTTTAAATCCATATGAAGTTTGAACAAAGATCCATCACTATGATGTCAACCCACTGTTGAACCATCTGTCCAATTTCAGGAACTGAACCCAAGAGGCATTACTATGGCTAGTGCAGAAGCAGTTTCAGTTCAATCGGTTGCTAACTTAACATCTATCCGTGATTCACCACATGATGACTTCCTCAGGGGTTCGGTGAGCGCACAGAAATGACCATATAGAACAGTCAGTTAATAATTTAAGAGAAAAAATAAAATGACAAAGTGTCCATCCAAAATCTTCCAGCACATACTGTCTGAGGTTCGGGCACAGGACATGCAGGCATTGCAAAACTACAGGGCATTTATTCCCCCTTTACTTCTTCCGAATCCAGACCACTCACAAGCCATGCAAAATTGAAGTATACACTACAGTACCATATACCGCATTAGCTTTTTATCTGAACAATACGAGAGAAATTCTTTCTCTTTCCCAAGTTCCTAGCAAGCCAAAAGAGACTGCACTAGAACATGGAGCTTTGCATAATGACGATAACATTACACTCTGTGCAAACACTGAAGCTGACCATCAAACTGCCCTCTATTCAATTTCCCCACAATTACCCTACACTTCGAGAAAGGTCACTCCTTCAAGCACATTCCCCAAGTTCTTCCAAGAAGGCAAGAAGATTTCCAATTCACATCTAATAACTGGAAAGAGGAGACTCTTGGTCGAATTGGGAGATTGAGAAAGGATGGGCAAATGCTAACATCGTTAATTATTACATTAGCAAAACAAGAAACCAAGAGGACGGAACCCACCTGCGTCCATGAGATGCTCAGAGCATACCCAGATCTCGATGAGCCGCAAGCAAGCGACTTTCGATGTCCGAAGCCTGAATCGAGCTAAATTAGCATCGATCTCTATCAACAATCAGTACAAACCCTCGAACGGCCCCCCTGCTTCTCAATGGCAAAGCTGTAACATGGAGTTACAGAACATGAAGTGGGGAATAGAAACAAATTGGAAAAGGAGGGGGCTGGCGTGGGGCCCGATTTATGGTTGCAGATTTGTTGGGTTTTTGTGGGCTTAACGAATTCAAAAAAGGAAAATTAGCAATAATCATCCGGAAAAAAAAAAAAATCTGCAGCAGAATCAATGATAGTGATGCAAATTTGTGAGGGGGAAATATATTATTGTTTGGGGGAATGCTTAGACCAGAGAGAGAGAAGAGGTCAAGGCATCGAGTGATATTCTCTCTAATGCAAGGCAAGGGAAAGAGCGCGGAGCACTCACACAGCTGGTTGTCAAAATAAGTACAAAATTTTCAATCAAGGGGCATATCTAACATCATTAAATTTGTTGTCTTTCTATTTAGAAAGTTACTGAATTTATTGAAAGCTTTATCATTGTATGCGAAAATTCCAAATAACCTATAGATATCACGAGTAAATGAAAATCACAAACCACATTTTGTTGGGGAAGTTACCCAATCAATTCTAAGCATATTATACAAATATCAACTCAGTCATAAATTTTCTAATGTTGCCAAATAAAGTATAAATCTTTACGTAAAATTTCAATATAATTATTTCGGCCAATTTTTATTAAAAATCGCTAACATAGTGGTATGTCACGTAAGATGGCCAGTTATGACCAAAAAACTAATCATACAACTACATTAGAATTTCACATTAAAATTTAGGACTATATTGGTAAAATTGAAAAATTTATAGCTAAAGTGTCATTCGTAAATATATGACCCATTGAGCAATTTTTCTCATTTTATGTGCTGCTTACCTCTGTTAAATGTTATAAAGAATGATGAAAGTTACTCACATATTTACAAGATAATCACTAATTACATTTAATGTTACTATTAAAAAAAAAAGATCTTCAAATTATAAGTTTGATTATACTCTTTATATTAAGTGTTACTAGCCATTAATCAATCACAAATCGTCTAAAGGAATTATCTAGAATCATTCCCCGAGTTGGGCAGTAGTTTCAAAAGGGCGATGATAGGAGAATTATCTAGAATCGTCGTATACTTGCATGATTTTCTCCACCTCAACTGAGGGTGAAAGTATCAATCAAATTTTGTATGCAGCCACTATTTGGAGTGGTTTTTATTTTTTCTAATTTTTCACTTCTTCTAAATCTTATTGCGTACATAATTTGAACTTCATTTTAACGTGTATCCTCCTTCATGATGTTGAATGAAATTAAAGCATTGGAGGACAAAGGAAGGTACGTACTTACAAATGCTTCTTTTGCGATGATCCACATATGGCACGAGACTACCCGAACAAGGCCAAGTTGGCCGCCCTTTGCAAGGAAGACGATCTTAAGAAAGAGTTGCGATTGGATTCATTGCGAATTCTCAGTATGATCAAGTCCAAGAAGGCGAAGGAGACTAAAGGACTGATGTTTGCGGACTTAAGGATCGGAGAGACCACAATGAGTGTGCTTGTGAACACGGGAGCATCCGATCTCTTTATATCGGAGGAAGCCACGAAGAAACTAAACATGCGGTTGAAAAAGAAGCCGGGTGGCTCAAAACTATGAACTCCAAGGAGGTCCCTGTCACCAATGTCGCGAGGGACGGACTCGAACCGTAGACCTTCTCGGTAAAACAGATCAAACTGATTATTATCAAAATGATTCGAACTGGTTCAAAGACCCAACATGCCTTTTTTTTTTTTGCATTGGGCTCTTTCATTAAGCGATCGAAATATCAGTTAGTCTGCCATCTTTTTTCTTGCTAATAAGGAGATGGCTCCCTCTGATTCATTATTTTGGTTTCGACTCAGGAGCCTTCTTCTTCTTAGTCTTTTCTTTGACACAAGAAAGGAATTTAGCTTCAAATTGGGCAATGGAAGCGCAAGGAGACTCTCTAGAGGTAATTCCCCTTGATTACTACGATTTTGTCATTGGAATAAAATTTCCTAGATAGAATCCATGCAATTATATTATCATTTGCCAAGTGTATATGCGTTTTAGATAAACGGTGTCAATGCGTGATCCCGGTCCATCGTGAGTCGAACCGTGATCAAAGGATAATTGCGGCAATGCAACTCACCAAGGGAGCAAGGAAATGTGAGGTGATCATCCTAGCGACCTTGAAGGCCAAGGACAACAAGGGTGAAGGGAGCGAAGTCCCGATTGAAGTAACCCAAGTCCTCGAGTCGTTCAAGGACGTAATGCCTCCCGAGTTGCCCAAGAAGTTGCCGCCTCAAAAGGAGGTAGATCATCGGATTGAGCTAGTGCCTAATGCTCGACCGCCTACCATGGCACCTTATCACATGGCACCCCCCGAACTGAAAGAACTAAGGAAGCAACTGAAGGAACTGCTCGATGCGAGGTATATTCAGCCGTCCAAGGCTCCGTTCGGTGTGCCGGTCTTGTTCTAGAAAAAGCACAATGGGTCACTCCGGATGTGCATAGACTACCGGGTGCTAAACAAGCGGACTGTCAAGAACAAGTACCCGATCCCATTCATTGCGGATCTCTTTAACCAACTTGGTGGAGCTTAGTGGTTCACCAAGCTTGATCTCCGATCGAGTCACTACCGATCCAAATTGTTAAGGGGGACGAGTCGAAGACAGCATGCATGATGCGGTATAGATCGTACAAGTTCCTCATCATGCCATTCGGCCCAACCATTGCTCCGGCCACATTCTACACACTCATAAATAAGGTACTACACCCATTCCTAGATCGGTTTATAGTGGTTTACCTTGATAATATTATCGTATATAGCTGGATGCTTGAGGAGCACGTTGAGCATCTAAGACGGGTCTTCCAAGTCTTACGCGAGAACGACTTATACGTCAAGCGTGAGAAATGTACCTTTGCCCAAAAGGAAATTCCATTCTTGGGGCACATTGTTGGAGACGGACGAGTTCGGATGGACAAGGCAAAGATCCAAGCAATCGTTGAATGGGAGCCTTTCTATGGGAAGTACTACCGTCGCTTCATTCGGAGTTACTCGAACATCACCGTGTCACTCATGGACCTGCTGAAGAAGGACAAACCGTGAGAGTGGACAGACTGATACCAAAGAGCATTTGATTGGTTGAAGCAAGCCATGACCGAGAAGCCGGTGCTAGTGTTGTCCGATCACGCCAAGCCTTACAAGGTAGCGACTGATGCATCAGACTATGCTATCAATGATGTTCTCATGCAGGGTGGACATCCAATGGCGTTCGAGTCTCAAAAGCTTAACGATACCGAATGTCGATACACCATTCAAGAGAAGGAGATGACCGTGGTGGTCCATTACCTTTAGACGTGGAGGCATTATCTCATAAGGTCCAAGTTCACCGTAAGGACAGACAATGTGGCCACGAGTTACTTTCAGACCCAAAAGAAGTTGAGTCCGAAGCAAGCTTGATGACAGGATTTTCTAGTTGAATTCGACTATGTATTGGAGTACAAGCCAGGGAAGGCTAACTCTGTGGCTTACGTGCTAAGTTGGAAGATGGAGCTTGCAAGCACAATGAGTCGACTGAGTTGTCCTTGGATCGACCGTATCAAGGAGGGGCTTAAGCACGATCAAAGAGCTCAAGCCCTCATCGAGTATGCGTGAGAAGGCAAGACCCGACAATTCTAGTGTGAGAACGACCTCCTAGATACCAAAAGGAGGCGACTGTACGTGCCTTTCTATGGGAAGCTGAGGAAGTAGATATTGCACAAGTGCCATGACTCGAAGTGGGCAGGTCATCTAGGGATCCATCGCACCATGGCCCTCGTTGAAGACCGATATTATTGGCCTCAAATGCGGGATGACGTTGAAACTTATGTGAAGACTTGCTTGGTCTACTAGCAAGACAAGCTAGAACAACAATCGTCGTTGGGGCTCCTGGAGCCACTTCCCATCCCAACTCGTCCATGGGAAAGTGTTTCCACAGACTTTATCATGAATCTGCCAAAGTCCGAAGGATGTCGAACTCTCATGGTCGTGGAGGACCGGTTCTCCAAATATGCGACCTTCGTGCCTGCGACGAAGGATTGTTCGGCCGAGGTGGTGGCCAAGCTGTTCATGAAGCATGTGGTTAAGTACTGGGGAGTTCCACAAATGATCGTGAGCAATCATGATCCTCGATTCACGAGACGATTCTGGTCCAAGTTCTTCAAGCTGCTAGGGTCGAAGTTGAACCTCTCTACGAGCCTACATCCCCAAACCGACGGTCAGACGAAGTGGGTTAATGCACTCTTGGAAATTTAACTTTGACATTACGTGAGCACAACACAAGCGAATTGGGCAAAGCTGATCAACATAGTCCAATTCTCTTATAACTTGTAGCGGAGCGAGTCCACCGGCCAAAGCAGTTCAAGATCGCGACCAAGCAACAACCACAAACCCCAAGTGCAATTGCATCGGGTTATTAAGGGAGTAGCCCATCCACATACAAGTTCGCCAAGGATTGGCAAAAGCAAGCAGACTTAGCACAAGCATGTCTACACAAGGCTTCCAAGCGCATGAAGAAGTGGGCCGATAAGAAGCGACGGCATGTGGAGTTCCAAGTTGGGGACTTGGTGTTGGCCAAGCTACATGCGATTCTTCGATATAAAGACGTGCACAAAGGATTGATCCGTCACTACGAGAGTTCACTTCATGTGCTGCAATAGGTCGAAAAGGTCGCACACAAGCTAGAGTTGCCACTAAAACTAAAGGTACGTCCGATTTTCCATATGAGTATACTTATGCCTTTCCAGGTAGATGAGGAAGATCCTAATCAAGGAGAGTCACAACGAGCACTACTTGGAGCAAAAACCTCATATGACCGAGAAGTCGAATGCATAATGGCGGATCGCGTCATATGGAAGCAGTACTGTGCGTTGAAGTGAGAATATCTAATCCGATGGAAGGGTCTTTCAAAGAGCGAAGCTAGTTGGAAACCCGTGGAACCTCTTTGGCAATTCAAGAAGGAGATTGACGCCTTCCATGCCGAAGATGTAACAAGGACGTCACCAGATTAGGTGAGGGAGAATGTCACGGCCTGAAGGAAGGGACAATCTAAGGGGATTCTAAACGACGGCCGTGACCCATTCTTTGGAACGAGCGACCCTCAACCATTATCCCTAAGTCCTAAGGTTTTCTTGAGTGTTCTAGAATACTTCTAGGGGCGGGCAATACGGTAAATGTACAGTTATGTAATAAATGCGGGTAAATGGTAGTTGAGGAAATGCGATCTCTACCGTTAGATTGAGAAGAGATTTACGCGTACAATTTGTCTTGTACTTATATATATAGGAGTCTGCTCCCCTCATTGTATTAACTCATTCACAAGTGAAGTACAATTTCAGAGCTTCTCTCTCTAGAGTTTCTCTCTCTAAAAGATCCTTATGAGTCGAGTGTGAGAAAGACTGCTTGGGAGAAATCCTAAAGCCGCACGAGTTAGGAAACGTTAGATCGATCGGCCCGTGACAATATCGTGAAGTGACTTCCACACACCAAATTAAGTTTATTATTTCAATTATGATAAAAAAGAGTTCATTCGCAATAAAATCAAAAGATTCACATAGAATTACCATCTTATGATCCAACCTCGAAGGATTGAATAGGGTGGGAATGAAAACTTGAGACCCCATATATTTTGAGGGACGAGAAATCCCAATTCTTCTATCATCTAACCAAACTCTCTTTTTTTTTTTTTTCTTTTCCTAAAAATTCCGATTGAAGATACAATCAATGAATAAGTGCAAAAAGGTCAGAAGCCCTCTAATAAGCCCAATGACATTACATTAAAAATGTGTAATCTTAAATTTTAATTGAGGACGCATTTATTTCATTGAAAATTTCACAATAAAAGAAAATATTTTCCATGGAAATTTTCATTTGTTTAGTTGCTTAAGAAATTAATTTCCTTCCTACAAGAAAGGGAAGTCGTTTGTCCCAAATTAAAATTTGTTATTTTCAGTCAATGAAAAATATTTTCCATAAATCGATTAATTTTTTATCATTAAATCACTAGATAGTAGGAAAATAATTTTGCGGAAATAGTTTTTCTTCAAGTTTTGACTTCTATCCTAGGTTGATTTGTACACGATAAAAGAAAAAAAAAACACATTTGTGTGAAAATTGCAATTTTGAGTCATACAAAATAGCATAATGCTCTACCTTAATGACAAACCAACTCACCTCAAGGATTGTCGGGATTGATTAAGACGAAATGTTAGAGACTGCAATTGGCGAAGCAATGCCATCCCATAGATACTAAAATGTGCAAAATAACTAGTTTCAGTGGGTCCAAGAGGCTACCACGATCTAATGTGAATGGTGAGGTGTGTTCGAAGAGGCTGGAAATTCTAATTATTTGCATTGCGAAAAGAAAAAAAAATATTGTGTAATAATTGGGTAATAAATTGCTCAACTTAGACTCACTCACGCAATTCATAGATTCTAAGGAACTTGAGCCTTATAGTTCCTAAATTTCAACTCAATATGTAATGTCATCCTTTAATTTTTTTTTTATTTATTCAATGTGGTTATCAAACTATTTATAAAAGTTCAATGTAGTTTTAAAATTTTTAATTTGTTCAAGATTGTGTCTCTCAACTTTCTTTAACAATTTCAAAACAGTTATTCAATATAAATAACATATTCTTTTTCATAAATTACACTATTACCCATATTTTAGAATATTTATCTTCTTCCTAAATCAACAAAAAAAAAAATGCTATCTTTTTGGTAAATTTTTATCTTTTTTATCTTTATAAATAATACACAACTCTATTAAAGTAAAATTTAGTTGATGATCTATAATCTATAATAACAAAAGTTTAAGTGCTTTGTTGGATTCATAATCCCGTTATTTTAAGTCTAAACGACATAGATACTAGGGGTGAGCGCGGACCGGTTCCGGTTCCCGGTTCCATTTTTCCGGGAACCGGTCACGGAACCGGAAACCGGTTAGGGTTCCAAAAGGAAACCCCCTCCCCCGCTCGGCGCAGCCCAGTCCCGAGACTCCCGACCCTTTCACTTTCAGTTGTGACACAGCCGGACGCCGCTCCGAGTCTCGCCGCCGATCGCCGGACGCCACTCGCCCTCAAGGCCACCGCTGCCAGACGCCAGTCGCCGACGTCGCTCGCGCGAACCCTCGACGCCCGTCGCCGACTACCCGACGCAGGCAGATCTGAGCCGAGCTCGTCTCTGCTCGCGACCCACCGCCCGCGCCGCGCCGGAAGCCCCGATAACGCCGGTCTCGCTGTCTCCGCTCGCGACCCACCGCCCGCTCACGCGAAGCCCCGACAACGCCGATTCTCGCTGTCTCTCGCTCGCGACCCACGCTTTAGTCACTAGGTCTCCGATTCTAACCCACGACGCGCTCGTCGCTGCTTTGTCTCCGCCTCGCTCCGACGACCCGACGCCGGCGTCGCGACGCCCGACGCCGCCGTTGCCCCGAAGACTAGTGACCGACGTCGCTGCTCCTTTGCGACGGCTGGACGCCGCTCGCCAAGTGAAATTGGACTTCTGGAAAAAATGGTGCGTTTGACATTCTTGGTTATTGCAGTAGGCGGTTTTGTAAGCTCACTAGCTTGTACAGTGATAGGTCATTGGGTTGAAGAGACCTTGCTTTGATTTTTAATGGGGATTCAAACAAAGGGGTTACTCTATGCAACATCTCCAAGGAGAATAGACTGTGGCTAGAGATGACGATGGGAAAAGAGTCGAAGCAATTTATCTTTCTGGACCTAGAGTTGTTTGGAGGATCCAATGATTTGAAGAAAGGGACCTATTTTGCTACCTATTACAAAACTCCAAAAGCAGTATCATTCACCTTGAGAGTTAGTATTGGAGTGGAATGTTTCCCTGAGGAAATTTATGCAGGCATGCACAGTGGGGGACCAAAACGTGAATTGCCATATCTTTCTCTTGAAAGAGAAGTCTACTTTTCTGCTAAATCTCAGAAGTTAACTTGAGCAATCAAGGTGGACAAGTTTTGTGAGACCGTAATTGTCGAAGCATGTGCACCAAGTGAGTATCATCTTCATCATTAAAAGCAGCACTAAGTGGTGCTAATGATTTAGACTCGGGAAGCTTCTAAATGAGCAATAAGATTTTAGACTAAGATTGTAGATCCTTTCCTGTAAGTTGTCTATTCTGGTAGTTTGTGACTGATCCATTGGAGGTACTGTTTTTTTTTTCTTTTTTTTTTTAATAACACACTAAAGATTGGTCTATATATTGAAAGTTGACATTCATATTCTAGGTGTAAGTGCCAGAGAGGAAGAAACCATATCGCACCTTCTTCATTGTCCTTGGATGAGTGCTCTTTGGGCAACCCGTTACGCCTTTATGGGGCTTTGTTGGGTGAGAGCTGATCAATTGAGCAAGAACTTTGGGCATGCAAGGTGTGGTTATCCCTCGCCACAAGTTGGAGTGGGTATCACTAGCCCCACTTTTGATTTTTTGGTCAGCTTGGAAAGAGTGGAACAAGAGAGCTTCTGAGGAGGAGTCCTCTATTCAAGATCTTATTCCAAAATTGGCTTAAAGTTCTACACCTTTGGAACTGGGGGAATCTACTCTTGGATGTAAATGGCTTTTGTCTTGTGAATGGACCTCTTTTTGGATATGAGCTCTGTTTATTCATGGGACGGCACCCCTTTAGTGCCTCATAGTGAACTTATAACATCAAAGAAAAAGAGCCGGGGGTCACTTTGCGGTATGAGAGCAGCTAGGGGAACCAGAAGATCTCAATTTTGGTAAGAGCATTAAAATCCTGCTATTTTTTGGCCTTCAACTTGGTTATCAGCTTTTATGATTATGCGTTCACTGTGGATATGGAAGTTCTTATTCACTTTTCCCCCTCATTTTTGTGCTTTGACATACCAGTGATACAAATGACAAAAATTAACGGAGCAGCTATTGTGTTTGATTGGTGCTTGGTTTCTTTTCTATGGCTGCTATTAAATGTTATTGACCTTAGCAGCATATTTACTTGCATGGTTGCTTTGATATGACAATTTCATCCCGTTTATCAGTCAATTTCATTGTCAACTATGGCTATGCAGTAAGGAGTTAGTGCGTGAGAAGTGGATAATCGAGGCAATCCTGGCCAAGGAAACTATTCTGGAGAGTCCTGTCTAAGCCAACTTATTTGACCATGCCTATTGCCTTCTCAAGTATATGTTTTGGTTCGCTTCCTTGATATTCTCTGAAGCTCATTGTCTCTCCATATTTTGCAAACTTTTAAGTTCTATTTTAAATTGTAGGACAGCTTTTCACGCCATGGATTTCTCGGTTGGAGTTTCAAAGCGGTAGGAGTTACGTTGTACACATATTTGATAGCAGGAGACATATCTTTCTAGACATGCATGCAATTTCTAACTGACCCTATTGACATATGTGGGCACAATAATTATAGTTAATCAAGCATCTACTTTCCTCTTTGGAAACTTCTTATTAGTTTTGATTATGTATGTCCAAATTCTTGGCAGTTGGCATTGGTATGTTTGCTAAGATGTGGGAAGTTATCGTAGAGTATGCACGTACGTTATAGTTCAAAATTCAAATATAAAAATAACAAAAAAAAAAAAAGAACCTGTTAGAACCTGGAACCGACCCTGGAACCTGTGATAGGGTAGGTTCCAGGTTCTCGGTTCTGACGGGTAGGTTCCAGGTTCCAAAAAATGAGGAACATGTACCCGATGGTAGGTTCCAGGTTCCAAACGGAACCGAACCGGAACCTGGAACCGCTCACCCTTAGATACTTGTACTTACGTTACTGATAAATTTGTTCCTAATTTTCTATATTGATAAATTAAACCATAAACTTGGTGCTAAATTTTTTGTATTGATAAAATTATTGATCTTTTTCTTTTTCATAAAAATAAGGAAAAATATTTAGATTAGTATAAGAATGAATATATATTATATATAGATACATTAATATCGTTTCTAGATGCTCTTATGAAAACACTTGGACATAAAATAGCAAGATTTTCAACTCAATACAACTCAAAATAAGGTTATAAATTTTTATTATAAAGATCATAAGCTAAAATTTATTTAAATTAACGTATCTTAATATTCATGAATAGCTAAGTATAAAAAGATAGCATATTTTTCAATGATTTAGGAAAATGATTGACAAAAAGTTAAAATATGGGAAATAGTATAATTATGAAACTTATGAATACTACTGAAGAACTAATGTGACATAATTGAAGGGTTGAGGGAGTAGATTGAATAATTTGGAATTTTATGGATTGTATTTTAATAATGACAATTATTCAAAAACCATATTGAACAAATTAAAATTTCAAAAATAATATCGGATATGAATCCAAAGTTTAGAGATCATCAGTCACTTTCCCTACATTCTAAGCATACCATTAGCACACACAATGCATTAAATCGGCATAGAAAAATCTAAGGAATTGTGTTCAAAGATTCCAGGTTATATTAATTAAAATATCCAATATCATTATGTTATGGGATTTATATGTTCTTTATATTTATTGATACATATTACAGTCTTTCTCAACTCTAATATGATTTAAGATATTACTTATTAAAAATTTTAGCATGAAATACTAAGGTGCGAGAGACACTACCTAACCCAAAAACAACGACAATGGTTGTCAAATGAGAGATTAGAGATTTGTCTTATCCATAAGAGTAGAAATAATCATTGTTTTATTATCCAACAGCACATGCATCTCTTTCATCATCATGATTTGCTATGCCGACACATCGGCCGAGAAAGGACAAATGCCAACGCAGACGAAAGAAAAAAAGAGTAACAAAAAAGTCGGACCTTTTCTTTCGCTTTTAGTATTTCTACTAATTCGAGTGATTTTACTTTTTTGCGGCTTTTGCCGTTGATCATGCATTACAGGACCATCATGGGCTTGGCGTTGAGGAGTTAATCTCTTAAGGTGATTTGTAAGAGAAATCTTTAAAGCATTTTCGAACTTTTGTCGATAGTTACTATGATATTGAGCTTTGAAAAGTCAGAATTTTACCTTAAAAGGTTTCAAGATAAATTTTATCATCATCAAATTAAAATCTTCAGTCAAAAGACTTCGGAAGTTCAAAGCTGCTTTTCAAAATTTTTAGAAATATGCCTCTCGCTGAGTAAGAATAGGTCTATGTAGAATACAAAATATACTTCGGATGTGGACGAGCGACTAACACATCTGCCTTATTTATGTGTTAACAAGAATCTCTCATATTTATCGAGGTTGATCGGTTTGAGTTTATAACTATTTAGTATATTATAATGTACAATCTCATAACAACATCTGCATGAGCGTATTAAAAGTCAAAATAGTCTATTTACATTAGATAGCGAACACTTAAAACATAAATTGATCTAAGATTCGCTTAATTTTATATGCGTTTTCGCTAAATTCGAATTTGATTCCGAAACAAATTATTTGGGTAAGCCAATCACATTTTCTCCAATTGAACCTAACTTTGCCAGATTGAGTACCATGTAATCTAAGAGGCAAGGGAATGCACGCGCACGGCGCCCGGCACACGACCAACTTCGCGCTGGTTTCCCTTCCCAGGTTTCGACTTCCTCGTGAGTCCTCGTAACGAGAAATACGTGCTTTTTGTTGGCTGCGATTCTCGAAACAAACGTCAACTACATGTAATTTGGTCTACGATAACTTTTTTTCTGCTTATTATATGTTACTGTGTCATTCATTAATGAAAATTATCATCTAGTCTTCCCCCTTTTTTCAGATCCGTGGATCTGCCGTGTACGTCAAGTTCTCATTTTTCGATTTTTCAATTCTTAGGATTCCCCGCAGTCAGCATGAATTT
Source organism: Eucalyptus curtisii (assembly GCA_017140595.1). Classification (NCBI taxonomy): domain Eukaryota; kingdom Viridiplantae; phylum Streptophyta; class Magnoliopsida; order Myrtales; family Myrtaceae; genus Eucalyptus; species Eucalyptus curtisii. The sequence continues at coordinate 15,912,451 of CM029495.1, forward strand.
TGAAGATATGTCAAGTACATGTTTTCCTTAAAACAGAAGAAAGGATATAAGTTCCCCTAACGCAATTGCACGTTCAATGTTACTAAAGTTAACTAAGACTCGTAAAAATCATGCGAAGAAAAGTGTACTTAAATATTAAAATTTATAAATGATGCATTCAAGTCTTAATATTTTTTCAATAAGTTGAATAAGTATGTTGCGACCTCCCTTTTCCCCTAAGTTTAGGGGTATTGCTTAAAAGGTGGACTATACAATCCTCAATTAGAAGCAAGCTCTCCCAAGTCCTTATCTTATATGACATTATATTCATTTTAAGTTCTTTGTTAAACAAAAGCTGCTACTAGTCTATCAAGGTTGGTTATAAAGCAAACGAGACATGGGAATTTTGTCTCATTTTCTACAAAACCAAAAACTTACTAAATCCAGAGACTTGAGTATGTCGATCATCTATGTAGTGTCATTTCGGTACTTATGAGTTGGGGATTGTTCATCTACGTGGTCACACGGTTTTTTCTTTTTAAGGGGACTCCGACTAGGCCCTTGGACCTGGTCCGAATACAGATTGAACTAAGTCTCTTAGGTTTGGGCCAAAGATGCGCTTGGGCTTTCATCTAAAATCCAATCTTCTTGGTAATTCAAGCCCAAGTCATAAAAAACTCTTGTTAATTCCATTTTTATTCTTACTGTACTAAACTTGTCTCAAGCCCAATTTTGAAATTGACCCATCTAAGCCTAAACCACATGAATCTCAAAGCCCGACTCTTGTTATACTTTAGTTTAGCTCAAGTTAAATCAAGCCCGAATTCTTCAATCTCCCATCTCCTCAACATGAGTTCTTCTTGAACGAGAACTCATCCGTTTGTCTCATGGCTGAAAACATCAAAAAGATTTTTAGAACATGGAGGACTCCCTTCTCAATGAATCAACTTTTGTCGTCCACCAACCATTGCTGTCATCGTTCATCACGGATCCATTCAAAGTTCACGTCCACATTCATACCAAAACTAAGGTGAAAAATACCATAAGAGAGACATGATAAACAAAACATCACAAACAAACATGGAAATTAATATCTGGAATAAAGATTTATGACCATCAATCACCTCGGATGTCTCTCACCAGAAATTAGCATCAATAGCCACAGAAACATGCCAAAATACAAAGCCAGACACAACCGAGTAAGAGGTGGGAAGATTTGATGAATAATAGCAAAGGCATAATGCTTGAATTCGAACCGAAACGTTAACCAAGTGGGAAGTCTATATTAAAACATTTTCGGCCCGCTCAGAATCAGGAGCTTTTCAGCTTGTGAGCAAAGGTGTGATTAAACTAGCCATGTAACCAAAAAACATCATGGATCATCGGTAGCAACTGAAATACTGGGTGATTTACAGACAAATTTCATGGATATTACTCGACCTAGGATCGTGCCGAGAATAGGGCAAAACAGGAAATATGGTATTACCTAGCAAATGTGTAGAAATAGAGCTATGATTGGCGACTAGACAGGACGAGGGTTTTGATTAATGCCTATGGTCGGAATCACCGAGAATAAATTATTATAAAGCTCAATTTCGTCAATTCGAGAACTTTGATTGTAAAGCCGAGCAAATAGAGTCTGATTTGTAATCTTCTAGAATCAAAGCTAGTGGTGACAAATGGCAACCAGTGAACTCAATTTCTAGTGAAGACCAGCGGCGACCAAGGTGGGAATGTTGAACTTGACAAGGTCCAACCCATTTGCGTGATTTATTAGGCTTATTATTTAACATTTGATATATGCCTAATTTAATTAAATATAATACGAGGTAATATATTTGTGACATCCAATTAGGCATATAGAATTCTTATCTTAAACCTCGATGGAAGGTTCAAATTTAACCACTCTAAAGTTAGTCCCATTACTCCCTCTATATAAAACCTCTCTTTGGTGAAGAACGTTAGATTTTCATTATCATGCTTTCGTTATTTCCCATCACAACCATCATGGAGGAGAGTTGTGAAAATTCATATCTATGAGAACACATTTCTTTCTTGTTGGGCCCCTCACAACTATTGTAAAGGAGAGTGGTGAAGATTCATATCCATAGAAAAGCATATTTATTTCTTGTTAGACCCATCACAATCATCACAAAAGGGCGTGGTTGGACCCATCACAAAGGAAAGTGGTGAGAATTTATACCCACGAGAAGACATCTTCTCTCTAGTTGGATTATTAATGATTTCTTTGGATTCAAGTACGTTATATTTAATAATTTTATATCATGATCATGTGATTAAAAGATCTTATCACTCGCGGACTAGAGAGAAGTAGCGAAGAAAATCGTTTCGACCACTCGGAGCAAAGCGATTCGCGCGAGCGCCCTTCTGGCCTCGCTCTCTCTCTCTCTCTCTCTCTCTCTGTTCAGTATTCGGCGTCTGAAGATATAAAACACAGAACGAGTGCTGGAAAAAGGGCAAAGAAAGGCCGGGCTTTTAATGAATGGGCTGCTTCTTTTCATGGGCCTCATGTTTAATGAACTGGGCTGACTGGGGCAGCAGCCTCATGTTTAATGAACTGGGCTGACTGGGGCAGCAGCTTCTAAGGCCTAATTGGTGGATAAAATGGGTTAGAAGCAACGGGCTTAAGAGGGCTTGTGACTTTAGCGAAATTTTGTCTATATAATTAATTGGGCCACAAACCAGAAAAGCCTCCCTTTTTAACACCAACATTTTTTCTACTATATTTCTAAATTTTCTTTTCACTTGCTAGTTAATTTATTTATTCTTCTATTTATCTATTTTTTTTGTTGCTTTTTACTACTCTTATATTTTTATAGGAATGCTACGATGGTCAAAAAATTTGTAGGTATCAATAGAGTACTTTCGTTAGCACTGTTGAATTTATGTCATTGGCAATAAGTCCATGAGGATCCACATTAGCATAAGGTATGAAAAAAGAAAAGAAAAGAAAGAAGGGTAAAAATTGATTAAAACAATGAAAAATATTTTAAAAAATTATTTAGAAAGAATGCTACCCCCTAAATCCTTGCAAGGAAAAGGGGTGAAAGGGGCCGCACATCAAGAGAAGGACTCGGTAGCACCTTGCCTCTCCACCCAGCTAACTGGTGTTTCCGAAAACTAGAAAGCAAATTTGGAAAATGAAAAGGAAAATATAAGTGGCAAAAATCCATCTAGTGTTCTATGGTCTATAATCTACCCTTCCTTGGTTGAGGTTTTCTCATATTGTTGAAATAACATTTTAGGAGTAGCCAAGATTCATTTCTTAAAGAAAGTCAACTAATTATCTAAAGGTCAACTGGTTTATGAAAACTAAATATCTAGATTTGGGGTCTGTTACGCATGGGAAAGGATCAACACCCCCATGTCAACCTTTAGGTACTAAATTCCTAAACTAAGTTCTATCATACAATATCATTGGATTGCCTAAGTTTTATATTCACATAATTTTCTTTTAAATTTTGAAAAATTACAAACTTCACTACTTACCTTTAGGTGAAATCGCCACATTATAGGGTGGCTAACTAGGGTTGTGCATGGTCTGAGCGGGCGGTTCCCGACCTAGAACCGGGAACTGCCCGCTAAGGACCAGTTCCGAAAAATTGGAATCGGGATCCACCCGTTTGTTGCATGGATCCACCCGGGAACCGGACCGCCGGTCTGGTCCAGTTCCCGGGTGGATCCATGGAACTGATCGACGCGGAGGGGCGGCAGAGCAGCGACGGAGGCGCAGCGACCGGTTCGGGATCTGCTGGCATCGGTCGTTGGGCTGTAGGGGCTGCAACGGCGTCGCGGGTCACTGCTGGGTGGAGCAGAGGCTGTGGCGGCAGACGCGAGGGGGCGGACAGCAGCGGCGGCGGCGGCGGCAACGCTCGGGGAGGAATTGAAATGGCGGGGATCGCGCGAAGGGCGGTGGAGCAGCGCGACGGAGGTGCGGCCACGGTTCGGGATCGGCGGCGTCGGTCGTCTCGGCCGTAGGGCTGCAAAGGCGTCGGATTCGGGCGGAGGGGGCCCGGAGCGAAGCAACGGCGATGGGCAAGCGGGCGAAGGGCGCTCGCGGGCCGCGGTGCGATGGTCGGCGTGGAGGCGGGCGTGGCGTCGCGGGTCACTACTCGGCGAAGTAGAGGCTATGGCGGGTGGCGGCCGGCGCGAGGGGGCGGACGGCAACGGCGGAGGGCGGCGGCGGCGGCGGCGATAACGTCGACGCTCGAAGAGGAACGGAGGAAGAGACAGAGAAGAGAGACAGAATCACAGAACCGAAGAAGTCGAAGATAGAGAAGTCACACTCGATTAGGGTTTGTTTTGTTTTAGTAATTTTTTTTTAATATTAAAAATTAATCGGTCCGCTCCGGGTGGGCGGGTGGGCGGATCCGCCGCGTAACCGGGAATCGGATTGGTACCCCCGGTTCCGTAAATTAGAACCGGGAACCGGACCGGTTCCCTCAAGAATTGGGGGTTCTGGTTCGGTTCCAGGCGGTTTGGGCGGTTCCCGGGTATTTTGCACACCTCTATGGCTAACGACTCAACTTCTATTGGATAAAATGTGGCTTCGAATTAATAGAGCAATCAAGTCAGATTTTGAGGCGTGATATCACTTTTTTGAAAGATTTATTTGCCTAAAAAAGTTACTAATGGTTACCAGCAAATATCCTCAAAGATACAACAAAATCTCAAAAAGAGAATACTAAATAGTAATTCTAATATTTCACCAGAGTCTCTAGGAAACAATTGAAAAAATGGTTGTAGTTTTTGAAAGAAGATTCAAAAAATTGATATGAATTTGTTCATCTGGAAAACTAACATGTATATATATAAATCGATCTTAGCATAGGCAGCTTTTCGTGAAAAATTGAAAAGTGAACGAATGTATCCTTTCGAAAGAAGTTGCCTAAATGAATAAAGGTGTCCATTCGAAAGAAGTTGAAAAATGAATAAATGCAATCCTTCGGAAAGGGTTGCAAACTGAATGAGTATCATTTCCAAAAGTTGTCTTGAAAATACACAAATAAAAAATTCGGAATAATAAATAATTAAAAAATATTACTTATTTATTTTTTTAATAAATAAAATTTCGAATTTTCATAATTTCCAAAAATTATCAATAAACAAAAAATAACCTTTGAACTAATTAAAATTAATAAGATAACCATACCGAATAAAATAACATAAAAAACAAAGGGATTAGTGCTAATTAAACTGCGGGTTTGCAAGTGCTAAGTGTGCCTAATAATCGTGCAATTATTTGCACATCCGCACGCAGATATGATGGGGTCTAGCTCACACCTAATCTTTTCTTTAGATACACTAAAAAAACCCCACACTTATTAACTGGTCCACTTCCTCCTACTTTTCCTATGTGAGACAAGGAAACATACACTTAAATTTGTTTTACAAACAAACTTCCAACAACTTCATTGTACTTTGTGTAATTAGCATTTTTTTAAAGAGCAATTTATGCAAAAGAAAATTAAACAAATGGATGAATCCAATCCAGAACAAAGAATAGGCTCAAATAGGCATGAATCCAATGCCAAAGAATAGTCAATACACCTTGTATATGCATGCAAGAAATACGTTTGAATGCAAAACAACGAATGTGGATGAATCCAATTCCAACAAAACAGCGTTCAATTTAATGGGCATGAATCGAATGCTAGACCAATTAATACATGAGAGTGAAATGAAGCAATTAACGGGGATGTGAAGTGCTTTGCCACTCCACCTCGTGATTCGAAATTTTTCAGGAAACTTGATTACTCAATGCTGAGCCTGTTGCTACTCCATTGGCTCCGAACATCACATTATTACCAGTTGAGGCATTTACCTTTTCCCAACCCAAGAGATACTCAACTATCTCACGATTACTAGACTGGACACGTCTTTTGCTATTAGTTTAATGGTAAATTTGGGATGCATCGAAGACAAGACATCGTAATTTGGTGGTTTGAATTGCGAAGTATGTTATAAGTCCGAATAGAGGATTGCTATATTAAAATAGATGTAATACTCGGATTGTTGGCTCCATCAATGTTGAGTGGGCTAGTTGCCCCTTCGACTAGAGATCCACGATAGGTTACTGCGTTCTCGTTGGAGAAAATCTGACCTCATGAAGAGCAAGAAACAGAAGGTTGACTCTATTGCAGAAGCTGGATAAAGAGTTACAATCATAACTACTTGTGAGTTGATTTGGTTCAAAAATATGTTGAATGGATTGGTCATGACACAATTGCAATAGTGATGTTGATGTGTGATAATCAAGTTGCCATATCCTATTTTCTATGAAAGAATGGAGCACATAGATTTTTACTAGCACTTTCTTCATAAAGAACTAAGTCTCAATTTTTTTTGACTATATACTAAAATTGATGATGAGGTAGTTGATGTATGTACTAATGCTCTCAGTGATCCTTGGGTCAAGTTAGGAGTAAGCATAGGTTTTGGATAGAATTAGGAACTCAGTCGAACCGAGCATGGGAACAAATCCCATTCGAGGTCTAGTATGAAATGGTTCCGTTCCCATATTTAAATTTTTGGAACCTATACTTTGCAATTCGATTCACAGTTCCCAAATAGGAACTAAATTGAATTGAACCAAAAACCGATGAATTAGACCAGAAACCGGAGAATCGACCATGGGTAAATCATGTATGTTTATTTTTATCTTGTAATTTTATTGTATTTCTAATGAGTGAATGTGTTTATTCTCTTATTTTCACGGCCTAAATGTATATTTTTAATGGTCTACATAGTTTTCATCACATCTCTGTCATCTCACTTTTCATGGGCCTTGCCCTGTGTTCGTTGGCTCAAGTTCCACGAGACCAAGGAGACGAAGGGACTCCCGAGGCGGACGGCCTTGAACCCCTAGGGAACTTTAATCTCGGGAAGGAGCTCTCCAAGGGCGACCCCGAGCAGAGCCCGTTCGAATCGGGACACTATCATCGGGATGAAATATTGGATAAGACAGGATCTTTGTACTGGAAACAGTAAATCCACAAGTTTCTACAATAACAAAAGCCGAAAAGACCAAGAAGCGCGGGGCCTTATTTTTTAGATCTAAGCTAAATAAAACAGAGAAGTTGCTCACTGAAAATAACTATTGATCCTTACATGAAAAGAAGGAAATGAAATGTACCTTCAAAGGATAGACGTTAGAGAAAACTGGAAAGGGAAGCTTCAAAAACCATCCAGGTCTAAGAATCCAGGACCATGGAAATCATCATAAGACTATCCAAACCACGAAAATTTAAAGTGGATACTACACAAAAGGACCGGGCAAACAAAAAGGAGCATCTCAGGTATCAAAAGGTAAAAAACGGGTCACTTGCTCTAAATTATTCTCTCATGCAGAAAATAGGAAATAGACTTAGCCCGAACTCCCACTGAGCAATTCTACGAGCACACTTTTCTTCATCTTGGAGAATCCTTTAATCCCTCGAGATTTAGCTATAGCCCTAAGCTCTGGTAGCTTTAGTGCATTCAAGTCTGCTTCATCAACCAGCCCTTGCTGATCCATATTTTCACTGTCTTCAACTTCATCAGCATCTGAAGATTCTGCATCCACCCCTTCATCAGAAACCCCTCCATCCAAAATAACAGTTTCTGCTTCTGGCTCAAGTTCAAGCTCAGGCTCATGATTCACTGCTGGCTCATATAAAGGCTCGGGATGTATCTCAACATAGTCCTTGTTCTTTCCTCCACTTAAGTTGGCAACTGATGTAGAGTCATCGCTGTCATCACCAAAGTTAATAGACTGGTACCTGACTCGCGGAATCGGAGACTGGCGCTGAAACTTTGAAGCTGGCCTGCTTAAAGAAGCATTAGAATCTCGAGATTCGTCTCCTAGAATGCTATTTGAATTAAAGAAGCTTGAGCCTTTCTCTTCATTGGATGAAACGTTTTGTTCTGGCCGCTCCAAAGTAAGGTCTCTGCTACCATTACTAAAGCCTTTTCTTTTAGACTGTTCTACTGAATGCTTTCGTAATAACTTAAGGAGGGAATCCACAGTTTCACTCTCTTTACCTTGCCCTTTTGTGGCTTCATTTTTCTTTTCCTCTTTCAGGGCAGCTCTCTCTCGAAGCTGAGCCTGAATCTTCCTGAAAAGTTCAACAATCTCCTTCTCTCTTGGCCCTGGCACTGCAGTGGCCTGAGATCTGGGAGAACTAGAAAGGGACAGCAGTGGACCATTCTTTGAAGACAACATCTCAGAGTCATCAAGGTTGTCAAAGCTATCCCTTTCTTCTGTTTGCCTATTCCGTCCACGAAAGAAACCATGCCTGTTGTGCCTTGAGAAGTCGGGGTTTCTCTTCTGACCACTATTACTTGCTTTGCATAGGAAAGATGCTCTATTAGAACCGCACTTTAAAGAAGTCAATTTGATTTGAAAATGGCCTCTAGAGACAGCAAAAGAAGAACATGGTGATACGCTGACTCCTCTTCCAGAAAATCCAGAACAAGGAAGACGTTTTCCATCAGAGGATACATAACCTGCCGATAAGTATAAAATGGACATGGGTGATGGATGATGATAATATGTAACATATAAATTTTCATATTCATCAACAGAATACCATTCACGTCACATTTGGGCTATCATGTGTCCTGTAACTCCCCCACTCCAAAAAAGAAAAAAAGAAGAAGAAGATAATAATAATAATAAAAGACCAAAAGGAACAGAAGAAAAACTCGGGTTCTCATTTCAAGCATATAAAGACAAGATTCATGCACCAATATTGAATTTAAAATACAGATTAAGAATAAGTCAGGTTGAATCTAAAGAGAGGATTCCAAGTAGTTGACTGAAAGCACAAACATATGCAATTATGCTTTTTAGTTTTTTTATCGATGATAAAAGGTTCTAAGCCTGTCCTTCCACAAAGATCACTCATTTCGATCAAAAGAATAGTTAGTTCGAGTAAATCATAGTTCAGAAGATGGCTGAGGTGTATCCCACTCGTCGCCCTATGGCCTGAGACTCTTAATAACACTGATAGGTACTACTGACGCTGTGTCTCCCGTGCTAGCTCATAAAGGAAACAGTTCCAAGTTCCAACAAAGCTTACCCCCTAATTTCTCAAATATCAATTGGTGACATCTGTCATTAAGGTTGCATTTCTTGTTTCAAGCCAGCTATCAGCAAAAGTTTTCCAGGCAATTGTAATTGTATCTGACCAAGACTTGGTAGAAATACCTAGAATAAGAATTTGTCCTTGTGAAGCATCAAATCAGACATTCTCTCAACCCTCCTAGAGGTTCTTTTTCTTCATCCGTCAGTTTCTGTCTTACATATATATGACAATTTATTTGTCCCCGGGGCTACGCCTCCTCCTACATCTTCTTGATCATTATCTCCTTTCTCAACCCCTCTCCTCCACCTGCCCCCAGCCCCGTCCCCACCCCCAACCTGCAACCCCCGACTCACCATGCTAAAACCACTTGTATTGAGTAGAGTAATTTCTTGAACTCTTCTTTAAATCATTGAAATGAAGTATTGTCGATGCATACCAGGGTTTTAATGACTTCTATACCAGCGATTCAAGAGCTACCTCGTGGATGTAAAAGAAAAGACAAACGAAACTACTCTCACATGTAAAAAACTATACGGTTTTGTCGTCTAACCATTAGTTCTAATGCTGATTAAAGATACCATCTGAATTTTTCTAACAGTACAGATGCAGACTTTCAATTTAGCTACCCCTATAAATTGAACTGAATGGCTTTCAACAACAGAATTCCCAGAGTCTATCGAACATGTTCCAACATGATAGAAACTAACACTGCATCAACATAAACAAATGATGTACAGATGCATGATTTCATGCCATTTCAACCAGCCAGTCTAAGATTGTAAAGTCGCAGAGTAATTTCAACAAACAGATTGTGCGCGACTGCAAAAGTCCTGAAAGCCGAGAACTTTTTGGCCTCCTATAGTTTGCTGTTGCTAGAGACATGGATGCCGAGGGACCCGATTTATAAGAGTATACGGAAAAGGAAGAACAAATAAAATGAAGAAAAAAGCAAGAGGGGAATAAAAAAGCTTTGCAATCTCAAGTTCAACCCATCTCAATCTTTCAGGAGATAGCACAAGACTTTGGTATTGGAAAATTGCACCAATATGATTCCGACCCCCTTCGTTTAAGAGACAGAAACGTCACCAATCCTCACAAAACAAGTCCAGAATACGCGAAAAGCACGATAGGGGAACAATTACCTCTCACAACAAGCACGGACAAGTACTTCAGACACGCGCACACACAGATTCAATGTCCAAGCATGAATACCTATCAAGTAAAACATAGCCGCAAAACAAACAAAACGAAAAGATAAAGGAAAAAAATAGCCGAAATGATTCAAGAAGACAACAAACATTAACATCCTCTCGATTTCTCCAACACTTTCTTCGAAACCCAAACGAAGTTAGAGCTGTCGCGAAGAAGAAAGAGAGAAATTACCTGAAACGTTCCGACCGAGGTGCACAGAGGATGACATGGCGTTCGCTGCGCAGGAAGTATCGGGGCGGTTTAGCTGGGGTTGTGCATTTCGCAAGGCAGAGCCTTTTTTCGACTGTGCAGAGCACTATGAAGCATGTAATATGGTCGCTCCGATGTGGGAGGTTTTTCGCTCCTTTTATATGGCCCCAAAATGGAGAAAGAAGCACCAGGCCGGGGCCGTGCTAAAAAGCATTTTTGTCCAGAAAAAAAAAAAACAAACTAATTTTGTTTTAAAATATTACAAATAATATAGAAATTAATTGAGAAAAATTAATGAAGAACACTTATTTCATTAAACCATATTGGAACACAACTACATGTTCAATTAATTTGAAAGAAATTACACGTGGAATCCTAAGGGTGCGTTAAAGAAAGCTTTTCGGAAAAACATTTAAGGAAATGCAAAAGCTTTTGGTTTAAAGGGTTTTGATGAAATACAAAAACTATTTGATAAACTATAATTGAAAAATGCCTTAAGAAGCAACTTTGGGAAAATGTTGTTGGATAAACACGTATTTGGGAAGTTTTTTAGCATGACCAATTTAATTTTTTTAATTTTTAATTTTTTGAAATTGAAAATAAAAATAATGACTTTTTATATTTCCGCACTGAGATGTAATGTAAAAGAGATATATTAACAAATTCATAAGTTAAAAAATACATCAAAGTTGACTTTTTTCTCAATTAAAAAAAGAGTAATTTCATTATAATAAACATGATTACATGTGTATCGAAGAAAAAAAAAGTTTTTATTGAAATTTACAAGCATCCTTAAGTTTTACTAAACTGATTGTTATTTGATCACGTAAACGCGCCATGCCATGTCAGAAAATAAATTGTCATTTGAAGTACTGGCCCCCTCATTTGTATTATCAAGGTCAATTGACTATCCATAATTGGGATCCAAATATGCTCTTACAAAATGTCTATCATTAACGACATTTCTTCGTATATAATTATGCAAAGTCATTGCTGTTTTAACAATTTTCACTTGCTTTTCAAATGGAAAACTTGGCATATACTTTAGAATCTTTCACTTCTTCTTAACACACCAAAAGCTCACTCAATTCCCATCGCAACGAGGAATGAGCACAATTAAATACCTCTCGATAGCCTGTAGGGGCAGAATCTTGTTGAAATTCTGGCAAATGATATCTAATTTCTTTGTATAGTCTCAAATAACCCGTCAAATTTGGATATCCAATATCTACTAAATAATATTTACCTGCACAAATATAATATATATTTAATCAACATAGATCATATTAATATATATTAATATACAAAAACCATTAATTAACAAACATTGAGGAGGATGAGGAAATTGCACATCACGTCTTCCAAAAACTTCATAGAAAATACGAATATCATGGGCTTGTCTCTCCTAACCAGCCCAAACATAAATGAATTCCATGTTAAAATTACACATCGCTAAGATATTTTGAGTCGGTGTATCTTTTCAACCAATAAAACAAATCTGATCTTTTGTAGGTATTATCGCTGGAATATGAGTGTTATCGATAGCTCTAATACAATCTCAAAGCAAAAATGCAAATATTACTGTGTAATCACAATTTGCATTTAGTTCTTTCTTGCTATTATATAATCAAAACATACCTTAAAATATGGAAAAAAAAATCTTCGATTTTTTATTTTCATTTTCTATAGAATATCACTAAATTGCCAATCAGCTGGTTAGATTAAATCTTTTCCCATTTCACATACTTTGTCTAATACTAAGTTAAAGTATTTGCTTATAGTTTCCCCAGAGCGTTGAAAGCGCTATTATGTTAACCTATTACTTATATCATATCCTAAAATATGAAGAAATATTTCAAGCATTTTTGTAACATCAATATTCCTAATTCCTTTAAGATCATAGCGTATTACTAAATCATGCATTAAATTATTAAATACAATCTTATTCATTCTAAACATTTGATAACACTTTATTGGATTAACATCTTCGCCCATCAACTCTCCTAACTATGCATTTCTTGTATATGATGATATCCTACAAAGTTTTTTGTGACTGTGTATTGCCTGATAAGCGATTGCGGCTTGAGTAATTTCCACAAGTTGCCAATATTCCTTGTCTTCTTTTTCATGGATTTCTTTTTCAAGAGAATTATCCATATCTGTTTAAAGTAACAAAACAATAAGAAAAATGACAAATAATCATCAATCAATGGAACAATTATCATCCATAATATATATGCAAACTCCATCAAATCAAAAGAACACAAACTAAAAACACATGTCTCACATTAGAACATAATTAGAAGAAGAGTTCACAAGTAGTGCAAATTAGCAATCGAAAATAAGTCTCACATTACAACATAGATTAATATGAAAGAGCTCAAAGAAGTAACTAGCATCCTAATAATGACTATTATGCTCCTCCAACTTACTTCAGCCACTTGACGTTTTCTTCATCTTCGTCCAAGTTCATAAAAATTTGCATGTTGTCTTTCTTTTCAGCAAAATGTGAGAGTTCAAATAAGAATAACTTTCTATCTTGCTTAATCTCAAGTATGGCTTTCAATGTTTGCACAATTTCTTTGTAAGGATCAAACTCCATTGCAATTGATGTTGCATTGCTCCTACTTTCAATAACCGAATAAAGTTTGTTAATTTGCGATGCTAACTTATCAGGTCTGATCAATTTTTTTCCTCTCTTTCCTCGAGCTTGCTTCGTTGAACTTTCTACCATTCTTTTATGGCTCTTACTTTGACTTGGTTGGGCATTCATTTCATTTACATCACGCTCTAAAGTATCATTGGTAGATCCTGCACAATCACTAATATCGGCTTGTGCGGTCTCAACATTCTCATTATTGTACAAGCCTTGTACAAGATTCCAGGTAACACTTCCAGTAGCAACTGTACCCTAGAACATTTGATCCAACAAAACTTCCATATCTGGATGTATGCCTTTCTTCGAAAGACTTTAAACTCATGATTAGCCTATTATAATAAAATATTTTTAGGAGTTGTATCATAAAAGATGAATTTACAAAAAAAAAAAAAAGTAACAAAAGATTAGATAAACACCTAAAATTTTCTATCCCATCATTCATCACTCGCGTCAATGGTTTTCTTCTTACGATTACATTCTAGTCCTATTTCCTTTTGAACCAATTGCTTCCATTTTTTCCTTTAAATTATCCCACTTACTCTTCATTTGATTTTTATCATACTTTTTTCCACTCAGCTCCTCAAACTTATTAATTATAACTGTCCATCCTTCCCTTTTATTGCTCGCAGGACGATTGCCTTTTTCAATTTGTTCAATGCACGATTGACAAAAAGTTTCTACATCTTCAAGGCTCCAATATGCCTTTTCCTTTGATGAACTTGCTATCTTCTAATAAAATGAACACAAACATATTCGAAAAATGAAAACAAATGATTTTAACTATGAACACAAAGCAAGGGGAACTGCAAATAAATTAAAATGCAATTCATATGAACCTATGAAAGAGCACACTAAGCCGAATATGTAAGTGGGAAAAAAAAACAGAAACATAAGGAATAGAAGCGAAAGAACCCGGGTTCGAGGTAGGACGACCGACATATTCTGAGTGAAGAAAGAGGCGAGCGCTTCGGTTGTGAGCGAAGAGAGAGTTTAGTGCCTGGATTCTGAGCCAAGAGAGAAGTGGAGAGGCAAATCAAATAAAGCAATCACATGACTATAATTCTCACAATATCGGCATGAGATTTACAATCATTGTTTAGTTGATTCATAACTTTGTCATTTGCTAAACATCTCTGAAGTTCATACGAGAGCAACCCACCACTGAGAGCTTGCTCGGCATCATTTCTTGGCCATTATTACATCGTTATATATATATATATATATATATATATATATTAGATATTTTTAACAAAATAATATTAGTGCAAAATAAGTTTTGACCATAAAGAGGAATAATTATGTACTTGGAAGCACTTAGGGACAAGCAGAGAAAATTAGAGAAGTTCTTGAATCACAAACATGCACCAGTTTCACTAAAGTTTGTTTTTGCAAAAACTACTCAATCTTCAGAAACTGAGGGAATGAACCTAAGAAATGTACCTTCCACTTCCATTCATAATCATAGGTCAACTTCACATAGAGTTATCTGAGTCATAGTAGCAATTCTGTTGTTGCACTCAATATAGTTATTTGAGTTCTCACAAGTTCTTGGTGGAAGTCAATACATTTTCTAATAAACGTTGCCCAAACATAATAAAATTAACAATTGCATGGGCGGATAAAAAGTCCAGTTAACATTAGCAAAGCTCACTAACCCTTCGCTGCATCATATAAAATTCTAATGTTAAGTCCTTAATATTAGTCTGCTTGCTTCAATTGTGCATCACTAGAGAAGATTCATAGTCAATGAAAATGATTAATTAACAATTGCATAACAAAAACATTTATAAAATAGACAACTACAAACATTAAGAATACCCATGGTAAAGCATCCTTAGACTGCATTCCCCAAATCTCTGAAAGAATATGGTCAAGCTGTTAAAAAACTTGTCTAGGGTCCTATCAATGACCATGCAACATGACTACTGATGAAGGTACTACTTTTCCAAGCATTATCTTCACAAACATTTATTTAGATCCATATAAAGACAAGTAGGAAGTTAGAGCCAGTGCAAGTCACAAGAGTCAACGTGAAGCCAAAATATCATATGAACAACCTCCCACTATACTTAAAACCAAAAAGAAAAAGAACCTTCCACTATCCAACCTTAAACCATACAATAAATAAAAATAAGAATATAAAAAACAAATAGTAACGACTTCTGAGAAATAACTCATAATGTGGTACCACTACTACCAACACCTTCTACTACAAAGGGCAAAAATTCTTAACACCAACAAGGCACTAGAGGATATTTGATTCCCACGGTTTCAGAAACTCCAGTAGTAATATCTTTCCCTTTAGATTCAAAAAATGAAAGCAACTTATTGTTTATATTACTAATCAATGCAGAAAGTACCTCCAAAGGATGAGTTGCAACAAGGGAAGCGCACACACCTCTAATGTAAAAAGTGAACCAGTTGGCCCAAATATAGTTTTGCCCTGGAGATAAGACAGTATTCATGAATAAAAGAAAATTATCCATGGAATATAAATTTGAAAATCTTCTTTGACTTGCACCATTTTCAAATTCCACGTTTCAAAACTCAAGAATCAAGAATGGCATCAGAAAGCGTTGAGATATTCTCTTCATCATGTCATAGTGCACGAATTAATCAATGTATTGTTTCAGGTGAAATTTCTAAGTCAAAAAATGATTTAATTTAGAATAAAACTCTTTTCCCAAAATTGGATTTTGGAAAGGAAGAAGCCATTTACAATGAAAATCTAGGATAACTTTTAGATGCAGGGACGAATTGGGAAACATTCTCTAGATTGCTCCATCAGAGAATGGCCATCTTGCCAGAGAAACTAAACACGATCCATTCATCTCAAAAACCACAGCATGATAAAGAAAGAATCAATAATGCTGCACATCTCACCTTCAAATCTTAGTCTCACCCAATGCAAGAGACACAGAGAAAGGGCGGGTGGTCACCATCTCTAGTAGGCGCGAGAGCTGGGGTGTGGGATTGGGCTTAGACGGGGGCAGGCAACACAATGGCGATGACGAGGGCCTGGGTGGAGACAGTATTCACTGGAGAGGAAAGCTTCGGCAACTAAACAGCGAGCTTCGGCGACCGATCAGAGAGGCAAGCTTCGGCGATCGGAGAGGTGAGCTTTAGCAGGCGACTGGAAAGGTGCGCTTCGGCGACTGGAGAGGTAAGCTTTGAAGTGATAAAAGTGAGATCTCAAGAAGAGTCGAGAAGAGTAGAGGGGAAGGGAAGGGAAATGGTGTGGCGTATTTGCTTGGAAAAGAAGAGTAGAAGATTAGGGTTTTTATTTAAAAAATGGTCAAACTTGGAATTTTCGTAAAATTTTAAGGGTAACAAAGGAATAACGATTTTTTTTAAGGCGCACTGTAGCTTGCCTTGAATGCTAGAAGTCAAGGCAGCGGCTGCCTTGGGCTTTTAGCCTTCAAAAGGGTAGCATTTGTACAATGGGCCTTCAAAAAATTTTGCCAAACACTACAAATTTGCCCCAAGGAGCTTTGAACGCCCAAAGATCTTTGGAAATATCACTCCCATACACAGCCTAACAACCATTGCACTTAAACAACCATATCCCTTACCTTTGACAAAAAAAATAAAAATAAAATAAATAAATAAACATATATATATATATATATATATATCCCTTACCAAAATTTGAATGATACAATGTTGTCATTGCCCCCTTGTTCAAATTGTGCACGTACATGTACAGTCAATTTTTACAAAAATCAATCATGCGCTACAATAATCATTTCTATTTCTTTTCACAAACAGGTTTAGAGCTATTATCTTTCAAGATTTGTTGGCTTGTAGAATATGGAGTTCGCAAGTACCGTGGACGTTAGAGATGTCACGCCCTCGGACTCTCTAACCATAAGGATGCAACTAACGGGGTTATGGTTGTGACATCCCAGGCTGGTTTGTGACATCCCAGGCGCGTTGCCGTCTTGTTTCTTTTATCTTTTGTTAAACACAAGCGAAAGCGTAAAACAATCAACACCCATCCAATAACAAACATAATTAGGAAAACACTTTGCAAATACACTATTTACATCATACTATATTAGTACTATTTTACAAGCCCCTTTGACTACGAGTCTACTTTTCCTTTTGTAGATCCGTTTATTTATCTAACCACCAAGGTCGAGGTAACCTTAACTCCTCTAGTGATGATGCCTTCCAAAACTTGGATTCCCCCATCTAAAGGCCAACCCCCTAGGAGTCAACCACGGTCTTGTCGGGCGTGGAGTTGTCGGTTGATCCTGGTGGCCGGTTGAATCTACAAAGGGGTCCAACAAGATCCGCATCGAACCACACACACCATGTGCGGTATCGGTGGGGGGCGAGATCGTGTGGTTGTGACTCTATGGTAGACGGTTCCGACTTGAGCTTCTATAATATCGGTTATGGTGACTTCCGTTGCTATGGATAGACCTAAGCGGACAAGAGATGAGTCCATACCTATGAATCTGAAAAATGACGAAAGAGTCATAAACTCAGTAAGTAAATTCACTAAGCTAGGTCAGGAGGATGCCTCGCCGTTGAGCAAAACATACAACTATCCCCACCTCACGTGTTGATGGCAAATCAATAGTAAACCATTCCATTGATCTTGATTATCTGCATGAGAATAATTTGGCTCACCTTTAGTTTGCAAATATCTAAAGGCAACAACTAAATATAAGCATGGCATGCGTAACTTCTTTTATTATTATTGTACTTTAGCTAGTACGTCCATGATGGGGTGCGATTGGATCGCACTTGATGGAAATGTAACTCTTGAAAGGGTACGAAGAGAGACGTATAAGAGTCTCCTGAACACTCGGAATGGTTGGCAGATCATTTGCACCAAATATCCTCTCCCTTTCCATCAAAGTAGATCAAGGCGTTCCATTTTCATCTTTACGAAAACAGTTTGCATTTACGCCGTGGAAATCGGGTGCTTTCCTCGTGATCGCATCCAGACCAACGTGGAGTAATTTTGCTCGTGATTCGTCCGCAATTCAACGTTCGTTCTGGGGCTAATTGCTGTTTGCGCATCGGAATCGGGTAAGTCGTCTTGGGCCGACTAGAATTCCAACATTGGTATCAGAGCCAGGTCGTGATTTCTGCCTTGTTTTTCAATGAATTTTCTCGTTTACCATTTCATATTGAAATCAAGAGATTGTATTTTACATTGTTTTGATAAGTTATTGGTCGGAATTACAATCTGAAAACTCAAAATCGAACTAAAGCGAAGAACGGGTTGGGGTCGCGTGCATCCGTGCGGTTTTGGCCATTTTTCGAAATATTTTTTCGGTAAAAATCAATTTTTAAAAATATAGGGTGCAAGTCGAGACGAGTCCGACGATGGGTTGAGCGCCGCCGGAGGACGCCGGACGCTCCCACACGCGCTGAAGCGCTGGGAAAGCGCGCGCATGCGCAACACGCGCCGGTCTACGAACCGCCGCGTGCTCGTCACGCGCGCGTCGCGCGAAGCGACGCGACGCTTGATGACGTCACGGATGAGGTCATCCATGACGTCATCCAACGGTCGGTAACCGCTGGGATGACGTCATCGCCGGCGGTAGTTGGCCGGCCGGCGACCCGACTAGACCCGACTGGCCACCCGACCCGACCGGTGATCCGACTCGACCCGTTGACCGGACCCAACCCGAGCCGTTGACCAGTCAACGGTCGGACCGATCGACGGTCGGATCGGTCAACAGTCGAACCGGTCGACGGTCAGACCGGTCGGACCGGCCAGGAGCCGTTTGGCTCGCTGGCGCATGCGCCGCACGCGCCGCGCACTCAAGCGGCGCGTGGGGGCGCGTGCGAGCTCATATTGGAGCATGGTCGGTGGCGTTTGGTTCGTATGAGTGTCCTCTACACTGTGGTATATTTATTTTTGATATTTGAATTTTATAAATGTATGAAAATGCGTAGGAAACCCTATGTACGCGTATTTTTTTTTGGGTTTAATGCGTAGTTTATTCATTTGTAGCTTGTATTTTCTTGTGGTTTAGGAAATACAGTAGCTAGCTTGTGTGAAAATAATGGCATATATGCTGTGTAGAGCTTGGTTTGATGATATTATGTATATAGTCTAATATACTTGCAATTTTCTAGTTGATAGAAAATTCGAACAATGGTAGGAAATCCATTACATGTTGAATTGCGATTTTGATTAATAGTTGAAGCATGATTGTTGTTTGTACGTTGGTTCATATCATGCTATGCTTTTATGTTAATGGAAAAATGTAGAAATTACATGGGGTCATGTAAATTATTTTTCCTAGTGGGAGTTCGTAGGTTGGTAGAATTTGAAGGAGTTCTCACCTAGAACTTAAAATTTGTGCAAATTAAACTAATTAATGATAATAGAACAATTGTACATAGAAGTTGATTGGGAACATAGTGGACTTTTGCTTCTGTGTCTTTTGTTGAATTATCATTAATTTAGTTTGTTTTTGCTGCAAATTAAATATGTGTGTTACTCTGGAAAAATGTGCTAGTATTGATTCTGCGTTTATTATGTCAATGTGTTATCGGCAATTGATTATGGCATCTGCATCTAAGACCATTGTGGCTGACCTCAATAAGGGTGAGAAGCTGAATGTGACAATTATGATATTTGGCACCGAAAGGTTCAGTACATCCTTGAGGAGCAAGAGGTCTTGGAAACCCTCAACCATACCATAGATGAACCCGAGCATGGAACTTTAGCTCAACATAGGAGAGATTTAGAAGCTTATCAAGCTTGGAAAAAGAAAAATAGCATTGCTCACATCATGTTGCTGAGCTGTATGCAAGATGATCTCATGTGTGAGTTTGAAAGTTATGACTTAGCTCAAGCTATGTGGGTTGCCTTAAAAGATAAGTTTGGGGGTACATCTGCCACTAAGCTGAGGAGACTCACCATCAAGTTTGACACATACCGAAAGCGCCCAAATGTAACGATGAGGCAGCATCTTCGGGAGATGTCAAATATGATTCGTGAGTTGAAGTCGGCAGGTCACTCCCTTACTGATGAATAGCAAGTTCAGGCTGTTATAAAGTCTCTTCTTGACAATTGGGAGTATATGAAGATCAATATGACGCATAATCA
The DNA here is from genome assembly GCA_017140595.1 of Eucalyptus curtisii. Classification (NCBI taxonomy): domain Eukaryota; kingdom Viridiplantae; phylum Streptophyta; class Magnoliopsida; order Myrtales; family Myrtaceae; genus Eucalyptus; species Eucalyptus curtisii. The sequence goes on from CM029495.1 coordinate 15,932,660, forward strand.
GAATATTGTCACTTTTGATGATATAGCGCATCATTTGGAATTAGAGGATGAGCGTCTAGAGGCTGCGAGATCCTCTACCCATGCTTATGTTGTTGAATTGAGTTCGCGCAAAACTTCGGGCTTTAAGCGCAAAAGGAATTCTCAATTCAACAATAAAGGGAAGAAGACTAATCAGGCACCTATGATGGCTAAGACCTTCCAACACAAGAAGCGTGGTGGGAAGAAGGACAATGCCAAGATGAAGTGCTACAATTGTGGCAAGATGGGCCACTTTACTCGTGAATGCACTGAGCTGAAAGAGGTACCCTATTACTCCATTACTTTAAGTAATACTTTTGTTTCTAGTACTGTAATGCTTGCTGAATCACATCCTATGTGAACTGTAGACTCAGGAGCAACAGACCATGTAGCTAGAGACCGATAAGCATTTGTGGATCGTTGGATACCGCTTGGAAGAAGATGGATATATGTTGGGAATAACTCAAGAGTTGATGTGAAGGGTATCGGCACATGTAAATTAATTTTACGTGGTGGTCGAAGCCTATTCCTACATGATGTCCTCTATGCTTCGGATATTCGACGAAACTTGGTCTCCGTAGTTGTTCTTCTTAGCTTAGGTTATGTATTGAATTTTCATGGTGATTGTGTTGACATTTTGTATGGAACAGTTTATTATGGCTCAGGTCATGTATCGAATGGTTTTATAGTGTTAGACATTGACTATGATCAATACAATATTAATGTCGATGGTTGTTTTTCTTTAATTGCATCTTCTGGTGATGATGAGATTGATGCAAATACTTGGCATGCTAGATTAGGTCACATTGGGTTGCAAAGAATGCAAAGATTAACTAGAGAAGGCCTTTTGGGTCACTCACTAATGTTAATCTACCTGTATGTGAACATTGTCTAGCGGGGAGAAGGCCTTTTAGGGTCACTCACTAATGTTAATCTACCTATATGTGAACATTGTCTAGCGGGAAAAACAACTAGAAAACCATTCGGTAAAGGGACTAGAGCCGAATTTCCATTGCAACTCATTCATTCTGACATGTGTGGACCTTTGAATGTGAGGGCGAGGTATGTAGTCTCATATTTCATCACTTTCATAGATGACTTTACCCATTTTGGTTATGTCTTTCTGATCTCCCATAAGTCAGAAGTATTGGACTGCTTTAGACGATATATAACGATGGTAGAGAATCAGTTGAACAAAACAATAAAGGCATTGAGAACCGATCGCGGACGTGAGTATCTATCGGAGCAATTCAAGGCTCTTTGTGATGAAAAGGGAATTGTACGACAATTTACTATTCTTGGTACTCCACAACAAAATGGGGTAGCTGAGAGAAGGAATAGAACCCTAATGGAAATGGTTAGGTTTATGATGGCGCAAGCAAATTTACCTATCTCCTATTGGGGAGATGCATTATTGACTGCTGTCTATGTACTTAACGAGTGCCCTTAAAATCGGTCACTTCCACCCCTTATGAATTATGGACTGGTAGGAAACCAGACTTAAGTAGTCTACATCCATGTGGATGTGCAGCTTATGTTCTTAATTCTTCCCATAAATATGGCAAATTGGGCCCAAGAGGGAAGAAATGTATCTTTATAAGATATTCGAACACTCAAAAGGGTACGTGTTCATAGGTGAACAAGCCGATGGAAGTGTGACTGAAATGGAGTCATGAGATGTCACGTTCTTGGAGAACGATTTTCCTAGTAGAGGTGAGATTGATAAGGACTTCCAATTATATGAGGTGGAAGATCTCGATAACACACCCACTAATGTTGTAGAGGGAAATGAAAATTTACCTCAACACACAAGATCTAGTGGGAGTGTAGCATTGCCTGACGAATTGAATTCAAGAGAAATTCAGTTGCGTAAAAGTAATCGTAAAAGCATTCCTCGTCGTCGTTTTGAGATTGAAGAGGAAGCATTTATGATTGCTCAGAAAGACGATGTTGAGCCTAAGATTGTTCAAGAGGCTCTCTCATCCTACGATAAGGAAGAATGGAGAAATGTTTTGGAAGATGAGATGGAGTCAATGAGGGCAAATCATGTCTGGGACTTGATTGATCCACCACCCAATCGTAAGGCCATTGGAAACAAATGGGTCTTTAAGATTAAACGAAGGGCGGATGGATCCATTGAAAAGTATAAGGCTCGCCTTGTGGCGAAAGGTTATACTCAACAAGAGAGTATAGATTATGAGGAAAATTTTTCACTAGTTGTAAGGTTTGCCTCAATACGCCTTATTCTAGCCATCGTTGCACATTTGGACCTTGAATTATATCAAATGGATGTAAAGACGACATTTCTCAATGGAGAACTAGATGGGGAAATCTATATGAAACAACCAATAGGTTTCATAGCTAAAGGTCAAGAGGATAAAGTTTGTACACTTCGTCGCTCAATATATGGCCTTAAGCAATCATCTAGACAGTGGTATCTTCGTTTCCATCGAGCCATAACAACTTTTGGTTTCACGATGATCAAAGAAGATCACTGTGTATATGTCAAGCGGTCCAAAGATAAATTTGTGATTTTATCACTTTATGTGGACGATATTCTGTTGGCTGGAAATGACTAGGTTTTGGTTATCACCATAAAAGAATGGTTGTCCTCCAATTTTGAAATGAAGGACATGGGAGAAGCTGCTTATATATTATGAGTTAAGATCGAAAGAGATCGATCAAGGAAACTCCTTATTTTATCACAAGAGTCTTATATTATGAAGATTCTTGAACGTTTCAATATGCAGCACTGTAATCCTATTGATACCCCTGTCATGCAAGGTGAAGGCCTAAGTACTGAGATGTGTCCTAAGACTCCAGAAGAAATTAAAGTAATTGAAACTGTTCCTTACGCTAGTGCAGTCGGAAGTTTGATGTATGCTATGATGTGTACTCGACCCGACATATGTTATACCGTGGGATTGGTAAGCCGATATCAATCAAATCCCGGTCAAGCACACTGGAATGCAGTGAAGAGAATCATGAGATACTTGAAAGGCACTATGGACTATTGACTTCTGGATATGCGTTCTTGCTCAATCGAGGTGCAAGAAGCAGTATGGCTAAAACGTTTCTTGGAAAATTTAGCCATTGTTACTGAGATTCCAAGACCGATGACAGTTTATTGCGATAGTCAAGCGGCCATTGCTTATGTGAAAGATCCCAAGTATCATGGAAGGACGAAGCACATTGACATAAAGAAAAACTTCATTAGAGATATTATAGTGCAAAAAGAAGTGATCCTACAATACATTCAACCAATAGAATGGTTGCTGATCCATTTACGAAGGCTATTCCTAGAGATGTATTCTTGACCCACATGATGTCACTAGGATTGCGTAAAATATGATATGTGTTATTGTAGAGGATCATTGGTTTATGTATTAGTGGACATATGTATTGTACTTGTTTGTTCATTAGTGATTTGATGTTTTATCAATAAGTACAAATCCACTATAAGACTAGCACATACACACATATATTATTAAAAAGTATGTCAGCAGGCAATGATTGGCTCACTCACACGAGCAATCACCTCAAGTGCTATAGTTAGCACGTTGAGATGAGACATTATGTACAAGTAAATGCTGAAGAGCAAGTTTAGTACATAAAATAATATGTCGCCTTGATTGGAGTCAAGATGAGGTCTGTGATTTGTTAATAATAAGACCGAATATGATAGTCCCACAATCATGTATGCCGACGAGATGCCGGATGCGAGTACTTAATTGGGCGCTATAGAAAGCGAGCTGATATAGCACTCGAGCTAAACATGAGTACGTGAGGAGCACGTGACTATGTTTAGGCTAAGATCCGTATAGTAGATATATTTAGTAAATGACATACGCTCTTATAGAAAGAGAAATCCACTATAGCATGTAATTCATACTACATGTGCATTGTACGACCGATAAGGGAAGGTGAGTAAAATTATCCCTATTTACTCATCTGTGAGCCCTTGAGGTAATTTATAATTTACCTCATTTTTGTGCCCTATGTTACTTCTGACTATGTTCTTGAAGTGAAAGATCAATGTTGCTACTTTAGCATGTTACGGGCGGTCATGAATAGATATGGCCTATGGGACGTATCTAGGAAAGCAATTATTCTGAAATGGAGAGAGACATGAGTGCAAAGGAAGACTATTGTTGTTTTACATCTATCACATGTATTTACTAGTCGACCAATTATATTGCCCTCTGTGGCTGCAGATATAATTGTAAATACATGGTGCTGTGAGAATAGTCAAGTATAGCCTTTAAGGGATGGGTATACTTGGACTGATGTAACAAAATATGTCTAGGGCACTGTGAGACATCGATTGTTTATTTCTTTTCAGGGTTGTAGCCATTATGTCATCCCTAACAGGTGCATAATTTGAGCACCCAAGTGCAGGTGTACTCACTGGTCGCACAACTTATTTGCCAGTATGAATTGTTCTGTAAAGTTGATGAATGTTGAATGCCTTATATCCTTGATAGAGCGCTATCAGGCCCATCATGTCCGAGTGGGAGATATTGTACTTTAGCTAGTACGTCCATGATGGGGTGCGATTGGATCACACTGGATGGAAATGTAACTCTTGAAAAGGTACGAAGAGAGACGTATAAGAGTCTCCTGAACACAACCGTCGGAACGGTTGGCAGATCATTCGCACCAAATATCCTCTCCCTTTCCATCAAAGTAGATCAAGGCGTTCCATTTTCATCTTTACGAAAACAATTTGCATTTACGCAGTGGAAATCGGGTGCTTTCCTCGTGATCGCATCCAAACCAACGTGGAGTAATTTCGCTTGTGATTCGTCCGCAATTCAACGTTCGTTCCGGGGCTAATTGCTGTTTGCGCATCGGAATCGAGTAAGTCATCTTCCGCCGACTAGAATTCCAACAATTATCATAATCGAAATCCATCTATTCATCCAGAGTCCATCGGGCATTCGAAATCCACCGAGCATCCTAAATTCATCAGGCATCGTCCCAAAAACTAATTGTGAAGGTATTTCCCTCGCGTGACCACACATCAAGCAAGCAAGCAATCTGATTCTTCTCTTTTTATCTTAGTTGATACATCAAGGCTTGACGGTGATACATCAAGGCCTGATAGCGTGTCATGCAAGTGTGTGTTATGACTTATAGGAATCATAACTACAACATGCTGGACACGTTTCAAGATTTGTGGCTTGATCCATTACGTCTAAGAGCCGACCTAAAAACAAGCATGGTTCAGATCGACATGTCTTAATATCAATCGAAGGCCAAGTGAGGTGTGGTCCGTCGTGCCTCAATGTTCGTCTAAGATTGAATGAGACCCCCTTTCGTGACTCGAGGCGTGCTTCCATTCATGGAGAATATCACATGGCTAAGTATACAAAAAACACATAAGAACATGCTCACACACGTTCGAGTAAGAACACAATCCACGTTTGAACCACGCAGTGCAACACCTTAATCAAGGGTTAGGGAATTCACTTACTTCTAGGTCGGGTGGTGTCTAAATGACAAAAAGTGAGCGGTTAGCAAGAAGGGAAATGGCCAAAGAGAGGGGGGTGGGCGTGCAAGGGAGAGTGTGTGGGGAAAATGGGCTAAGGGTTGGTAATGAAGGAGTGGTGCCTATAATGTACCAGTTTCAACCTACAAGAAATGTCTATGAATTTGGTGTGCCAATGGCAAGGATAGGTTAGGGATTGTTCCAAGATTCGACCATATACTAATCATGGATTGATCAACAGAATGGTCGTGGACCAATCCAATGACCATGTCAATGGACTTGAGTAGTTCGGTTAATGGACGACTACTCGACCATAAAGGTTGATCGAGGGATGGTCACGACCGCCACGGATTAGTTGACCATCATGGATCGATCCAGACAGTCATGTGCCAGTCGCGGGTGATTCCGCTCGGTCATGCAACGGTCATGGATGACCATGATTCGACTCGGTAATACTGTGTGTCGGGTATTAATATGATTGATCTCAAACAATCACATGACAATCGGGAGTTGGCCTGGATGAAGCCTACAGCTAATCTAGGATTTGATCCGACCGATCGAAATGGATCTTAGGGCCGGTCGTTGAGCCCGCATCTTAGGCCGCCAATCTAGCCAAGAAAGGTAACTTTGCTTATGACAACCACACCGAGGGAGGCTTAGCCATGAACCTCAAGTGTGTCTGAATGGTCGTCCGGGGATGTATACAAAAGCCCTTGTCTAGTCCAGGTTGCATTTTCGATGGCCTATTTCTCCAAGGTTGCCATGTTGCTTAGAAATGGACAAAATATAATTCTCTAAAACACTCTAACTTCTTCATGAAGGAGGGCGACTCACCATTTCACCTAGATTCTTCTAGATATGGCCATGATTATCAAGGATTCACCTTGGGGATTAAGCAAAGAATCTAGGCCAAATGTCCCAATAAAAATAGGACACATTGGAGCAAATTATGGCTATCCTATAGCCTTGATGCTATCTTATCTTTTAGAGTGCCATCTATCCATAATGACTTGTCCCCAAATTAATAAGCTAAGTGCTTATGTGGCCCAATAAAAAGGAGATAAGCAAGGCCTTAAATGATGATACTAAGTCTTTAGATCTCCACATCATAGAATTAGGTGCACCATCTTTCCAAATAGGTGTGCTACCTTACGACCCATGCTTGCCACCTCAAGTTCATAGCCATGCCATATTAAATAATGTGATTAGGTCGCTTGGATGAGTAATGATGAGCTTAGTGCCTATAAATGGGAGGGGCTCCCATTCATTTCCACCACTTTAACCCGCTTGTCGTTCACACCTATCCTTCTCCTCCTCCTCTTTTCCCTTGGCGCACACCAACAACCCTCCAAACTATTCAAGTTAGTTTTTGAGGTTTGCCAAGGTAAGTAAGGTTCCTCTTTCTCCTCTAAGAAGGTAGATCCCATTGTTGAGGCTAGCTAAATGCTCACCCGTTAAGCCATGGGTGGTATGTGATATCTTTCTTTGATTTTGCTTGCAATCATGTGAAGCTGTGTGCTTGAGTCATTCATATCCATAATAAAGCCGAGGTTCACTTGGGTTGAGTTCATTGTAAGACAAAGTCGCCTAAGCCATAAAGCCTTGGTTCGGCATAAATAGGGTGTTGGGTCCAAGTCTCACTTGTTGCGGGGATTGCCCAAGACTCCGAAGTCCTAGATCGACATTGAGGCATGTTGATTCTATGCCTTGATCATTACGGGGATCACCTCAAATCCACGAGATCTTGGTAAGGCACTATAGTGTGCCGATTCTAGGTTTGATTTGGTGTGGGGACTTTGTACTTGATGTTGGATCAAGCCACAAGCCAAAGGCCATTCACAACACAAAGTGTGTTCACATCAGGTGGAAATCGAGGTCCATTAAGGATCTTCATTAAAGCGAGGTGTACCTAAGCCTCAAGGTCTTGGATCGGTATTGAGAGGTGCCATTTTCGAGCCTTGTCTGGTGCAAGAATCGACGCTAAGTGATCGGTTCAAGTCACGGACCAAGGTTTGTTCTTGACATGTTTATCAATTTAGTACGAGAACTCATGACACACAAGAATATATGAGCATGCCTTTGGGCCATGCATGTGTCGGCTAAGAGAAAAGATAAGATCTGGCTTGTATGATGCATATATGCGTGCACTTAAAGAGGAAAATGCGCCTGTCGCCACACAACGTTGGTGGCGATGCCTCGTTCACTGAATAGGATCCTTGGTTGAGCGAAGATACCCTGGTTGAGCCATGATGCCTAGGTCTTAAACCCGGAAACCTCAGGAAGCTAGCTCCAAGAAGCCTCGGTCGAGCTGAGATGTCCTGGTCCAGCTAGAAAGTCTAGTAAGAAGCTGGAAGCCCCGATCAAGCTAGGAGGGCCTGGTCGAGCCAAGACGATGCTAAATGAATTTGCATGAATGCTAGTTATGCATAAGCATGATATGTTGATGTGTTCATTGTTAAGACGAAGGTAAGCATGCATTGAAGCGTCTTGTTATGGATATTTGCATGTATTTGAGATGTAGCAATAAGTTTGCATTTGATCTGCCATTGACACTATTTGTGAGTGTTGTACTTGCTGGGGTTTGATGATGAGATGCGTTCCTAGTAGAGAGCTAGGAATTTTATTTACTAAGTTTTCAAGACTCACTCCTTCATCTTTCAGTTTTACATGCATGTAAGTCCCACGTCAGTTTTGGGAGCTGCAGTCATGTTAGAGGAGATAGAAAATTCCCCTGGTTTATGTGGAAACTTTAGTGTGATGTAAAAAGAAAAGATGGCTTGTAGAGAAAAGGCTTGTAAAAGTACTGTTATAATATAAATTACTGTGTTCTGGAAGATATATGTCTCAGTCTTCCAGCTGTTGTTTGTTCGAAGAGTTGTTTATTCATGTTTTCGCATGTGCATGATAATAAGATAAAAAGAATCGGGACGGCGACAAGCTTGCGACGTCGCGAAAATAACCCTTACTGTTTAAGACCCCGGAGATGGAGTTGGGGTCGTGACATTTTTTGTATTAGAGTAGAGTTATTACTGGGAGTCATAAGGTGCGTTGGGAGTCATGGGATAGTTAGTTAGGCAAAACATTCCATGCACATCATTGCTTTGATTGATAGATTTTCATAGTGATAAATCAAAATTATTAATCTTTTCTTGTGCTTGTAGAGAAAACATCCCTAGAATTCCTATAGTTGTTCTATTAGTAGACAACATGAGTGCTCGAGGTCAGGTGGCTTCGAAAGGACAGTTGTCACGACCTACCCTCGGGGGAAGGGAACATGTTTGCGTGGGCTCTCCCAAGCCTATACCTCGCGTGACATTGGGGTATTCTAAAAAAATTTGCAATAACGAGTCGCCACTAGCCTATTGGGGTCGCTAGAAACCAAATGAGGCACGGAGTATGCTACACTTCCTACGCAACCAGAGAATCTAGGGTCGGGGACTTGATTACACTAATTGACCAATTAGCAAAATGATTTTTGGTAGGCAGTTTGGATTAATTTTATACCTATCCACTAACATGTAAGATGATAATGCGGGTGCGCAATTATTAAAGTAGCAATCATTAGCTACCAAAATCCTAATAGCAGCAAAATTAAAACGTGCAACTAAACAATTGCAAACATAGTTAAACATATAAATTAAACACGTAATATAATCAACATACAAGCAAATAAAAGCCTAATTACGCTAAAAAGGCAATACAAGATAATTCCTAAACAAATCCTACATTTTTTGGATTTTTTGAAATTTTATAATTTTTTATAATTTTTTATAAAAATATGTTTTTTTTTAATTTTTTAAAATATTATTTTAAATTTATAATTTTATAATATATGAAAAAACGACCCGGGTCGGATCCCTAGGTTTGGTCCAACCTAGTTCGTTGAAAGGGGCCAAGTCCGCGGAAACCTAGCGAAATTTGGGCACGATGTGCGTGCCTAGTCTGGTCTAATTTTTTTTTTTTTTTTATAAAAAAGAAGCCCATAAGCCCATAAACCCACAGGCCCACATGCAAAGATAGCCCAAATCCAGCTCGAATTGCTAAAAACCTTACTCGGTTTGGAGGCTCGCCCGACCCGGTCATGACCCGATTTCATGCCCTCTTTTCAAGGCTTCTTCGTTGTGGCTCGGCGAGGATTAGGGGGACGCCGTCGAATCGGTGGCGGCGGCGGCGGCATGTTGGGCAACAGACGACGGCAGCAGCAGTAGGAACGGCGACGGCGGCTCGGACGGTGTCGGATAGGAGGGCGACGGCGGCTCGGACGGCGTCGGGCTGAGGTGGTTCGGTAGCGACGGCCGGGTGACAGCGGTGGTAGATGATGCGACGGAGGGGAAAGACTCCTAAATCTGATCAAGCGTGATTGGATCTGGGCCTTTGGCGGACCCCCGGCGTGACGAGGCGGAATGGTGCTAGTTGCATGAGCGGCCGAGATCGGCGGAGGGCGCGGAAACAGTGACAGCGGGGTGGAGCTTCAGACTGTTGAAGGGTGGTAGCGGCGCTCGGTGACCGGTTCAGATATGCTAGCGTCTTGGGGGCGGCAGCGCGACTTCAAGTGAGTGGGCGAGGCGGGGTGCTTTGGAGGCGAGCTACGCAAGAGTTGCTCGGAGGTGCCGTAGCGACGGGCAGTGGAGTGGCGAGCACTGAACGGAGGTGGCGCGAGGTTGACGGGCGACGCTCGGGTGAAGAGGGCGTTGGGTGGAGGTGGCGCGAGCGTCGGGTTGTCGCAGCTGCAGGAGGGGGTTGCGGATGCGCGGGCTGCGGGCGGGTCGGGACGCGGCGGTGGTGGCGCGGTGCTCGCGGACGAGCGGCTCCGCCGAGCAGCGGCCGACGCAACAAAGGTTTCGAGCGGCCGCGGGGCGAAGCCGCTCAAGCTCTCTTTTTCACTGCTCACTCTCTCTCCCCAGTTCTCTCTCTCTCTCTCTCGCTCTCTCGAGCTCTCTCCCTCTGTTTCTCTTCGTTCCCTTGTTCGTCTCCTTTTGGTCCTCCCTCCTTTCTCTAGGGTTTCACATGCGAAAATGGGCCGGGCCCCTCACGCAAGAGAGAAGGGAAAAGAGGAGGGCTGGGTTGGACCAAGGCCAAATTCAGCCCGACTTGGCTCTTCACGCATCCTCCTTTTTTTTTTTTTTTTTGTATTTTTGTTTTGTTTTGTTTTTGTTTTTTAGCGACTAATTCCTAATTTTGTATGAGATTAAGTTTTAAGTAAAATAGTAAAATTTAGGTGTCAACAACTGCCCCTTTTTGAATGGGAGCTCGAAGAGATTTCATTCAAAGATAGAAGACACCTAAATTATTTCCGACGGTAGAGAGACCATAGGTGATAGAAATGACTCATAACTATGGAAGCACGTCTTGTCGATAAGAGAAAGAAATTCTCCGGGCTACAAAAGCCCACCGAGTCATAAGAAGAGAGAAAGATTCCGGGCTACAGAAGCCCACCGGGTCATAAGAAGAGAGAAAAACTCCGAGCTATAGAAGCCCACCGGGTCATGAGAAGAGAGGAAGACTCCGGGCTAGAAAAGCCCACCGGGTCATAAGAAGAGAGAGGAAGACTCCGGGCTATGGAAAGCCCACCGGGTCATAAGAAGAGAGAAAGACTCCGGGCTACAGAAGCCCACTGGGTCATAAGAAGAGAGAAAAACTCCGGGCTATAGAAGCCCACCGGGTCATAAGAAGAGAGGAAAACTCCGGGCTACAGAAGCCCACCAGGTCATAAGAAGAGAGAGGAAGACTGGGCTACGGAAAACCCACCGGGTCATAAGAAAAGAGGAAGACTCCAGGCTACGGAAAGTCCACCGGGTCATAAGAAAAGAGGAAGACTCCGGGCTACAAAAGCCCACCGAGTCATAAGAAGAGAGAGGAAGACTCCGGGTTACGGAAAGCTCACCGGGTCATAAGAAGAGAGAAAGATTTCGGGCTACCGAAGCTCACCGAGTCATAAGAAGAGAGAGGAAGACTCCGGGCTATGGAAAGCCCACCGGGTCATAAGAAGAGAGGAAGACTCCGGGCTACGGAAAGCCCACCTGGTCATAAGAAGAGAGAAAGACTCCGGGCTACAGAAGCCCATCGGGTCATAAGAAGAGAGAGGAAGACTCTGGGCTACAGAAAGCCCACCGGGTCATAAGAAGAGAGAGAGACTCCGGGCTACGGAAAGCCCACCAGGTCATAAGAAGAGAGGAAGACTCCGAGTTACGGAAAGTCCACTGGGTGATAAGAAGAAAGAAGACTCTGGGCTACAGAAAGCCCACCGGGTCATAAGAAGAGAGAAGACCCCGAGTTACGGAAAGCACACTGTGTCATAAAAAGAAGGAAAGACCCCGGGTTACAGAAGCACGCCGTGTCATAAGAAGAAAGAAGACCCCGGGCTACAGAAGTACGCCATGTCATAAGAAGAAGAGACCTTAGGCTACAGAAGCACACCGTGTCATAAGAAGAAGGAAAGACCTTGGGCTACAGAAGCACGCCGTGTCATAAGAAGAAAGAAGATCTCTAGCTACAGAAGCACGCCGTGTCATAAGAAGAAGAGACCCCGGGTTACAGAAGCACGCCGTGTCATAAGAAGAAGGAAAGACCCCGGGCTACAGAAGCATGCCGTGTCATAAGAAGAAAGAGAGGAGTGAGGTCTCATTGTGTAACAATGGGTTTCGACTGGGTTGAAAATGCATGATTTAAGAAAAACAATGAACCTTTGTAGATTACATGGTTTAAGGTTGACCATGAACCTTTGTAGATGACATGGTTTAAGGTTGACTATGGACTTTTATAGATGACATGGTTTAAGGTTGACCACGAACCTTTGTAGATAACATGGTTTAAGGCTGACCATGAACCTTTGGTTTTTAGGGAAGCACCCGCTAACCCCTTGAAAACTGCATGGCTTCACTGAGAAATCCTGTCAAACTCAATTTGAGCAAATGTCATTAGAGACGTCATCAAGAGACGTATTGGCAATATTACAGCATTAATTGAACATGCTAATCAAGCTAAGTCCGATTGCTTTAGAAAAACATTCGATGTCAATCAGCATCATGTGGCGCAAAACTGTCATCTTGCTCGTGGATATATCATTAATCATCAAATTCTCTAGGAGTCAAGTTCTTATCAAAACAGCTACAAGTTCTTATCAGAATAGCTACGACTCGTGAAAATGGCTCATTAAGCATGCTAAACTAGAGCTTCTTAATCAGAAATGGCTTTTCACACATTCTCGATAAAATGGCTGCTTGATCCCATCTATTCATGCGGGAAATAACTGATTGCTGAAGGTATCTCACATAACCCATGTCAAAGGCTTTCAGAAGCATTCGCGATGAGCACAATCTGATCGATCACAAAGGTCTTTTTGAAAGGACCGCAATATAGGCTCGGTTATGGCTTGCACAAAGGAATTATTGCTTTGAGACCAATAAAGGAACATTTGTTGCTATCTTCATCGGGTTTACAAGTCGAGAACTTGAAAGATAAGACAATATAGAATTACTTCCACTACTTTAAGCAATAACTTCTTTGTGGCATTCTCATTTTCACTCAAACCATCCCAATTAGAAGAGACTTCGGAAGAGGGTTGTAATGTTGGCTCGGGAGAGGCTCGAAAGGCTTAAATTTTTCAAGGGGGTTTTTTTTTTTCTAAGAGCTGGTGATCATCATGGCGTCGTGACCATGTCACTCAATCTTTCGGAATCATTCGGCTTTTGAAACACAGCACATCTCGAAGGTCCATTGACTAATCATTTCTGCATGGGAGCTTTGCTACTTTCTCTAATTTTCATTGCACTTGCGATGATTTTTTTTACGTAGGCACTTGGACTTTGATAAAAAAAAAAATTCACATAAGGTGCAACCTTTTGGCTCTTTTTCTTGACTGGCATTGGCCTTGCTTTTACCAGGCACACTGCTTTTTCATGCCCCCTAGTTTGTCGACCTTTCTGCTCTTTGAACTTTTGGAGCTTTTATGACTTTCGAGATGCTTTTCACATTTTCTCTAACTGTCAATTGTATTTGGTCAATTCTTATGCCTTGCCCCAGTGAAGGGAGATGATCACCGCTCGAGGTTCATAAATGAATAATCGGGCCCAAATTGGTTAAAACAATGGGTATTAGTGTTTGGATAAAGAAGGAAATGATCTTCTTCACCTTGGGATGAGTCAAGTTCTGAGGAGAATTCCTTTGAAGCTATCACTAGAAGATTGATGCAAGTGAAAGTAATAAAATCTTTCTCAATCTTTCGCTCTACAATACGACCGTAACCTCCTATACTGCCCCAATGTAGGGTCGTTCTCAACAGGGGTACTTTGAAAGCTCATCTTTATTCGGCCCAAAGGGGTAGCAAGAGATTAATGCAATGCTTAGAATTGATGAAGGAAACGCCTTTATCACTTCGATCTTTGCGCTCAATGCAAATGAATCATTTGTCCTAAGAGAAGGTCGCTTTTCACTCAACTCTAAAAAATGTTTGAAGGACGTGTTTGGAAATGGTTTGCCTTTCTTTATCCTAAGCACTTCTTGTTTGGCATGGTTAATGTCTCCACTTCACTCTATCGAGATCATCAGAGTAGATTAATCTCCATAGGGAAATTTGATTTAAAATGAATAATTCACAAAACGAGAAAACAATTTTGCGATAAAAATGATGCTAAAAAGTTTAAAGGATTTTTTTTTCTCAATTTTTCATTTTTTTTGCTTTTCTCTAGGAAAGTGCCAAAGGTTCTTTTTGTAATGGAAATTCTCTATTTTTTTTCCTTCTTTTTTTTTCTTTAAAAAAAATTGAGAAGAAGGGTACTTACCTGCGGCATGGTGACTCGGTAATCCTGTAAAGAATGTGAAAGAATATGTTAGTGCAAAAATTTTTAAGGATTGAAATGTTGGAAACGATACATTATTACCCTTCATTCATTTTCATCCTTTGGGCGCTAACATCTCTTGGATTCACCTTTGTGGATATTTAGTAGCTCGATAATACCCTTCGCTTATATTCGCCTTTAAGTGTTTGATGTTTTCCTGATTCCTTGGTGGAAGGCGCTGCTTCTACGGTCAATGTGCAACTTTTTTATTTATCGCCCTGTAAGAAGAGGAGATGAAATGGGTTATCTCCATACTTAATTAGGTTCAATTGAGGAACGATACATCATTTCTTGATGAATTTGACAATATTGTTCCAGCACACTTCATTGGTGGGGGAAGGAGAGATTTTTCTCTAAATCAAACGTTGTTCTCCCGCTCTTTATTCGACAAACCTTTGTTTTGTTCGCGTCTGTCCTGTACCAAAGAAAAGGACATGTCATTTTTTTATGCTGAAGAGAATTAAGTTTAGGAACGAGATACATCATTTTCAAAGTCAAGCGATCAACATCCCAGGGTATCCATCATGGAGGAAGGGATACTATTGCCCCTCCGTTTCATCATTTGAATCTTTCTTTGTTTAAGATGAACATGACTCAATAATGCTCCATCGTATTTGTTGGAATGTTACAAAACTTGGTACTCTTGATGTCTCCTTGACAATGAAAAGAAAATCATGTCAGAAATAGTATTGGAAATGGATAATTGGAATCGATACAGTTTACTCTTTCTTCGAATTCGCCTTCTTGGATACTTGGCAACTCCCTTCATTTGTCTCATCATGCAAAATGACCGAGATCGATGGGTTATTTTGGCACCTGAGGCATTTGCGAATAATGAAACTTCCCATAACGGAATTCAACTTCGTTCCGCCTCTATGGAAAATTGGCGCCGACAATGCCTCGACGCATGCTTACTCCTCAAGTTCCATGAGCCTAAAGTTTTATTTTTTAGAAGGGACAGATGTCGATCTTAGATAAACTCCTCATCCTACCGGAGAAAGCGATTTCGTGAAGAGAGGGCCTTAAGCAAAGCTTTCTTGAAATTTATTTTGGAAGGTAGACGTAAAGATTCACTTGAAACACTTCTGAATTCGTTTTTTTTTCTTTCTTTTTAAGGGATGATTTTCATGAAATTGAATTCCATCATAAAAAAATGAGTCGCATGATTTACAAAAGCATAAATTGGATTCACAACCAAAACCCAGAATAGAAAACAAGATTGTTAACAAGAATAAATACAACAAGAAACTCTTGTATAGATAAGAGTACAAATCAACTCTCGCCCTAGCTCTAGAATTCACTTCTCTATGTGGTCAAACACGAGAATGTCATGAAGTATCACGCATAACTTGCAAAAACACGACAATGTCAGTGTGTGAAGTATGTGAACGAGAAAATGATCTACCAATGAGGTCGCTTCTAGCAAAATCAAGGCGACGGTACATGTCCCATAGTTCTTATTATGGGGTTTAAGTATTTCACCAAGATTTTATCAAGAGAGAAGGGGCATCATTAAAAGATCGATCGACGGCTATCAATTAAACGCCCACTCTTATTCTAAAAGTTGCATATGCAAAAGTGGTATTGATTTTTTTTTTTTTTTGAAGAGATTGATTTTCTGATTTTACTCTTGCAAAAAATGAAGTGACTTCTATTTTGAGAAATTTGTACACAAAATGATTTGCATTTTAGTCTCAAAATGCCAGAACGAGAGAATTTGATAAAAATATGCAATTTCAATCTTTGTGCTCCAATATAAAATCACAACTTGAAAGTTTGTTTTTTTTATTATTATTTTTTCAAAATGACTTCGAGCCCATAACTAGAAATTTAAACAAAACAATGTGTTCAACGGGGCCAAATCAAAGTGTTTTAGAACTTGCAATCAATGTTCACTTATCAAAAGTGATTGCCATTTTTTTCAATTATAAGCCTACAGCACTGAGAGCAATCAATTGATGTTCGCGAATTTCAAGATGGAAATTCAATACAAAATAAACAAATAAAAAGGAAAATGATACTTACAATGGGTGCCGACCTTTGTCCCTATTTTTTTTTCAAAATACATAGACATGCACATGGGATGTGGCTCGATTTCAACTCTATCCGGCTCAAAATGGAGCTATGGGATCACAGGATTGAACCAACAAGCTTGCGGCTAGGTCATGTTACCCATGACTCCGGCTTCGCCAAAGAACCGACCTGTGTCGCATGCTCGCAGACTGGGGTGGGTACCTTCGACATGAAGAAAGAAATTTCGGGGTAGAGGTGGGCGGCTTGTACTACATGGTTGTAGTTGGAGTGGTATCCGCCTCAACACCATCCTAGGTGATCCTATGCGGCCCAGGTCCGGCGGCAGGTAGTGTGTGTTATGATGTAGTGCAATGCAGGGGACACATACATGACAATCTATAAGTAATCAACACTTCATTTATAAAAAATAAATCATACATTCCTACACCTCCCTGCAAGACAAAGGCGAGCAAACACTTCCCCTTATACCTCCCATTCTGCAAAAACATTTAACACCTTTAATGTTAGGAGCGTACCTGGAATCCTCGCTGCCAAACAAAAATAGTTTCGAACAAGTCCTCTAAGGTTTAAAACCAAGTCCCCAGCGGAGTCGCCAAGTTGTCACGACCTACCCTCGGGGGAAGGGAACATGTTTAGGGGTATTGCCTAAAGGACGGGCTTAAGGCCCATGATTAGGCGCGGGCCCCCCCAAGCCTATACCTCGTGTGACATTGAGGTATTTTGAAGAATTTTGAAATAAGGAGTCGCCACTAGCCTATTGGGGTCGGCTAGAAACTAAGTGAGACACGGGAGTGTGCTACACTTCCTATGCAACTAGAGAATCTAGGATCGGGGACTTGATTACACTAATTGACCAATTAGTGACACTTCCGATACCTAATCTTGTTCATTTTAACAAAATAATTTTTGGCAGGCAGTTTGGATTGATTTTATACCTATCCATTAACATGTAAGGTGATAATGCGGGTGCGCAATCATAGCTACCAAAATCCTAATTGCAGCAAAATTAAAACGTGCAACTAAACAATTGCAAACATAGTTAAACATATAAATTAAACACGCAATATAATCAACATACAAGCAAATAAAAGCCTAATTACCCTAAAAATGCAATATAAGATAATTCTTAAACAAATACATTTTTTGGATTTTTTGGAATTTTTTAATTTTTTAAATTTTTTTAAATTTTTTTAAATTTGTTTTTTTTTTAAATATTATTTTAATATTATTATTTTATTATATATTAAAAACGACCGGGTCGGATCCCCGGGTTCGGTCCGACTCGGCTCGTTGAAAAGGGGCCAAGTCCACGGAAACCTAGCCGGGCTAGGCCTGATGTGCAGGCCCAGTCCGGTCTAACTTTTTTTTTTAAAAAGAAGCCCATAAGCCCAGAAACCCATAGGCTCACATGCAAAGACAGCCCAAATCCGGCTTGAATTGCTAAAAACCCTACTCGGTTCGGAGGCTCACTCGACCCGGCCATGACCCGATTTCGTGCCCTCTTTTTAGGGCTTCTTCGCGGCGGCTCGACGAGGATCAGGGGGACACCGGCGACTCGGCAGCGGCGGCGCGGTGGGCAGCAGACGACGGTAGCAGCAGCAGGAACGGTGACGGCGGCTTGAATGGTGTCGGATAGGAGGGCGACGGCGGCTCGGACGATGTCAGGTAGGAGGGCGGCGACGGCTCAGACAACGTCGAGCTGAGGTGGTTCGATGGCGACGGCCGGGTGACAGCAGCAGCAGATGATGCGGCGGAGGGGAACGACTCCTAGATCTGATTAAGCGTGATCAGATTTGGGCCTTTGGCGGACCCCCGGCGCGACGGTGTGGAATGGTGCAAGCTACAGGAGCAGCCGAGACCGGCGGAGGGCGCGGAAACAGCGATAGTGGGGCGAAGCTTCAGACTGATGCAAGGTGGCAGTGGCGTGGCAACTGGTTCAAATTTGCTAGCGTCGAGGACGCGGCAGTGGTGGCGCGGTGCTAGCGGAAGAGCGGCTCCACCGAGAGGCGGCCGGCGCAGCAAAGGCTTCGAGTGGCCGCGGGGCGGAGCCGCTCAAGCTCTCTTTTTCACTGCTCACTCTCTCTCCCCATTTCTCTCTCTCTCTCTCTCTCTCTCTCTCTCTCTCTCTCTCTCGAGCTCTCTCCCTCTGTTTCTCCTGCTCTCTCTCTCTCTCTCGAGCTGTCTTCCTCTGTTTCTCTTTGTTCCCTTGTTCGTCTCCTTTTGGTCCTCCCTCCTTTCTCTAGGGTTTCACATGCGAAAATGGGCCGAGGAGGAAGAAGCTGGGCCGGGCCCCTTGCGCAAGAGAGAGGGGAAAAGAGGAGGGCTGGGTTGGGCTAAGGCCAAATTCGGCTCGACTTGGCCCCTCACGCATCTTCCTTCTTCTTTTTTTTGTAGTTTTTGTTTTTGTTTTGTTTTTGTTTTGTTTTTTTTAGCGACTAATTCCTAATTTTGTATGCGATTAAGTTTTAAGTAAAATAGTAAAATTTAGGTGTCAACAACAGTCGAAAGAGGACCCTCGACTAGATAGAATTCTGTAAGCATTAGTGACCGTTGGAAGTTTGATGGAGCAGTAGGCTGAACAACAATTAGCCTCTGTTTCCACTAATGCCTCTATTTTGGTAGTAGGAATAGCAATGATGACCGTCCTATGCAAAGATTGGTCGAGCTACTCTTGAGATTCGCCGAGACGGGAAATCCCGAAGAGGTCGAATCATGGGTTAGAGAAATGGAAAAGATATTCGCACTCTTGAGGTGCTTGGATGAAGACAAAGTGACATTAGCAGTATATTAGTTACAAGATAACGCCAGTCACTAGTGGGATGCAACAAAAGGGAGGATATTTCCTGAAGTTACTCCTGTAACATGGGACGCTTTCGTCCAGGCGTTCAACGGAAAATATTTTTTTGAGTGTACCCGAGATAAGAAGATGGTGGAGTTTCTACAACTCTAGCAATGAAACATGACGGTCGATTAGTACAAGGAAAAATTTGCCGAGCTGTCAAGGTATGTTCCTAAACTGATCGAAGAACCGGTGGATTATGCGAAAAGATTTCGAGATGGCCTAAATCCGGATATTCGCTGCCAATTGGTGCCACTGTACCTTAAGGACTACAATAAGTTGTATGAACGAGATCAGTTGGTAGAAAAAGATTTCATGGAGCGAGCCGCCACAACAACTTATCAGAGAAGTCCTTATCCTCCACCCTCTCAAGTCAATCAATGTCGTGACAATAGGTCGATGCAAGAAGAAGAACGTTCATACAAGAAGAATAAGAAACTAAGGTTGATTTCTTCTCTAGATGAGATATGCCGCAGTTGTGGGAAGCGACACGGCAATACTCCATGTTTAGCTCGAACAAGAGCTTGTCATAGCTGTGGTCAGCAAGGTCACAAGATAAGAGATTGTCCATATCGACAACAAATGATGCCCATGTAGCAGTCGCAGACTACACCACAAAACGGAGTCCCACCACCAGATAATCGTCCTCTGACCCAAGTGAGAGTATATGCACTCACTCAAGAGGAAGCAGGAAATTTCAAGACCATGGAATAAAGTACTATCCACTATAGAATACATAAAGTATAAGGTTGTTATATGAAATAAGAGAAAGCAATAGACCTAGTCGTGTTGGCTATATATGATTTTGATATCACAATAAGAAGGATAATAATCATAGTGCGTAGCAGAACTGTAATCAAGTTGGGAAGGTTATAGAAAATTTAAGCACTACTCGTAGACGAATAATCAAAATAGAGAAGACCATCAAAACATTAGAAGATATGTTACGAGCTTGCGCAATTGACCTCCAAGGAAGTTGGGACAAGCATTTACATCTCGCTGAATTTTCTCATAACACCAATTATCGGAAGAACATTGGCATTGTTCCATTTGAGGTACTGTATGGTCGAGTTTGTAGAACTCCAATTTGTTGGAATGGGATTAGGGAAAAGAAAATCACTGGTCCAAAGTTAGTCCAACCTATAGTAGACACTGTGCAGGTAAGTAAAAATGGCTTATAATTGCCCAGGGAAAATAGAAAAGTTATATAGATAGAAGATGAAAATCCCTAGAATTTCAGGTAAGTGATCGTGTTTTCCTCAAGGTGTCACCCTTAAAAGGCATATTCCATTTTAGAAAACTAAACCCTAGGTACATATGACCATTTGAAATCCTAGAAAGGATTGAGAATTTGGTTTATCGATTGGCGTTGATGTCAAAACTTGCTCAAATACATGATGTGTTTTATGTATCTATGTTGAGAAAGTATGAACCTGATCCGGCACGCATGCCAAACTTCGAAAAGATCCAAGTAGAC
Source organism: Eucalyptus curtisii (assembly GCA_017140595.1). Taxonomy (NCBI): domain Eukaryota; kingdom Viridiplantae; phylum Streptophyta; class Magnoliopsida; order Myrtales; family Myrtaceae; genus Eucalyptus; species Eucalyptus curtisii. The sequence continues at coordinate 15,953,356 of CM029495.1, forward strand.
AACAAATCGTTGCATGTTGAAAAGTCAGTGTGGATCGTGGATCAAATAGAGCAAGTGATAAGAAGTAAGGTCATTTCCTTAGTAAAAGTCCTACATCAACACCACGGAACGGAAGAAACAACATGGGGAAGTAAGAAGACCATGAAGTGCAAATACCAGTATCCATTCCAAGAATCAGGTACATTTTGAAATTTCGGGGAATTTTTTTTTTTTAGGGAGGAAAGTTGTAATATCCCAATTTTGACCTACGAGAAATGGCTATGAATCCGGTGTGCTAGTGGTGGGGATAAGTTAGGGATCGTTCCAAGATTCGGCCTGATCATTGACTGATCAAGGGATTGGTCGTGGACCAATCTAATGACCATGTCAATGGACTCGAGTAGTTTGGTTAATGGACGACTACTCGACCATAAAAGTTGATCGAGGGATGTTCATGACCACCACAAATCAGTCGACCATCATGGATCAGTCCACATGGTCATGTCCTGGTCACGGGCTATTTCGTTCGATCATGCACCAATCGTGCATGACCATGATTTGATTTGATTTAGTACGACCTTGTGTAGAGTATAAATCTAATTGATCTCGAACAAGCGCATGCCAATCAGGAATTGGTCTGGATGAAGCCTAGGCTAATCCAGGATCCAATTCAACCAACCAAGTCGATCTAAGGGTTGGCTGTTGAGCTTGCGCCCTAAGCCACCAATCTAGCCAAGAAAAGTAACTTTGCCTATGACAATCACACCAAGGGAGGCTTAGCCATGAACCTCAGGTGTGTTGGAATGGTTGTTAAGAGATGTACACAAAAAGCCCTTGTCCAGTCTCGATTACATTTTCAATGGTCTATTCCTCCATGGTTGCCATGTTGCTTAGAAATGGACAATATAGAATTCTCTAAAACACCCTAGCTTCTTCATGAAGGAGGGTGACTCATCGTTTCACCTAGATTCTTCTAGATATGGCCATGATTATCAAGAATTCACCTTGGAGAATAAGCAAAGAATCTATGCCAAATGTCCCAATAAAAATAAAACACATCGAAGCAAATTATGGCTATCCTATAGCCTTAATGCTACCTTTATCTTTTAGAGTGCCACCTATCCATAATGACTTGTCCCCATAATAACGAGCTAAGTGCTCATGTGGCCCCATAAAAAGGAGACAAACAAGGGCTTAGATGATGACACTAAGGACGCATTTGGTAACAATTCTATTTCTATGAACAATTTTTTATCAGAAATTATTTTTTTTTTTATATATTCTATTCCAGGGAACCGTTTCTCAGCAAAAGAACGCGCTTGGTAACTGTCCAAAATTTCTATTCTCAGGATAGAAATGCGTTTGGTAAGATTATTAAATTTTTTTGTTTCTTTAAATTTTTAATACTTTTATTATATTTTTCTTTTTTTTCTTTTCTTCCTCTTCCTTCTTTGTAGCCGGTCGTCGACCATGGCGATGGCTGATGACCGGATGGGCAAGGTTAGGTTAGCTTGTCGATGGCTAGGCGACGCTCGCGGCCACCGGCAAGGCTCGACCTTGCTTAGTCAATGCGAGATCAACCTCACCCTAGCCTGGCGAGACCAAGTTTTGCATTAGCTGTGTGAGGCTCGGCCTCGCCTTGGCCTGGCGAGGTCGACCTTGCCTAGCCATCGGCGAGGCTTGGCCTTGCCTGGCCACGGCGGTGGTCGATGACCTGATGGGCAAGGTTCGGTTAGCTCATTGGTGGCCAGGCGACGCTCGCCCAACCACCGGTGAGGCTCGATCTCGCCCAGGCAGCGCGGGGTCGGCCTTACTCTGGCCTGATGAGGCCGAGCGTAGCGTGGGCTATGTGAGGCTCAGCTTCGCTCGGCCATCGCCAGGTAGGGGTGAGCGGTTCCCGGTTCCTGTTCGGTTTCGTCTGGAACCTAGAACCTACCCTCAGGTACAAGTTCCTCATTTTTTGGAACCTGGAACCTACTCGTCAAAATCAAGAACTTGGAACCTACCCTGTCACAGGTTCCAAGGTCGGTTCCAGGTTCCAACATGTTCTTTTTTTTTCTTTTTCTTTTTTCTTTTTCAGATTTGAACTATAATGTATGCGCATGCTCTACGGTAACTTCAAACATCTTAGCAGACATACCAGTGCCAAGAATTTGGACATACATAATCAAAACCAATAAGAAGTTTCCAAAGAGGAAATGAGATGCTTGATTAACTATAATTATTGTGCCCACATATGTCAATATATGTGCACTAAAGCTTAAATCATCACATTTGCCAACTAGAGAACAACATGTAGGAGAGATCAATTAATTACATATATGAGCCTTGAAGGGTCAATGTGTAGTAGTGTCAGAAAATCCTTCATAGTGTGGATGTTTTCCTGACTGAGGCGTTTGTGGAAAGCTCCATCTTTCCCAATCTTTTCCAATATCCATACTTCATCAAGCAAGGAGGGAGGGTGGTGCTTCTTGTACACTGCAAGCAGAACCAAACACGGAAAGATTTCCTTTGAATATTAAAAGTTGCATGACACAAAACCAAAAGAAAACAATAAAGCTATTTTCTTCTCTCACATGTTCTTGAGTTCTGATGTTCCATCTCATTTCATTTTTTGCATCTTTATACACAGAATTGCTTCTCAGCAGTTCGATTAGGAGTTAATTTTATGCAGGACGAAACTATTATGAAACTGATGGAGAAGAGTTTGTTTCTTATACATAATATGCATAAGTAGACTAAATTGTGAACTAGTCACATTTGATCAGAATCTGTCATGTGCAAACCTTTACATTTTAATAAGATCAGATCATGTACATAATTTCATGAAAACTATAGACTTGGAAAATGGAAAGTGAAAATAACAAACTAGATAAGTCTGTGTTGGCCTCAGAGAGTTGATTTCATACTGGGAGAAAACAAAACCGCTTCACACTACAATAATACACAAACCTCGAATCTATAATATAAAGATCTCAATACTGTCTCCCTGATCATTGTCTTTTCCAAACCTCACTAACCTTGCCCAAATTCTCAAACCAAAAGATTAAGCCACAAACTGAAAAACCTGTAAGTAAACAGATAATGATGCGGTTTGTGTTTTAACAGGAAATGATGCCCATTCATCATCTCTTCTGGGACCCCTAACTAATCAATCATCCACACATTAATTGAGACATACCATCAGACTTAGTTGCTCAGAGGAGCGTATTAGAGAATATAAGTGGAGTTTACTCTGCAACTTCGGCAACTGGCAACTTAGGTGCCTCTTCTATTTTTGCATGCTTGTCTAGCTGGCTAAAGTTCCCATATACCTTAAAAAGTTGGTTATGGTGGTGCTTACAGTAGAGGCGAGTAGAGGCGATTCAGATGAGTGATGTAGTTTGATAGGTTAATAACACAACCTCCATGGCTGCACCTGAAACAAGCTTTATGATATGATGTTCCATCAACTGCCACCTGAAAGAATCAATAGCCAACACATTAATTTAAGGAGCTACAAGATGAACAAGAATGAACTCCTGAGATAAATTATGCTCAGATGTAGATTGCATCAAATAACCAATCCTTCTAAAAAACAATTAAGTATAGAAAGAAGGATGGCTTAGATGAAATCATATGGACAGGAAATGCAAGAACTCATGCTAAAATGACCGTGATTCATCAAAGTTTTTCATTTTGTACTTTGTGCGAACAATGTGAATGACATTAATTATGCTGCCAAATTACTCATGCTTACTCTAAATTTGGTGGATAATTGTGATGTACTCATTCCACATCACTTAAACAAGGGTAGATCAATCATTGATTAACACAATGATGACCCTTAGTCACAACCACTTACTTTTTTGGTTGAGGCTTAATGTTCAGTTGATGCCAAAAAATGGCTCCATAAAAAGTAGTAGCTTGCTAGCATGTTTCTGACGCTTACCTTTTCAATTGGATAAACAGTCTTTTTTGCATGCAACACACTTCTCTCGGGTTCCAAAAAAGAATCTCGAGACTTTGCTGTTTGTTTGTACCTGTCAAAATCTGACCATCATAAGCATCTTAGCATATTCTTAAGAACTCGATATGTTGCAAAAGCAACTGATTTAGCTAAATGTAGCTCATATAATGAAGCTAGTCGCATAGGGACTTGGCAACCAAGGGTTACCTGATCAGCAGATTTATTGACAGTTCTCGGAGTACCTACATAGACATGCAAAATGGACTGTCAAAAAGTGAATCACTGAGAGATTCAAGTCTATGCTAGTGACTTTCGATCACCTTCAAAACTTTTATCCAGGTTGCCAGTCATCTTAAACAGTTGATCAAAGTGGGGCTTGCAATATAATACGCCCTCAAAGGAGGAGTAGTTACTTAGTTGCAGGAAATGAGGAGAATATTAGAGATTTACAGACTTAATCATCACAGAAGCAAAGGTCAGCGGTGGCTCGCTGAGCAGAGATCAGCGGTGGCATCGTGGGCGAGCAGCGGTGGCGTCAAGCAGAGGTCAGCAATGGCTCGCCAAGCAGAGGTCAGTGGTGGCTCGCCGACTAGAGGTTAGCGGTGGCTCATTGAGCGAGAGGTCGGTGGTGGCATCGAGGGCAAGCGGTGATGGCGTTGAGCAGAGGTCGGCGGTGGCTCGCTGAGCAGAGGTCAGTGGTGGCGTCGAGGGCGAGCGGCGGTGGCTCACCGAGATGAGGTCACCGGTGGCGTCGAGGGCGAGCGGCAGAGAACGGGAGAGACTCAGAGAAGAGAGAATTAGTCTTCTTGTTTGCTGTGAAAGTGTCGAGTAGAGGCAGGGACATTTCTGTTTTAGGGCTTTTTTTTTGCAGCCCTAACCGATTCCCACAAAAAGGGAACTGGGAACTGGAACCGGTCCCTTTAGAACCGGGAATTGAATCGGACCCTCCGATTTGGTTCTTCGGTTCCTAGTTCTACCCGGGAACCGCGCTCACCCCTACCGCTAGGCAACGCCAACCTAGAGGTGGCCCGGCAACACTTGGGCCGACGAGCCTCGCCATGGCTTGGTTTCATCGGGGGCCAGCAATGCTCCAACGATCGACTAAAAGGAAGAAGAAGAAATGGGAAGAGAATAAGAGAGGAGAAAAGAAAAAAATATAGGAACTAATTTTAGGAATTGTTGCTGGGAATAAAAAGTTACTTTTTTTTTTCTTTTTGATTCTCTTCCAGTTTATTCCAAGGAACAAAAAAAGAAAAGATTTTTGTTGCCGGGAACAAAATTTTACTTTGATGATGAAATGTTTTCCTATAGAGAGTTAGGAATTTTACTTACTAAGTTTGCAAGGCTCACTCCCTCATCTTTCAGTCTTATAAGCATGGAAGTCCCACGTAAATTTTGGGAGCTGCAGTCATGCTAGAGGAGATAAGATATTCCCTATGGCCTATGTGGAAACTTTAGTATGATGTAGAAAAGAAAAGATGGCTCGTAGAGAAATGGCTTGTAAAAGTACTATTATAATATAAATTAGTGTGTTCTAGATGATATATGTCTCAGTCTTCCAGTTATTTTTTGTCCGATGAGTTGTTTAGTCACGTTTTCGCATGTGCATGATAATAAGATAAAAAGAATTGGGATGGCGACGAGTCTGGGACGTTGCAAAAATAATCATTGCCATTCAAGAATCTAGAGATGGAGTTGCGGTTATGACAGTGCCTCTATTTATAGGCTAAACCTCCATGATGGCCTTTCCACATGGTCTAATAAGAGGATCTTGTGTGGTATGGGTACAAAAGGAGAGGTGGCGCTCTGTCATGCGACGCCTAGAGTTCTAGAAAGGTCATTAAGGTCCCAATTGTGTCTCTCTTATTGGTCCACATGGTCATGAGTCATCACCTTAATAAATGGTCCTATTTGAAAGAGATGGCATGCCTACAATGTGAGTTGGTGCCTTATTGGTTTTGCAATGCTAAAAAGGTGGCATGCCCTTCCTTTTATTAGGCCGCTTAGGCCATGAATTACCACTTTAATGAAGACCTCAGATCAGAAGAGGTGGCATGCTAAAAAGGGTGATTTGGCACTCTAAACCTTGCAAGATCACTTGTCATTAATTTCCCTGAGTCATCTTGTCACGACCTAACCCCGTCCCAAGGTCATGGCCCATTGGGGGTTATGTTTGCGACGTCCCAGTCGTGTCGCCATCCCAATTCTTTTTATCTTTTCGTTAAGAGCATGCGAAAGTGGTTACACAACAAGCACCCATGCAACAACAAACAACTAGGATAATAACCACTTACAAACACGCACCTGCTTATATTATATCAGTTATATTTACAAGCCCTTTGTCACGGGCTATTATATTTACAACCAGTAAATGTTCTACCCTTAAAAAGGACGAGGTAAACCTTAGCTTATAGCGAGACTGCAATGCCAGAGTTAGTGTGAGATCTCCATGCCTACAATTCTAAAAAACAACGGAGTGAGTCATGGACTCAGTAAGTAAACTTACTGATCCTTAGATAGGAGGATGCCTCATCGTTGAACAAGCACGTGAATACAACCGCATCAATATGTCAATAACAAATTAATAGTAAAACACTTGCTTTACTTTGGCTAAAACATACGAAAATCTTTGAGTATTTATAAAACAAGCATGGCCAAGATCAAATAATGGCATATAAAGTATGCACATGACAACCAAGACCCGAATAATAGCATATAAAATATGCAAGTGAGTTTCAAAGACGAGGCAAGAGTAAATAACACATGCACGTGAATATTATAGGGTTAAGTACAAGGGATTCATTTATTAATCAATCGAAATCGATAAGTTCTTTCGAACTTAATCGGGTAATGTCCCTTAATCCAAGGGTGACGACGATCTTTTGATAACGAATCTGTCGAGCATCTGAACTTAATGTGGCACATCTCTTAATTCAAAGGTGACAGCAATCCTCCGACAACGAATTTGTCAGGCATTTGAACTTAATCGGGCAATGTCCCTTAATCTAAAGGTAACGGCGACAATGAATCCATCGGGCATCCGAACTTAATCGGGCAATGTTCCCTAATCCAAGGGTGATGGCAATTGTCACAACCCTGACTCCATCTCTAGGTTCTTGAGTGGCAAGGGGTATTTTTGCAACATCCTAGGTGTGTCGCCGACCCGTTTTTTTTTTTTTTTTTTTTTATCTTATTATTATGAGCATGCCAAAGTGTTACAAAGCATACCGCTACTATATTACATCAGTATATTTATAAGCCCTTCATTATAGGCCTATTTCCTTCTATTTGACATCATTCAAAAAGACATAGGCGAGGGAATTTTGGCTACAACTCCAAAGGAGGAAACTTTTTTTTTTTTTTGGTAAAGGTAAGAGATATATTGACTTTAACCAAAAGCTATACAGCAAGAACTCGGCACAAAAAACTTACACTCATGATGACAACAAGTCATAAAGAGTGGAAGGGTGCAGAGGAAAAAGGACCCACAACCAGCAAAGAGTAGTAACTAAACAGCCAAACAGTGGCTACAAGCAACCAAAAATAGCGGCCACCAACAAAAGGAAAAGGAAAGCTCCTATCATGGTGAAACCGCTACACTGAGCAGCATTAAGCAGCCAACCAGCAGCAACCAAGGAGGAAGGACAGCAGACAGCAGCAACCCTCACAGCGTGTGACAACAACCTGCGAAGAAACCATATGTAGCCCCCAGCTTCGAAGAACCAGAAGCAGCCCCCAGCTTCAATCGAGAGAAAGGCCAGTGCAGCAGCAACAAGCAGCAACCAGCCAACAACCACCCCTCACCAGACCAATCGACAATGGCCTGCAAAGAACCAGAAGTAGCCCCAGCAACGAACAGCAATCAGCCGAGTAGCAACAACAAGCATCCAACCAACAAAACAATCCACATCCAATCAATCGACAATAGCCACTGTACAAGAAACTCCAAATTCGGTGAAGCAGCAACAACACCATCAACCCAAACTTACAAGGCAAAATCAGATAACACGGGAGAGAAAATGGACGCGTCAATTCCCTAGCCGCGTTGAATCCTCTTATTTCTTGGAGTGTCCGCAACATTGTTAAAAGTCGAGGCTTTGTCCTTGACGACTTTGACGAGGTGGTTCTTCAAGGCCAGAATAGACAAAGCTTGTTCCTGAAATAGGATGCTGTTTCGCGTTTTCCAGATTACATGGCAAAGGGCACCAAAAGAGAAGAGAGCAATGCAACGATAGAAATCATTGCCAAGGAGAACCTTCAAGGCCCATTGGAGATTGTCCTGCTAAGTACCGTTCCGCTGAGGAAGGTTGCACCTAGCAGCCCAAAAGGACGCAAGGGCGGCGGTGGTGCGACAACCAAAAAAATAAATGATCAATAGAATCCGGCCTAAACTTGCAAAAGGCGCACGAGACGTCATCAATCCTCCCATAGGACAGAAGAAGAACTTGGGTAGGAAGCCAGTTTTTAACAATGAGCCACAGGTTGAATTAATACTGCGAAGTGAGCGAGCTGCTCCAAATAAAAGAGAACCAAGGAACTAAGGTTCCTTTTGGCCGAATGGTTTCCCACGCAGAAACTACCGAGAAGGTGCCTAAGGTACTCTCGATCCAGTGGAAACGATCTGGATTCTGAGAAAGGACGGGAAGCGGGAACTCTCACGACTCCAAGACAGTCTTGACCTCCTGGCCCTCAGCAGAGAACGGGTCCGCAAGCGAAGCCATCCTGGATAGACCTGTCTGGTAGAAGTAAGTGTTCGAGAACAATAGATTAGGGGGTCCTCTAGAATGCCAGTGATCAAACTAGAGAGACACGGAGCAACCATCCCCATTACTCCATTGAAAGGACTGGCGAAATTCTCTCTTAAGTTGGAGAATCCACTTCCAAGCCCAAGAACAAACAGTTGGCTTGTTAGCAACCCGAAATTTTTTCCTTTTCAAGAAATTAGAATGAATCCACTTACATCACAAGGATTCCTTGTTGGTAAAGAGGATCTAGATGTGTTTAAGCATGGATGTCGTGTTGTAATCCCGCAGCTTGTGTATGCCAAGTCCCCCCTCTTCTTTTGGAAGACATACATCATCCCAGGAGACTTTCGCACTTCCTCTTCCCAGGCTTGGGCCTTTCTAGAGAAACTGTCTTAGAATTTGCTCGATGCGATCCAACACACTTCTAGGAATTATAAAAATGCTAGCCCAAAAAGCTTGTATAGCGTAGAGGACCGACCTTATAAGTTGTAACTGGCTTGCAAAAGAAAGAAAACGTTGAGCCATGGTTGCACCCGCATAGTTATGCGGTTGACAAGAGAAGTACAGTTTGCCTTGCCAAGTCTGGTGGTGATAATGGGAATCCCTAGATAAAGAACTGGTAGATTCCTTTTCTGGAAGCCAAAAGTATGGAGTATTTGGGACCGAATAGAATTCGTCCCTCCAGCAAGGAAACATTCACTTTTGTTTATATTGGGTCTCAGCCCACTCTAATCAGAAAATGTATCAAAGCCTTCCTTGAGAAGGGAAACCGAGGCCAAGTTTGCTTCACATAAGAGGAAGACATCATCTACAAAGAATAAGTGTGATAATCCCGTAGTTTTACATCTCCAAAAGAATTTGAAGCCTAGTTGCCTAGATCAAAGAAGAAGGATCCCGAAAAAAATCTCCATAGCCAGAGTGAATAAATAAAGAGATAAGGGGTCTCCTTGGCGAAGACCGCGACCACTCGAAAAGAAACCATGGAGCTCCCCATTTAAAGAGATGGAAAATTTAGGAGTGCGAACACAAACCATGATACGCTTGATCAAGTGATTGGGAAACCCAAAGGCCCTAAGGGTAAGCTCCAAGAAGTCCCAGTCAAGAGTATCATAAGCCTTATGGAAATCCACTTTGGCAGCACACTTTGGCGAGTATGTATCAAGGTGGAAGCCACTAAAAAGCTCTTAAGCAAGGAGGTGTTATCCCTAATCCGTCAACCTTTGACAAAAGGCATTTTGGGATGGACTGACTAAAGCTTGAAACACAACAGCGACACAATTAGCCAAGAGCTTGGTAATGCATTTATAAATTGTATTACAACAAGCAATAGGTCTATAGTCAAAGACTGTAGAAGCGTTGGAAACTTTTGGAACCAAGACTAAAATGGTGTTGTTAATCTCATGAAGTAACCTCCCAGAGATGAAGAAGTCCTTGACCGCTACAAGCACCGACGGTCCAATTGTCTCCGAGTTAAGCTTGAAGAATTCAGCATTAAAGCAATCTAGTCCGGGAGCCTTACCGCGAGGTAAAGAGAAGATAGTATCCCGGATCTCTAAATTAGAAACAGGACGAGATAGAGATCTGACCTATTCACCATTAAGGGTATGTTGAATCACTACCCGAATCTCTTGGACAGTAGGCCGCCCTAGCAATTCACGCGGCCCAAGAAGGTCTTGGAAGTGGTTGACGAATTGCTGCCACACCAAGCCTGGATCAGTGATTAGATTACTCTTGGCATCAAGGACCAAAAGGATTCTATTCCTCAAAGCCCTTTTGTTGACCGAGTGGTGAAAAAATTTGATATTCCGATCTCCTTTATTGAGCCACCGTATCTTGGACTTCTGCTTAAAGAATGATTCCTCGTGAATCCTAAGATCGGAGAACTCCCGTAGTCAATTTTTTTCAATCTCGGCGAGCAAAAGACTTGTCGGGTCCAGCTGAAGGGCATCTTGGGCGTCCCGCAAAGCTTTCCCGGCCTCTGTTGTTCTAGCGGAGATATTAGAGAAAGATTCCTTGATAAGTTGCTTAAGGCAGCCCTTGAGGATCTTTAGTTTACAAACCAGTTTGTACATGGGGACACCCTCACCCGGGTGCTCCCAAACCTGAGTAACAATTGCACTAAAGACCGGATGATTCATAAAAAAGTTGAAGATCTTAAAAGGTTTTCTCTGAAGAGAATGGGCCAAAACTCTAACGACCATAGGAGTATGATCGGAGATGCCTGGGGCAAGGAATGAAGCTTCCGAGAAGGAGAAATCTTGGCTCCATTTGGGATTAACAAGAACTCTATCAATCTTTCTTAACTTGCAGTTGGCACCAGAAGAAGAAGCCCAAGTGTAGCCAACATACCTTAAATCTTCTAATTCTGCCTGGGCTAAACAATGCCCAAACTCATCCAACGAAGGTAGCCAAGTATCTGAGCTACCTACTCGGTCTGAAGGATTTCTGATAGCGTTAAAGTCACCTGCCACTAACCACGCCGAATCCCGCATGTTGACACTAGCACTAATAAGCTCCGCCCAAAGCGAACATCAAGAGGTGAAGGTATGTTTCGCGTAAATAACTGAGATTCCACAAATCGAGCCAGAGTTCGGATACTTAAGCCTACCGTGAATTGCCTGGGCATTGGCCGAAGAGACTTCAAAATTTACCAACGAAGGATTCCAACCAGCCCAAATTCTCCCTCTAGGGGAGTACTCATAATTGTTCAACAGATTCCAACCTGTCAAGAGACTTGAAGAGATGGTTGGGAAAAGTGACTCCGGAACTTTGGTTTCCAGGAGACCCACAAAACAGAGGTTATTTGTGAAGACGAAGTTCCGTACTTCAACCTGCCTAAAGGGGTCCACCATACCCCCAATATTCCAAAAGCCTATGTACATATGTACTACTAAATAAAAGAAAAAATGGATTGAGGGTTACCTCCTCTTGCCCATCTTCCGTCGACTAGTCCTCGGTTTAGGGAGAGTAGTAGGAGGTGGAGTTAGGGATGGGTTCGGTGGTTTGTCCTGCTGCGAACAAGGCTTCCTACCAACAGGGTTCGTTCTCGGGGACTGAGGGCACTCCAAGCCTTGCTCGTCACCAAAAAAGCTATTAACCAGGCTTGTGGCATCAAATTCATCCAGTTCATCCTCTGAACTTGAAGACAAGGCTGTAGATGTAGTTCCCTCCCTACTGACCTTGCTAATCGGATGAGAAGGAGTAAGGAAATCACCGGGCTTTGATTGAACTTTCTGTCCCTTCTAGGCCGTCTGAGCCGAATCAGCAATTCTCGCCCCCAAAGAGGCCTCACTCGACTTTAAGATCTGTAACGCCACCCTTGGAATCTCACAATGCTCCTTTGTCTCCATGGGTTGTTTTTTCTTTCTTCCCCTAGCTCGTTTCCAAACCATCTTCGAAGCCCCTAGAACAACGAACAGCTTTGGAACCGAGGTATGTGCCTTCTCAAGGGCAATAGGACTTTCTCGAGCAGGAACCTACTGAGGTGCTTCAACTTGTATAGTTGTACTTGCTGGGGTCGCACATCTGTGACCAAAGGTACCACAGCTCGAGCACGACACAGGTCTCCACTTGTACTCAATAGTCACAGTCCGAGTTTCCCCATTGAAGACGACATCCACTAAGTTACACCGAGGATGCAAGGCAGATATCTCCACACACACTCTTGTGACACGGCCGACGGACGAGCATGACCAAGACCGTCCATGCTCGGCCGTGTCACGCATCAGGGCGTAGCTGGGAGCGCCCTGATCGATCTGACGTCCCGACCAGTCCCTGACCGATCCCTGATCGACCGACCGACCGACTCCCGATCGGTCCGCGACGACTTGCACGACCGGCGAGCAGCCCGTGGTCGACCCGTGATCGCCCCCGCACAAATCCGAGTTGCTCACGTGCTCCATGTCGGGCGGCTCGACACGCACCCGCGATCCCGATCCGCCCATGCGCCCCTGATCTTGCTTCTGACTTGTGCCTGCACCATGCGAGTTCCCCATGCACGTAGCCATCGAGTGGCCTACTGGTAGCCTTGTAATGATGATATGAATTCAAATATAACCGTTGGATCGAAGGGACGATCCACGGCCGAGATTGATTCCGAACTTGTATAAAAGGGGTCCCTCCCCCTCATTCGAGCTCAGCTCGTTCATAGTGAAATACACTCGCCCTTTGTGCAAACCGACCCTTGTGTTGTGCGTGTGAGTGAGTAGGCTGACTTGGGATCACCGATCCTAAGGCCGTACGGTGTTTGATCGTTCGTGTTCGACCGACCCGTGACAACATATGAGATCATCTTCATCCGTTCAATTTGGAGGTCGACATATGACGGTTTACCCACCACACTAGCAACAACACTTATCCTGGGCGCTAACCACAAAGTGTAAGGGATATTCTTGAGCCTAATCCACACCGGAACAGAGGATTGGTTGTCTTTTTTCAGTTCCAAAAGAGGTTGCCACTGCTGTAGAATTAGCAGGAATCTAGCCATTGTAAGCGATCCCTCGTCGAGAATCTTCCTGCGAAACTCTCAGTCAGGGATGTGGAAGAAGTAGAAACCCTAGTCATTTGCCAGCACCTCAGCCAGTTTCGGTCCCCACACATGCTTCAGGGAAGTTTCGGTCAGCTTGAATGGGAGTTTCTTCTCCACGTAGTATCCAACGAGACACTCGTGCCACTTCGGGTCTGTGGCCTCAAGAACTTCCACCGACAGGGTAACAACAGGTTTATTATCAACAAAGGTTGGTGACACATAGGATAAATCATAGCCCTCTGTAGCCAATTTAGCTACACTAACCCAGGAGCGGGCTGGTAGGGGGTTTTGAGCCCCTCACTTGTTGGTCTTTGGGTTGAACCCAACTGGTAGAGGGCCTCGTGTGGCTACACCCTCGTCTTCCTTCTGAGCCTTGAGGGGCCTTGAGAGAATCCCACTGGGCTTCCATCGTAACAGGCGAAGGAGTCTTGAGGGATCCCATAAATCCTTCAACCATAAGGGACGAAGGTTTTCGGGAAGGAGAGTGGGAGAGCCTTAAAAGGCTTCGCCCATGAGTTTCTTTCAACGCCTGATGGGCCTTATCTAACTGGCCAGCGATCGCACCAGAGGACGAGGCCATAGCTTATAGAAGATCCTGAAGGGAACCCCAAAGCCTAAAGCAAAATGGACATTGCAGCACAAGGAAAGCGTACCGGGCCGATCGCTTTGGAGGGGATGTGGCAAAGTAGTGGGAAGGCGAGTCCAACCATGAAAAGCCAGCCCCAATCGTTGGACCAAGCTCCCAGAATCGGCGCCGCACCAGAACGCAGGAACAGTAGCAAAATCGCAAGCTAGAGAGCACTCATGAACAATATATCGAGAAGGAGCAAATGGCCAAGTCTAACTCCAAAGGAGGAAACTTTCATACCTACAAATCTGAGAAAAAACAACGGGGCGCGTTATAAACTCAATAAATAAACCTACTAATTTCCGAGTAGAAGAATGCCTCACTTTTCAACAAACGCATGACTTATCCAAAAGTCACGTTAGCATTTTTTATTAATTAATTAGGCAGACTTAACATAGGACTCAATTGCACTAATTGATAAGTTGTATGACCTTAATCATCATTTTTGTAAGTTTGATGACTCAATTGTATCTCTGTGATAAGTTTTTGGACTTTATATAAATTATTTATGACCATAGTATTACTTACATGCATGTATGGTCTTCTTGTGGAATTTTTTGGCAAACAATTTAGGATGATCAAATTATGTCTATTGTGATATATATACCCCGAACTTTTTTACATCACTGAGAATCATAAACTTGCCTATTGCGACACAAATACCCCACTTTTTTGTATAATAAAATAATCTTGAACTTATATTAGCATGAAAAATAAACTTCAGATGGAACTAACATAGATATATAAGTTTGGGTTTTTTCTTTGTGACACAAAAAAAGTTGAGATATTTGTGTCGTAGTAGATAAGGTTATATGTGATGAAACAAAGTATTTATATATTTTTTTCGTGGTATTAGCTTCTAATATTATATATATATATATATATATATATCTTAAAAGGCTTCCGCCACCCTGAGGGCGGTCTCCGGGGGAAAATGATCCCTAGGAGACGTGAGAAAGGGTGACATCGAGGAAAGACTGGATAATTTTAGGAAACGCTACCGAAAAAGATTCCTACCCACATTGGGTTCCGCCACACTCCTTCGGAGTTGGGACCCTGCAGCCTCGTAATGGCGATGTCAAGCCGATGGTCATGCGAGAAAGATTCCCCCCGAAGGTACAGGTAAATGATGGTTACGAGATAACACTCGGTTATATGTGATGAAACAAAGTATTTATATATTTTTTCGTGGTATTAGCTTCTAATATATATATATATATATATATATATATAGATAGATGTAGGTATTTACATAGATCTAGAGAAAGTTCTCTTTGTTTTCCTTAGGAAACAGCTCTAAAGGAGACAAATTATTACTATCCCGACCGAAAAAAGAAAGGAGAAAAGCAAATAATTATTCGAACTCTAGAAAGAATTTCTCACGCGAGCCTCTCTCTCATAGTTGTCGCTGAATCGCGCAGACAATGCGAAATACCTCACTACCGCCATTCCTCCTCCTCCTCCTCCTCCTTCTCCACTCGAATTGACGTCTCACTCCAATCCAATCTCGCGATATCCTCCAATTTCCACATCCGAAACCCTAATTCCTCTGCTCATCCTCACATCACAACCCCAATCTTCCCCACTTCGGCCTCGATCGAAAACCCTAGCCATGCCCTCCCTCATCTCCCCCGGCAAAATCCACCGCCTGGAGCTCGAGAACTTCAAGTCCTACAAGGGCCACCAGGTGATCGGCCCCTTCTACGACTTCACCGCCATCATCGGCCCCAATGGCGCCGGTAAGTCCAACCTCATGGACGCCATCAGCTTCGTCCTGGGAGTCCGCACGGGCCAGCTCCGAGGAGCTCAGTTGAAGGACCTCATCTACGCGTTCGATGACAGGGAGAAGGAGCAGAAGGGGCGGAGGGCCTTCGTCAGGCTGGTTTATCAGATGGGGAACGGGTCGGAGCTCCAGTTCACGCGGACCATCACCAGCGCTGGAGGCAGTGAGTACCGGATCGACGGGAAGGTGGTAACGTGGGACGAGTACAAGGCTAGGTTAAAGTCGCTCGGGATTCTCGTCAGTGCGAGGAACTTTTTGGTGTTTCAGGTGATTTCCTTTTTTCTTCATAATGATCCCTTCCTTCGAATGTAATTAAGCGTTCTATTGCTGTGTCGTTGATCTTGGATGGGAGAATGGTGATGCTGTTTTTTACATATCTTTTGTCGTCAATGGGCGGGTTGCATCATTTTTTTTTTTTCAAGTTGGGGGGTCGCTCAGAAATTAGTGAACTGGATTGGAGTTCTTAGAAAGGTTTTCCTACGGTTCAAATGGACATCATGGAAATAAGTAAAGTTATTGCAAAATAAGAATATGTTAATGCATTTTAAAAGAAGCAGGATTACTATAAAATCTGTGTTGTTACCTTGTAAGGACGATAATTTATTAAAAGCCAAAAATAAAATGAGAAGACTTGCATCACTGAGACATTCGTAAGTTTTGTACTAGGCCAAACCTTAGCTAGAATTATCATTGTAAATGGACTTGTCGGTGGATTCAAGCAATTTTGACTTTGATGAGAGATTGACTCAATTTTCTACTGGCTCTCCTTTTGTAGGGTGATGTTGAATCCATTGCATCCAAAAATCCAAAGGAGCTCACTGGACTGTTGGAGCAGATATCTGGATCTGAAGAACTCAAGAGAGACTATGAGCAGCTTGAAGCTGAAAAAGCTGTGGCAGAGGAAAAATCTGCTCTTGCATATCAGAAAAAACGAACTGTAGTGTTGGAAAGAAAGCAGAAGAAGGAACAGAAAGAAGAGGCTGAAAAGCATATCCGTTTGCAGGATAGATTGGTATGCTTTATGGGGTTCTTCCTATCAGCGTTTATCAAGTTGCAGCCAAAATATTTACTTAATTTCTTGTGTGATGCTGAGAAATCTGACATGTGAACCCCTGAACTTCTGCTTTTGGCTTTGATATAATCTTTACATTGTCTGGTGTGTTTAGGTCCTGCTGGGCACTATTGTTCCTACAACTAGGTCAAAATAAAGGAAATAACTAGTTCAATTTGATGTTCAAGTGCTTTTGCGCGTTCTTGTCAGTGGGTTTGGTTCTTGATCTAATCTTGTCCCATTTGTACTTGCAGAAAAAGTTGAAGGAGGAGTACTATTTGTGGCAATTGTACCACATTGAGAAGGATGTTACTAGGACAAATGAGGACCTTGAAGCTGAAATAAAAAGTCGTGAAGGTGTTATTCACGAACTAGAAAATTTCGAGCACGAAGCAAGTAAAAAAAAGAAAGAGCAAGCCAAATATCTGAAAGAGATTGCACAATGTGAAAGAAAAATTGCTGAGAGAAGTAATAAGCTCGACAAAAGCGTGAGTTTCTATACATTTTATATGGTCCTTAATTCTGTGATTGTTCATTGGATCCCATCTGAAAGTTCCATTGCACAATAATGTGTGATCTAACTGAAGATGGTTTGATGTAAACGAGAAGGTTCTCTAAGTGGGTTTGCCTACTGAAAAGTTAGTCTATCCTTCATTATAGCTGGAGGATACATGAACTTAATTTTGCATAGGCTATCTTGTAATGTTAAAGAAAGGAGAAAACCAAGAGCAATAATTTTTCTCAAGCTTTGCATGTGGGGAATCAGTGACTTGTTTTATTTATTTATTTATTTATTTTTTTGGGGCAGCATATTCCTTTCCACTGACAGTTGAAAATTAAAAATTGGACACAGAGTTGGCGGGGCGAGTAGAATTCTTCAAGCACTGGCTTTTGGTACGACTGAGGGGCTTTCTGCTATAGTAATTGTTTTTGGCTTTTTTCCCCCCCATAATGATTTGATTTGTTTGCTTCACTATCTTCTGGGGACTCTATTCTCTCATGGAATGGGACGCTGGATAGGCTGATTTTGGGAAGGGGCAAAGGGGAACTTTTTTTTATTGTTGAGGTTGGGGGGGGGGGGGGGGGGTGGTTGCGTTTGGGGAGTGTGGAGGGGCCAGTAACTGGTTAATTGGTACTGCAGGTTACCCCCAGAACTTCTGGCTGCTTTTCCACCTGTCAATTGTTTCTCTCTCAGATTCCCTGTTCAGTGCTTTTTTCTTGTCAAACAACCAGTCGATGGGAACACAGTGTTCTCTCCTCTTGAACTTTCCAGATTTAGTCTTAAGAAGCAGTGAACTCTTGCTCCTGTTAGTCACAGTTATTCTACAGTGCCATGTGTCATGGGCACAAGCTCCTGCTAATTGCAGTTGTCTCTTTCCTTCAAGAATGAGTACTGGAATTGGAATTTCTTTGATAAGTAGTTAATGGTCAGGGGCTTTTGAATGTTTTGCTGAAATATTCTGCGATAACTAATATTTAGTAGGTACCTCCCCATTACCACTTGAATTAAATCGTTATGTTAGTTGCTATGTACTTCACATGTTGCATTTCTTCCAGTAATGCTATATAGACTAGTGTGACGTTCCCTTTGCTCACCGTTTGGTTTATGTGTGTCATTAAACAAAGAAGTAATTCCAGGGTCCTGCACCCTTTCCTCCTCCCCTGTGCTTGTCCTTCCTCCATCTAATGTGTGAGTTGAGGGAGTCACAAGCTGTATTCTACTTACTATATTCACTGCATTTAAAGTGTGTGACCTTGTGAGTTTGGTATACTTCTTGTGTTCGATTCATGAGAAAAGTGCTGTTTATATTTCTTTTATCATGTGAGGACAATTTGTCATCATTAATGTTATTCATCCGATTCATCTTCTTTTCAATCTTTGGCACAGTTTTCTTTTCCCTTCCTTTTGTGACATTCTCCTCAATCATTATAACTGATTACATTGTCTCTTCTACTTCTCTGTCCCTTACTTGTTGCTATCCACAGTTTTAAGATATTTTCCTTTTGTTATATCCTATCAGTTTTTGTGCAGTGTGGCTAAATACTTCTCTGTCCCTTACTTGATGACAGCAACCTGAGCTTTTGAAACTGAAGGAGGAGATGTCTCGTATCAGGTCAAAAATTGAGAGTACCCGGAAAGATCTTGATAGGAAAAGGAAAGAAAAAAACAAGCATGCCAATGAAATTAAGGAGCTGCAGAAGGGCATACAGGATCTTACTGCAAAACTTGATGAACTGCGTGAGAAAGGTCTAGATGGTGGGCAGAATCTTCGGTTTAATCAAGATGAACTTGAGCAATATTGTAGAATGTAAGTTACTCTTGCTTAAAATGCGATGCTGAATTCTTTAATAGGTAATCACAATTTTTCATGAACCATGAGATGCTGAACGATAAAGAATTATTCATACTAGGGGGATTCCAGCTTCACCTATCTAAAAGAAGAGAGTTATTCTTGCAGCTCTAGCTTAGTATAGGTCTAAAGAAGTGTGACGACTAAATCAAAAGTTAGAGGTAAAAAAGCAAGAATCCCTAATTATACACAACATTTCTTCACCTCAAAGATGCTCCTATTTGTCTCTCTCCAAGTCATTCAATAAAAAACCAGAGGGATAATAAAACAAACTATATTCTTCATTTAGATATAGCAATACCCTCCCACACTTTATTTCTTTCTCAACAGAGTCGAAATCTTCACCCACTTAAACTTATGACTGACTTCGCCAAAGACCAGAAAGGAGTTGTTTATGAGAAGTTCAAAAGTAGATGATTTACTGTCTTCATTGGAGAGCAGTTCCCTTGATGAATAGTTTCCTGCAAAAGTTGATAGTCCATTCATAATTTAGACTGCTCATTACTTCTAAAGAAATATTTCTTGCGATAAATCCTGCTACAGTGGCATTAATAGTATACTATATCACTGCCGAGTCTGGTTGAATATGTTGAAAACAGTGATATTGAGATAACTTTTTTATGTAATGAAACAGCTTTCTGAGGTGGGCTCTCTGCAAAAAGTATATAATTCACAACAAGGATAATAAACTTAATGGGAGTTTTTTAGCGAAGTATGGTTTTGGGCTTTCATTGTGAGCCTCCATTGAGGGATCTGCAGGATTAAAAGGAGTTTTGCTCGTAGTCTTTCTAAATATTTCTATTTTCCTTGAGGACTTCTATTTATCTCTGGCATTGTTATTGATAACTTGTTGACACCTGGGTCGCGATATAACTCCTTTTAGAATTTTTTTTTTTCTGAACTGTATACGTATTGGCAAGAAAATTTGAGGCAACTCTTAAGCTCTTACCACTATAGATGGAAGAAACTATGGTGGATACCTGGTATTAGGCTGGTAGATTGAAAATATGTCAGGTTTTTAAACCTTGAAGAAGGCAACTCTGAATTAGTACAAAGAACATATTGGAGTTGACCCAAAAAGGATGGGATGCTCTCAATCAAGCCTTTCTTATAAACTACTGTTCTTTACTTGGGAAGATAGAAGAAAGGTCAACTTCCTCTTGGTATTCGTTTTGTGGTTAAGTGTGTGGACAAAAGTCTCTTTTTTGCATGGAAAGTAGCTGGTCTAGTATAGTAACCATGGACTATTTGTCCCTTTAGAAAAGGGTATCCGGTTAAGTCGATGTTGCTTACTATGACTCTATACTTTTTTGGGTCACAATGGTTTGAAGAGGCACTCCATTTATGGTTTTATTATTTGCCTCTGACTGTTTACTTTTGTTTGGATTGGTTGTTGGTTTCTTTGAGGAAAACATTGTCTACAGAATAATTGTTGTTGCTCGTCATTTTTATATTATCTCATCACCTGAAAATAGGCTCGAATTTAAGTTTATGGCCTGAACCCTTTAGCATTTGATCAAGTCAATAAAGTGGGGATCTCCAATAACAAGAAAATAATGTTTCAGTAAAGCGGATGCTGGGGCGAGAACAGCGAAGCTCAGAGATGAGAAAGAAGTTTTGGATAGGCAACAACATGCTGATATGGAAGCTCAAAAGAATTTAGAAGAAAATCTTCAGCAGTTGCAGAATCGAGAGAATGAACTTGAGTCACAGGAAGAACAAATGCGAAGTAGACTAAAAAGAATTCTGGATTCATCTGCGAAGCACAAGGTCGATTTTTCTGAATTGAATAAGGAATTACGTTCTCTGCAAGATAAATCCCGAAAGTCCAGGTAATTCTTAATATATTCCTTCATTTCAAGGATCTTCATGAGTTTGTATTTGTGTGTTCTGTGCCTCATAGGCTCAACTAGATTGTTAGGTTAGAATTGCTGGAATGGAAGTAGTTTTATATGTACCTATTGCATTGTTTGATTTAAACTTGTTGCATGGTCTGTGCAGGAGTAAGTATGAAAATCTGAAATCAAGACTTAGCGAAGTGGAGGACAAATTGAGTGAATCAAGGGCTGATAGACATGAAAACGAGAGGGACACTAGATTATCTCAAGCAGTTGACGCCCTGAGACGCCTCTTTCCTGGGGTTCATGGTCGAGTCACTGATCTTTGCAAGCCAACACAAAAAAAGTACAACCTTGCTGTTACTGTTGCTATGGGTAAATTCATGGATGCGGTTGTTGTTGAAGATGAGCAAACAGGAAAGGAATGCATCAAGGTACTTCCACTTTTGCTTAATGAGAGGAGATATGTTTTTCGCTCTTTGAATTCCTATAAATTCTGAGTCACTTTACCTGACTAAGTTGTCTCAATTGTTTTGGAAAAAGATGATTTTGTGCATTACATCCGAGTGTGGATCATTGATAAGTTATAGTTTCTAAGGGGGAAATAACAATCGTGCAAAGTCGGAAGATGGGATGTGGGAATTATCTGATTTCAGTTGCTGAACCGCATACTAGTTATGCTGTATTGAAATAAGTCATAATGAATGAAATGTGACAGGACTGCAGGTAATAAGACTTTCTCATGTTGTTATTGTGGAAAGCTGTTTCGGTTAGTCAAAAGATAGAGAAATGTTGCAGGAACCTGCTTTTTTGTGCGGTTATGCTGCAACATGATTGAAGCATTTTGGTTCAGCATACTTAGGAAGCGTTTAAATGTAGATCGACCTGTCAAAGGAGAGTGATATATGTGCATAATGATATTAAATATGATACATATGTAAAACTGGTAGAATATTGCTCATTTATTCTGACCCTTAATGTGATATAACGGCCGACCTTTTCTATAATTAAGAGGATAGGCTGATGGTCACAACAGCATCATGGCATCACATTAGTGCATTATGCACCTACTTGTCTTCTTGTATGTTGATGAGTTTGCTAGTTGAAAGCAGTTTTTAATAGATGACTCTGAACTATTGTTTTTGTAACATTTATGATGTTAAAAGAACACTCTGATCATACAAAGGCATAATTTTTGAGAGACAGTGAATTATAATGTGTTTGAGATTTGGCAAGACCTTTTCCACTTTCCTTTTGCTTTTGCTTTTATTTTTGTTCCTTTTCTTTCTTTGGCTTGGACGGCAAATTTGTTTGGTTGTTATGGTGATGATAATTGGATATGCTTCTGAGGAAGAAATTGAGAAACCTCTCATGAGCCATTGTCGTCTGAGGAATGTAGAGGCTGCATTTCATGCTCCCCAGCATTGGAGGAGATGAATGCCTAGTCTTCACATGGTACACTATTTTGTGCATAGCATGTGGAAAGGCAGTCTCGTTATCAAAAACCAATGTAACCTCGACCATCCCCAACCACCGTGAAAAGCTATATACAGTAAGAAAAGAATGGATTGTCAAGTTATTGTTTGTTATTAAAGGGATATTGCATCTAAGATTGGATATCTCGACATGCAATTAATTTTCTAAAAGCTCCATTATGGTTGCATCAGTTACCAAGTCACATGTTTCAGTAAAGCAATCTTGTCACCTATCGTCACTAATCACACCTTCCCTATGTGAAAGTGGGGCTTGCTAGTTGCCGCTGCGCCAAGGGCCTGAGAAATAAAAGTAACAACTGCAGCGACTCAGAGTTCAGCCCATTTTTTAGCATGGTGTATTTCCACTGATGCAGCACTGTAGTACAGGCGAAAATGAGATGCTTCACTGACAGTTCTTTATTTTTTTATCAAACAAAACTTTAAGCTTTTTTTTTTTTTTGGAGGAAATGAAAACTTGTATCTGCTTCCTTTTTGCTTTTGTGCATATTGTGAATCTGTAGAATGTAGATGAAGGGTATTGATTTAGGTGGAAAGATAGAAAAGCAGAATTTTAAATGATATTAAACTAAACCCTTATCTGTTCATGGTGGTTAGCGTATTTAGCTGGTTATGAATTGGATCGACGGAGAAAATTGCCGCTGTCTATTTTGTTCTTTTTGGTTTGCCTTTTCATTTCTCTTGCTTCTGTGTATTACAATCACATTAGACCAGTGCCCATGCACTCTAGCGTGGTTAGGTTGTATATCTGAAAAATGTATATGGTATCTAGAAATTTCTTCATGTATTATTGATGAGCTTCTGTTTTCTTGTGTACAGTATTTGAAAGAACAAAGACTTCCTCCTCAGACATTTATACCGCTTCAAGCGGTTAGGGTAAAGCCAATTATTGAGAGGCTACGCACCTTGGGTGGGACTTCAAAGCTTGTCTTTGATGTGATTCAATATCCTTTATCAGAAATAGCAAACCAATTTACCTTACATGTAAAATATCTTCGCTCAAAATAGATATTTAAAATTGCATGTTAAATGTGTGATTCTTTCTTATGCTGCATGGGAAAACGGTGGAATGTCGTAGTTCCACTTTTCATTTGTGCTGTTATCGTGTGATGCTTTTTGTTATATATTATGATTAGTAGCTTTTTTTTTGGGGGTCAGAAACAAGTAGCTTAATGACGAGTACTAATTTTGATAATTTGTGGTTTCCACCTTTGGACCATGGAAAAAAAATTTCACTTACCCTTGATAGCATTGTCCCTTAACATCAATTATGCTTATTGCTCTTTCAAGTTTCAATCCTAAAGTTTAACAGGTGTAGTTTTACTTTATAATGCTTATGTCAACTTCACCTGGTCGACATGATGCAATGCAGGAAACTAGCAGCACTTAACTACATAATTGATCAGTTTGATGCATTTTGCATCTCAGTCAACTGAATTTAATGCAAAGCCAAGACAGAAACTTCTGCTTAACATCTTAGTTGATGTTGGAAATTGTTATGTTTTGTAGTTCAGGCTTGATGAATAGCTTGCATGGCAGTGTGGTCTGTACTTTTAGCTTTCTATGTGAAGTGTATCATTTATCTAGTTGGTGTTGCTGGTTGTCACTATACATGCTTGAGTGTTTATTACATGTGTGAATGCTCTCGGTGTATGTCTGTTGTTTGTCAGCTTTTTCCCTCCTTTTATGTTGGGTAGATTTTCGGCAAGGAGGTGGCCATCTTGTTTATCATTTAGTTGATAAAGATATCGCATATCAATTAAATACTCTTTTTAACATTTTAGCTTTTTTGTGAAAGCATATTGTCTGTGTACTAGCATTGCTGTTCATGCTTATTCTGGAACTCTCTTTCTCTCTCTCTCATGCACGCGCGTGCGCACATGTGCAAACTGATGAAATTTTGTTTTGTTTTTTTTTTTTTTTTTGGTGTTTTTTTTTGGTCGAACGAACTGATGAAGTCATGCACTCACAGTTTAGAGGATTTACCGCTTTGCCCTTATGCTCGACATCCCAAGCAATTTGTATGTTGAGTGGCTTCTGTGTATACTTTTGGATACTTAACAAAAGGCACATTTGATCCTGCATTGGAGAAGGCAGTTCTCTATGCTGTTGGTAATACTCTAGTTTGCGACAATCTTGACGAAGCGAAAGTTTTAAGCTGGAGTGGAGAGAGGTTCAAAGGTGCATAATTCTGTTATTTCCTACCGATAGTTTGTGAACTCAAACTTTCTTATGCTAAATACATCATGTGGTTATTTGTTAGTTGTCACTACTGATGGTATCCTCCTCACAAAGTCTGGTACAATGACGGGTGGTACCAGTGGTGGGATGGAAGCGAGATCTAAAAAATGGGATGATGCGGAGATTGAAGGTTATATCTGTAATCAGTGTTTTTAAGTTCTTTGGCATATGAACAGGATGATTAGGAATTATCTTTGGTTTACTAATTTTGACCTGGCTCTTCTGTGAATTTGTTGATGAACTTTTTTTGTAGGACTTAAAAAATTGAAGGAACAATATGAGTCAGAGCTTGAAGAACTCGGCTCATTAAGAGAGATGCACTTAAAAGAGTCTGAATTATCTGGGAAAATTAGTGGACTTGAGAAGAAGATGCAGTATGCTGATATTGAAAAGGTAAAGCTTATTGTGTCTATGAGTTAGTGACAAAGGAGGGATAATGATAATGACAAATTAAGCTTTCTGCATTAGAAGTTTCCCCACATGAATGTTTTTCATGCCATTGTACCGTATTTAGTGCTAAACCTTTCGTAGCTTTGTTCGTTGGAAATTACTTCTTTTCTCTCTACCCATGTTTTCTACTGCCTCTCGTTTCCCTCTTGATACCTGGCCCTACTCGGTCACAACATCTTGAACTCGCCATTTCACATGTACCTAGGCCTACTCAGCTCCTCTCATTGCTTATAAAAAGGATGCTGCTGGTTTTTAGTTGCAGTCAATAGTGGTGGCACCACCACCTCTTTCTCCATTGGGTTGAGAAATTCACACCCATGGCCGCCACCATTGGCACTATTGCACTGACAATGCTTGTCGTAGACGATATTGTCCCTGTCCATCCAACACCTCCCTCTTTCAAGAACTAATAAGCATTTTGATACGTGGCATCTGCTACAAAAAGGGGCCCACGTGAAACTCGGTTGTTGTCTGAAAAGGCTTGTTATGCTAACTGATGTCTGAGCATGTTTGGACACAGCTGAAATCATCTTTGTTTCTTTTCCATCTCTTCTCTGTAATGTTTTTGCGCTCTTGATGCTTGGAATGATACACTAATATCTTCTGAAATCACTGCTAAAGTTGCATTTAAGTTACTAAATATGATTGTGCCATTTGTTGTGTAATTATTGTAAAAGAAAATTCATGCCTGCTGTGACCGCTATCCACTATCCGGAGGCTGCTGAATCCTCATTCTACGATTATCGCAATGTGACTGCCTACCGCAATTTAAAAGCTTCCATACCAAGACCCGGCTGGGTACTTATAATGCAAAGAATTATAATCAACGAAAACGTCAGCAGGACAATATCTCAAATGTCTGTATGCTTCAGTTGCACTTGCACCTATGCATGTCAATGCTAGTATACTTCTTAGGATAGACTGGTAACTCATATTGAAGCTATGGCTACCCTGAAAGTTTGTTGGCTTTGAAATTATCTTTGTCCTGACCTGCACTGTCGTTGTGTAAGACCTCCCTATTCAGTACTGAGATTCTTTAGCTGATATTTTTTTAATTTTGAAGTTTCCAGATTTCTGGTTAGTTCTTTCTGGCAACGATAATTTGCTAAAAAGGTGCTTTTTGCATGGTGAAGTTGCATATATATATTTACACACATCTATTGTCCTAGTTGATTAGCTTCTACCAATGTAAATTGTGGATCTTGTACTTGTAATGCTTGTGTAAATTGACAATTTTAGTGGCTTAATGCAGCAAAGTATCAAGGACAAGCTTGCCAATTTGAAACAAGAAAAGCAAAACATACGGAGAGAAATCGATTGTATAAGGCCTGAACTCAAGAAGGTGATTAGTTACTCCAGTTATTAAGCCGAAAAATTATGTTTTACCTTCTCAAGTAACAGAATTTTAATTTATCTGCATGTATTTAAGTGGGAATTTATTACGTGATTTCTCAGTTGAAAGATTCAATTGATAAAAGGAGTGCCGAGATAAGGAAGCTCGAGAAGAGGATAAATGAGATTGTTGATAGAATTTACAAAGATTTCAGTGAGTATGTTGGGGTGAACAACATCCGTGAGTATGAAGAAAACCAGCTAAAAGCTGCCCAAGAAATGGCTGAAGAAAGGGTTAGCGTAAGCGATCAGCTGGCAAAGTTGAAATACCAGTATGTTTCTCTTCCTTCAATTATTTTGCGCTGAAGTGCAGAAAGACGGTATAGGATAGTTTTGTCAAGGACTTTAGCTTATTGACTGTATTAAATTAGGAGTAATAGAAGGATACTTCTGAATTAGAGTAATTCGCAAAGAGTTCTCATATGAAACTTGTTTGCATTACTTCTTAGATTGTGAATATTCGAAACAGCTGATCAGTGTCAGTTTGTAGGTTTAGTTACTCATGGGTATATTTGCTTGTGATTCCTTTTAACATTTGAAATAGCTAATTTATGAATGTTGGTATTTGTCTTTTTAAAAACTGCATTGAGTTGAATCGTACATGAATGCCACTACTGGTATGACAAGGATGAGCACATGTTATATTTGCATTATTTATATGGGCATTTGCTTGGTGAGAACTACTATGTGCTGAAGTCAAAGTTTCAATATCACGTATCACTATCACTGACAAGGTTGGAGTATGAGAAAAAGCGGGACATGGATTTACGTATTAAAGAACTGGAATCTTCACTCAATTCTTTGGAAAATAATTTGAAGAATGTTCAAAAGAAGGAGTCTGAAGCCAAGGTAGCAGCAGAGAAAACTACCAGTGAGATCAACCGGTTGAAGGAAGAAGTTCAGGGTATGGCTTTGTTTCTGACTATATAGAGTACTGCTGGAGTAGATGAGATCCTTCTCCTGAATCCAATTTATCCCTCCACTGAAGATGCAATGGGCGTTTCTCTCTTTCTGTTGTGGTTTGAAAATGTTCTAGATCATGTGCCTATCTATGCAATTATTGTATTGGTATCTTGATGAATAAGTCAGAATATTGTGATTACGTTGTCAATATAGTGTATTAAATGGACTATGCCGATAGTGTTAATTACCACCTGCACTACTTTCACTAATGATGAAGTAAGGGTGACTTTTTTTATTTGACTTTGTCTGTGTATCGCTTAGAATAGCAAATTTTGTACTTATAAGGTTTACCCAATTATCGATGCATTTATCTTTTTCTGTGGACATTTCTAATTGGATATATCATCAGAAATGTCATTGACTGGTTTGACCTCTTGCAGAGTGGAAATTGAAATCCGATGAGTGTGAGAAGGATATGCAAGAGTGGAAGAAGCGTGCTTCTAATGCTACCACCAACTTATCCAAACTTAATCGTCAGATAAATTCTAAGGTCATTCCTGGATTTGGGTTTGTTTAAGGTGCATGATTTTGAAATTGAAACCAAAAGGGCATTTTATATAATCACAATTGCTATCTTGTTCATGTAGGAGTCGCAAATTGAGCAGCTGATATCTCGGAAACAGGAAATTCTGGAGAATTGTGAACTGGAACATATAAGCCTTCCGACTATCGCTGATCCAATGGAGACTGAATCCTTGACAGAAGGTCCTGTCTTTGATTTTAGCCAACTAAATAGATCCCTACTGCAAGATAAGCGATCTTCTGATCGAGAAAAGCATGAGATGGAGTTCAAGCAGAAAATTGATGGTTTGGTATCAGAAATTGAGAGGACTGCCCCAAATTTGAGGGCTCTTGATCAATATGAAGCTCTAAAAGAAAAGGAAAGAGTTGCTACTGAGGAGTTTGAAGCAGCTAGGAAAGAAGAAAAGGAGGTTGCTGACAAGTATAATGCAGTAAAGCAAAAGAGGTAAGCTGCTGTGATGCAAACAATATATGAATTACATAATCCCTTTTCCTTCCTGGGGGCTTTTTTTGGGAAAGGTTTTTTTTTTTTTTTTTTGGTTGGGGTGGGGGGAGGGGTGGTTGGGGAGGGAAATAAAGAAAGGTTATGGCCGTCAGGATTGTGAAAACCAATCATGAAAATGACTTGCGTGAGCTCTAATTGATCTTTTGCAGAATAAAATCAGACTCGTGGTGTGTAATCTGTTCCCATTCAGGGAACTACTTTGGACCATACAACCTGATCACCTGGAAAACAGAATAATCCATTAAAAGTAGTTATAATCTTATGCACATTAGTATTTTTGTTACTGTATCCATCATGTGTGAATACGGAGGTGCTGTCACTGAGTCTGTTGTCCTCGGTCCTTCGTGCCATGTCCCTTATTTACAGCGTGAAGAAGAATACCTGTGGTCTATTATGATTTCTAGTTTGCCAATTTTTATACCCAGCTGAGCTCCAGCAATTTCATATTTAACAAGGTGCATGCGCAAGACGCATCATTCCTTTCAGCAAATTACTGGTGACATTGAAGATTTTTGCAAACAGTATCGGTAGGTGCGGTGAAGGAATGAGAGTAACTCTAGGCATTAATGACCTCAGTGATATTTGTCCTTGCATTCTGCACCCTGCTTTAGAATTTACCTTCCGCAGGTGCATGATGCTGGTTCCAAGCAAGAAAATTTACACTCCACAGTTGGGAGATGTATCCAATTAGATGGAGGGTTTGCTGGTAAATGATTTGTAAACATTCTCCTACTCTCTGAGTGCCATGGTTCGGTTAGTCTCAAGAAAGTGAGTGATCAATATGATTGTGAAGAATGGTTTGCCATGGACTGTGCTGTGCTACTTTTTCATTTGTCAGGCTCTGGTTACCTGTAATTAAATTTTGTGAATTTCTAATGGACAGTTTCAGTTTCTGTGCTATTTTGATTGCTCTAACCCATTGTTGAAAGATGCGATGCACCCTATAGATGCATTAGAGTATCGATATACATACTACAATAAGTGTGGATGTACATACTATTCTGCTGGTACTTGTGTTGTCATTTGTGTTAACCCTTTTTTTATGGGAAAAATAGGAATGAATTGTTTATGGAAGCATTCAACCATATCTCGAGCATCATTGATAAGATCTACAAGCAATTAACAAAGAGCACAACACATCCTCTCGGTGGAACTGCGTATTTGAATTTAGAGAATGAGGATGATCCATTCCTTCATGGCATCAAGTACACAGCTATGCCTCCAACGAAGCGCTTCCGGGACATGGAACAGCTGTCTGGTGGTGAGAAGACAGTTGCTGCGCTTGCATTACTATTTTCCATCCACAGGTGAGCATATTGTGTCAAATGGTACTTCTTTGCCTCTTTATTTAATTGAAAATTCAATGGCTTTGAGACCGGATTTCTTAGCTTTTGAGGTTTTCACTTTGTCCTTTTCCTTCATTTCCCCTTTTGTATAAATGCTTTTTTATGAGTTTGGTAACGACTTCTTTCTTTCGGTATTTTATAATGGACTGCCGCTGGAAGAGCCATTAGAAAAAGATGGCTTCTCCCGCTTTCTGGTGACAGTTCATATTTTCTTGCACTTGTAGTTCTTAGCTTTTGCCTATTGGCAAGAATATGGATGATCACACTGTAGCTATTTTGTAGCAGTTTGCTTGTCATCCTGACCACTGCTAATGTAGTCTAGTTTTTTGCATCTATGGGTTGGTTCAGTTATCGGCCTTCACCATTTTTCATATTGGATGAAGTTGATGCTGCTTTGGACAATTTGAATGTCGCGAAGGTGGCTGGATATATCCGCTCGAAGTCATGCGAAGGGTCCAGGCTTAATCAGGATGCAGATGCGGGTTGTGGTTTCCAGAGCATAGTGATATCTCTGAAAGACAGCTTTTATGATAAGGCTGAAGCTCTTGTCGGTGTATATAGGGACTCTGAAAGGAGGTGGCTCTCTTCCCATCTGTAACTTGAGTCTTCCTTTTGTCCCTTTACAGTTTAAGTATGAGTAGGATTAACGTCTGTGTTCTCTGTACTCTTTGCAGCTGCTCAAGAACTCTGACATTTGACTTGACCAAATACCGGGAGTCCTGAAAGATTTGACCGATCATTGAAGGTTTTCACTGTCGATGTAGATATCCTCTTCAGAAGCTGTATATTGTAGCTATGACTAGGTTGCTGCAAATTCTCGTTTCTCCCCGTATTGCCCTTTAACAACTCTAGTTTTCTTTTATCGCTTCCCTGACAGCTTTCTCGGTATTTTTGCTTGTTTAGTTTTTACTTGAATTCAATAATTAGGTCTCTCTCTCTCTCTCTCTCTCTCTCTCTCTCTCTCTCAAAACATAGAGGGCGTTCCTGACTTCGTTGGATGGTTGTACACATTTTGTGGGTAGGTCTCTGGTGGGCTTAATTGCTGCATTGTAGATACTGTCTTGTTCAGCCTCTCCATGTCTCTTTACCTTCCGTGATAATAATGTCACCATGCTTCTGTTTGTTGTGGCTAAAGAAAAAGAACGGTGCTTCCTTTTCGAAACGCTTTTGGTTCATTTGCTCTTGGAAGGTTGGCATATGAACTTGTTTTGTTATTCAATGGAAGTGATTGCTCAACAAATGTGGGTTCCTTCTCAAGAATGTCATAATGATCATTCTTAGCCATCCCGAACTGGCGGGAAAAGGCTCATTAGCTGCAGAGATCGTTTTGTAAGAAAGAGGCACTGACGTGTGCCTGCTTGTGGCTCGTTGCATCATGACGGTGCTTTTTGATCTAGCTGGGGACAAATTTTCCAGGAGTTTTCTTATGGCATGTTTGGTCATGAATGAGTTTTGGATTGGATCAACGTGTAAGACATGGAATGGTGATCCTAGAGGAGTGCTGATTCCACCAACTTCTTGGAATTGGCATTATACTACGAAGTCCAGTCCTAGGCTAGAACCATTTGGGGTTCATCAAATGAATCTGTAAGAATATAACTGATTGATTAGTATCTAAAAACGTTATTTGTAAATTATTAGTCACCGGATTGTATTGTACCGTATTTTAAAATTATTATAATTAGTTAGATACTAATATGAAACTGTATTTTTTTTAAATTACATATTACTTATGAATTATGATGATTTTAACTCGAATTGAGTATTTGGGATCCTCAAAGTGGCTATATGTCATTATTATTCCATCCATATCCATGCTAGACTATATTAGTGGCAGGTATATACTTCATTTAAATTCTTCGATGGTACGAGATCAGATGCTAGAAAATTCAATTATTATAAAAAATGCCAACTAATACTTTAGGAATTATAATTTATCACAGTAGTTAATGATAATTTACGAAATGTAAACTTTTCATAAAATTATTTAGTACTAGTTATAGTTATTAGGATTTTCAATATATTTTCCTATGATTGGAGAATAGGGTTTTTCAAATGATTATATAATTTTGTTAAATACAATTATTGAAAAAATGCAGAAGTACGTAAATCGAAGTTTTCGTAACTTTCATTCCATTTCCACGTCGCTTTGTTACAACCAAACAGAAGAAACCTCGTTTTATTCTATTTCCTCAGCTTACCAAACAAAGAACATGAAAGCGTTATTCCATTTTCACTCCTGTTTTTTTTTTTTTTTTTTTTTTTCCGTTTAATTTAATTTCTATATTCCATTTCATTCGGTGGTACCAAATATCTGAATAATGGGTTTGACGATATAATATTAAAAGTGGAGTAGGAAATTGATTTCACTTACGATGCAACTTTGTTAAATAGATAAATCATACTAAACCATTATGAATTTTAAATTAGGAATTTCCAAAGCGTGGGTTTTTCTTTTCTTTTTTTGGGTATTTTGGATAATGAGATGATACTCAATAGTCCGCTCTTTAATAACTGGCTAGCTTAAAGAAACATAGAGAATACATCCACATGGGTCTACAACAGTTCACTCAATCGGAAATACATGTGGTTGACCTCGTGGTCGCTGAAGACTAAAGTGGTAAGCATGTTCGTATTAGCGCTCAAGTTTGAAGCTCGAATCAGCATTTTTAGGCAATCTCTTGCAGCTAACCATAAGAGCACGGATGTGTATTTTCGTTAATTACCTAATATGTGTAGGGGATGGAGGGACTACCAAGCTCAATGAGGATGAGCCGGGTACTTAAGAGAGTTTCGGATATTTCACCATTATAAAAATAGTATCGTTAATAAAATGAAAATGTCTGTGATGATCACTCTTGACGCAAGTGACCGTAACACCTTTAATGAAACAAAAGCGATTCTAAGTAGTCGGGGAACATTGCAACCTTGGTTTCTAACATGGACGAAAAACCATTGTATCTTGAAGCACCCTCAACCTCAACCTCACAGAAACGAACCCCCCTCATGCCAAAGCCAAGACAAAGAAGGCACTCCTTCCCAAGCTTTTGTAAGTTTCCTTCTGAGCCGTGGAGCCAGCTGCCTCGACACACCCCTTGAGGTGTTAAGGGTGCATGCCATGCAAAGTGAAGAATGGCAAAACAATTCTTGCACAACCACCTCCCTATGTCGTCCCCTCAGTCCCCACCCTCTCCCCTTTATAAACCCCAACGCCCCCCACTCACCGCTTCACTCCAGAACGACCCCCAACCCATCGCAATCCACTCTCTTTCTCTATAACCATGGCCAAGCCTTTGCTCCTCTCCTTCGCATTTTGCTTTCTCCTGGCCTTCCACGGCTGCCTCGGCCGCCAGCGGTACCGGGCCAGCCAGCAGCACTCACTCCGGGAGCAAGGGGAGTGCCGGATCGACCGCCTCAACGCCCTCGAGCCCACGAACCGCATCCAGTGCGAGGCTGGCCTTGTCGAGTCGTGGGACCCAAACCACGAGATGTTCCAGTGCGCCGGGATCGCCGTGGTCCGGCACATCATCGAGCCCAACGGCCTCCTCTTGCCTTCCTTCACCAATTCACCTCAACTCACGTACATTGTTGAAGGTAAAATACATGAACTGTTAAAGTACTTAATTACCACATGCCCCAGTTAGTCATAATCGTTCCCTTGCATGTCATCCTCTGTGCACTTCCTAGCATCCCTGAAAGAAGTGGAGAAACATGTCCAGGAAAAAGCAGTTATTGTTTGCTTGATTGTCGAGTGCAGGTAATGGTATTCTGGGGACCGTGATCCCTGGTTGCCCCGAGACATTCCAATCATCTCAGCAATCACAGTTCGGGCCGCAGTTTGGACAAGGAGGACAGATGAGAGGAGGAGAAGGCCAGCGGTTCCAAGATCAGCACCAGAAGATCCGTCGCTTCCGACAAGGCGACGTCATTGCTTTGCCCACCGGAGTGGCCCAATGGGCCTACAATGATGGCAATCGGCCCATCATCGCCGTCACCCTCCTCGATGTTACCAATAATGAGAACCAGCTTGATCTCAACCCAAGAGTGAGTCAATTTGTAAAATTGAGTTGATGAGCTTCTGCATGCATGATTAGGATAAGTTTGAGAGTGAATAACTTCTCTACTCTCTCCTGCTTTTAGAGATTCTTCCTCGCTGGCAACCCGCAAGACGAGCATGAGCAAGGGGGCCAGCAATCGCAGGGACGGCACCAACAACAGCGACGGCGTGGTGAGGAGGGCCAGCAAAGGGGTCAATGCAACAACGTCTTCTGCGGATTTGACGCGCGCTTCCTGGCTGAGGCGTTTAACGTGGATCTGGAAACAGCAAGGAGGCTGCAGAACGAGAATGACAACAGGAACAATATCGTGAGGGTCGAGGGCGGCCTTCAGGTTGTGAGGCCCCCAAGGGAACACGGAGGCCGTGGATGGGAGGAGGAGCGCGAGAGGGAGGGGGAGAGGCACGTTGGCAGAGGCGGCCGCGAGTACGGTGGCAGGTATGACGTGAACGGATTGGAGGAGACGCTCTGCACTATGAGGCTCCGAGAGAACATTGGCAACCCGTCGCGTGCGGACGTCTACACGCAACAAGCCGGTCACATTAGCACACTCAACAGCCACAAGCTGCCCATCCTGTACTGGCTCCAACTCAGCGCTGAAAAGGGCCATCTACACAGGGTGAGGTGTCTCTTCTTCGATTTTAGTAAGATTCCATCACTTGCGTCACTTTCTAGATCACGGTAATCCGAGTCGACACTACGATTTAACTTGCTTTCTTGAAAGCTATTGCATGAATAGGAATATGAAGATAGAATAATCGATCTTCAGGGAACTAATATCGGACTGCAAAATCGATTATCAAACTATTTCAAATTAATATTAAGTGATATAGCAGGGATCTTTATTGGGTTTACTTTTAACGGTAGCCGTGGTGTGCAGAATGCAATTCTAGTGCCACACTACAACCTCAACTGCCACAGCGTGGTCTATGCAATCCGCGGCAGCGCGCGCATCCAGGTGGTGAGCGATGACGGCCAGACAGTGTTTGATGAGGAGCTCCGCGAGGGGCAGCTCGTGGTGGTGCCGCAGAACTTTGCAGTGGTGAAGAGGGCTGAGAACGAGGAGTTCGAGTGGGTGTCCTTCAAGACCAACGACAATGCGATGGTCAACCCGCTCGCAGGCCGGACCTCGGTGATGCGGGCGTTGCCGGACGAGGTCATCGCCAACGCATACCAGGTGTCGAGGGAGGACGCTAAGAGGCTCAAGTACAGCCGGAGGGAGACCACGGTGTTTTCCTCCAACGAGAGCGGCGGTTCTTTCTCTGAGAGGAGGGCTGAGGCTTAAGCGCCAAAGTAGAGGATGAATTAGTGCATGCAATGCTTTTTGTAGGCAGTGAAAGCCTTTGGAGTGACCACTCTTAATCATGTTATTATCTACTTAGAAGAGTAAGAAGAGGATCATAATAATGAGTATGTAGTATCTGTACGCGTAAGTTATTTGCACGAGGAATAAAGATCTAAAGTCTTGTGCATATGCTTGGCTTTGCACAGTAGAGTTCGCCTCTTCAATGGGTATGTATTTTATCACGAAATACATGAGGCTATGAGAAATTGGAACTAAATGTTACAATGGCAAAAGTAAAAGAGTAGATCCTAGATAATCGAGTATAGGAGGAAACATAGTATATGCGTGGTTTCTTGACAGAATTGATAACAGGCTCCTAGAACTGTCATAAGAGGTTTGCTGGTGGTCTCTTTTATATCTGTCTGGACTACCTATCTATATGCACAAATCCGTGAGAGAGGGCTTGACTTGGTGCTGGTGGCGGAGGCTCGGAGGCGGCGGCGGCCAAATAGTTTGTTTTGATGTTGAAAAGGAGATAAAGAATACAGGTCTCTCAGCTTGTAGCCCCAACAAATGGCATATAATCACCAAGGCGGAACGCAAATGACTTTGCCTAAATGCAATGAATGAGATTCGATTTGTAGGGAGCGCAAACGTAACCTCAAGGCAACCGTGAATTGACTTAGCGTATCCGTTGCACCCATAAACAAACTAAACAAACTCTTTCCACGGAAGTATGCAAGTGACACCGCCCGACAGACAAGCATGATCCAAGATGTCCAAATGACGGATGCACCCATAACCAAACTCTTTCCATAGAAGTATGCAAGTGATGCGGCTCGATAGACAAGCATGATCCAAGATGTCCAAATGATGAGCCGCGATGAGCCGCGATCCATACAATAGTAAACTCACGATCAATTCACGATCAATACAAGAATAGGCCCATGATCCATGCGATAACAAGCCCATGACTCTTGAGCTTCCATGCCAAACATGAGCGGGTGACCCTTTGTTTCCCTTTGACACATGATCCTCGGACTTCCCCAAGCTTAGTGCCTCTTGAGTATCCCAGTTTATAGACTATATAATGATTATGGGATTCGAATCCTACTGTTGGATCAAGGAAGGGATCAACGGTCGAGATAAGATCTAGACTTATAT
Source organism: Eucalyptus curtisii (assembly GCA_017140595.1). Lineage (NCBI taxonomy): Eukaryota > Viridiplantae > Streptophyta > Magnoliopsida > Myrtales > Myrtaceae > Eucalyptus > Eucalyptus curtisii. The sequence continues at coordinate 15,989,624 of CM029495.1, forward strand.
AAATAGGGATCCTTCTCCCTCACTTGTACTATCTTGTTCATAAGTTAATATAATTAGAGCTTCATTCTCGATACATGATCCTTGTGAGTCGAGTGTGTGTGTAAGGCTAACTTGAGAGAAATCCTAAGGTTGCATGGGTAGGGAACGTCGGATTTGATCGACTTGTGACAAGTGGTATCAAAGCCTTTGTTCCAAGCGTAATGACCGATCCTTGTTTCGATGTTGCGATCACTCAAGGCGAGGATCGTGGAAGACCTATCTAGAAGGTCACCGAGTCAAAAAAGAATTGTGTTGTTTCGATGACGTCCTTAGAGGAGACTATCACGGATGTCCAAGGGATGGATGACCTAAACTAGACCATCGAGGGAGCGGACACCGGAAGGGAGGAGTTTTTGGCTGATGTGCAAGAACTCAAAACTAGCATGGGAGAGCTCTACGTTGGTGCTGGGGTCCTTGACCCGCGAGTTGCAGTTGTGGGATGAAACCTGGGCTGCCGAGATGGCGGCCATGCGCGCGGAGATCGTCGAGCTTAAGGGGAAGCTCATGGAGGTTGAAGTGGCACGCATGAATGAGATGGTCACTATGCAAGCAAACCCACATGCCAATGCACCCAAGCCAAGAGAGTTTAAGGGCTCGTGAGTAGCCAAGGACGTGGATAACTTCTTGTGGTATATGGAACGATATTTTGAGGCCATAGGGATCAATGATGATGCATCTTAGGTAAACACCACATCGATGTATTTAGTTGATAATGCACCATTGTGGTGGCATTGTCGGTCGGATGATAGGAGTGGTGACCCTATCATGACATGAGATAGATTCGTTAAGGAATTTTGGTGAAACTACTATCTTGCATATGCGGAGGAGGAAGCTCGTGATGACCTCAAGTGCCTTGAGCAAAAGGGCAGAGTTCACGACTACATAAAGCGATTCTCGGAGCTATTGCTCCAAATCCCGTCCATGAGTGAGATGAATGCGTACCACTAGTTCTTGAGCAAACTCAACCCATGGGTCAAACAAGAGCTTAAACATTGTCTTGCAGCGGACCTTGTGACAACGATGTTCATGGCCGAGTCCCTTGTAGAGTATAAGTTGCCACCCATGGCTAAGCAAGATTCTCGTCCAAGGGATAAGGCTAATGGTGGAGGAGATCAGAGCCGGTATAATTGTCTGAACATAGGCAAACCACCATGAACCCTTTCTAAAGCTCAACTAGAATCGAGCGGTGTAGGATATCAGAGGACACGCATCTACAAATGCTTCTTCTGTGATGGGTCACACATGACCTAAGATTGCCCAAAGAGGGGCAATCTAGTAGCCTTTGTTGGAGAAAACTTCCTTATTTGTTTTGAAGTTGACAAAACGTTTCCATCAGTCTAGTCTGAGTCTGAAGACTTGCAGACTCTGTCGTCAAAGTTTGAAGACCTCCAGATTTGAGATTTAAAGTCTACTCTCACTGATAGCTTCTAGACTGATGAAGAAAAGATTTATCCGATGAAGAAGACCTATCCAGATGCGAGTATATCTTTAAGGATTTGGTTCGTACGGTTGAAGAATATCTCATGGCTGGAGAGAGCATCTCGTGATCAATTTTCTTATTGAAATCAATTCGGATAATTAGATCTGTTGATTGGCAAAGTATACTTGGAAGGCTCTACTTATGGAAACCTAGATCCTGATTGTATGGGCGAGCATGATTGGTGGGCTATCATCACATTCTTTAATTAACTCGAGATCTCCCTAATTGTTTCTGTCCAATGGGTAGATTGGAAGAACTCATTTGGAAGGTGCCAAAGATTATATTGGCATGGAGGAGTATATAAGGAAGACATTTGAAAGTGTGTGAAAGAAAAATTCCAAAGTCCGAAGCTCCTAGTTCTTTGCTGATTTATTTACTAAGCTTAAGTTGTACTCAAAAGAGAGATTAAATACTTGTGAGTTTCTACACTGTGGAATCAAGGATGTGAGACTGTAAAATCTCTTTTGGTTCTTAGTGAAATCCAGCCAAGTGGGCTGTTAGTGCGGGAGAGTGGACGTAGGCTTGGTCTAAGCCGAACCACTATAAACTTTGTGTTTCAATTCTCTTTCCCTAATCTCTTTACTTTAATTCACAATCTTATATAATTGTTTACAATCTTTTACATCTTCAGTCTATTATTCTCATAAGACGAATTAAGTTGTTAAGTTCTGCAAAAACTTCTTTAACACCTATTCACCCCTCTCTAGGTGTTCTTACTAGCCCTATCAACCTTATGCAAGGAGGATGAACCACGGGAGGAGGTGCGGCTGGGTTCGCTACGGATTCTTGGTTCGATCAAAGTCAAGAAGGCGAATAAGCTTAAAGGCATGATGTTCATGGATATGAAGATTGGAGGTACCATGATGAGTGCGCCAACGGATACTGGGGCATCCAACCTCTTCATATCCTAAGTGGTCGTGAAAAAGCTGAATCTTCGAGTTGAAAAGGGAGGACTCGGTTGGCTTAAAATGATAAACTCCAAGGTAGTGACGTGGAGCTCCATATCTCGACTCGCGAGATGGCTAAGGACGTGGAGCTCCATCTTGGTCCATGGACCAACAAAGAAAACATGGAAGTAATCTCCCTTGACGATTATGACTTTGTGTTGGGTCTCAAATTCCTTGATAGGATCAATGCCGGCGTTATGCCATTTGCCGATTGCATTTGTATTCTGGACAAGTGGTGCCAATGCATGGTTCCCATCCATTGTGAGTTGAGTCACGATCGAAAGATGCTATTGACCATGTAGCTTTCTAGAGGAGTAAAAAAGAGCAAGGCAAACTTCTTGGCAACGTTGAAGGCTGAGGACGTAAAGGGAAAGGTAGTTGACATCCCGACGAAGGTGGTCCAAGTCCTAGAGTCATTCCAAGATATGATGCCGCCCAAGTTGCCCAAGTTGCCAAAGAAGCTTCCCCCTCGAAGAGAGGTGGATCATTGGATCAAGCTCGTACTCGATGCTCGACCGTCAGCTATGGCGCCCTAATGCATGGCACTGCTCGAATTGGAAGAATTATGGAAACAACTCAAGGAGTTTCTCAATGCAAGATATATTCGGCCGTCAAACGCTCCATTTAGTGCCCTAGTCCTATTCCAAAAGAAGCACATTGGGTTCCTACGGATGTGCATAGATTATTGGGCATTGAACAAGCTCACTATCAAGAATAAGTATCCGATCCCTCTCATTGTAGACTTATTTAACAAGCTTGAGGAAGCCCATTGGTTCACCAAACTTAATATTCAATTATAATACCACCAAGTTTGGATTGCTGAAGGGGACGAGCCGAAGACCACATACTTGACCCGTTACGGATCGTATGAGTTCCTCATCATGCAATTCGGCTTGACTAATGCTCCGACCACATTTTGCACTTTGATGAACAATGTACTCTACTCGTTCCTTGATTGGTTCGTTGTAATCTACCCTGATGATATTGTTGTGTATAGTTGAACGCTCAAGAAACATGTTAAAGCGCTTGAGGTAAGTCTTCCAAGTCTTGCGGGAGAATGATCTATATGTGAAGCGTTGGAAGTGCGCCTTCAAACAAGCAAAAGTTCCTTTCCTCAAATACATTGTCGGGGTGGACAAGTGCTAATATCCATGCTATCGTTGAATGGGAGCTGCCGACTAAGGTGACGGAGCCAAGATCATTCCTCGGTCTCATAAATTACTATTGGTGCTTCATCCGAAATTATTCGAGCCTCATCGTGCCACTCACAGACATACTAAAGAAAGAAAGGCTGTGGGCGTAGATGGATCGATGTTAAGAGGTGCTTGATCGATTGAAGTGGGTCATGATCGAGGAGCTGGTGTTTGTGCTTCCTTGACTATGCCAAGCCATACAAGGTAGAAACCAATGCCTCTGATTTTGCCATTGGTGGTGTCCTTATGCAGGATGGACATCCGATTGCCTTTGAATCTCGGAAGTTAAATGATATCGAGCGGCAACACACAGTCCAAGAGAAGAAGATGATCGCGGTGGTACACTGCTTTTGTACGTGGAGGCACTATCTCTTGGGATCTTAGTTCATCATGAAGATGGATAATGTGGCCATGAGCTACTTCCAGACCCAAAAGAAGTTGAGTCCAAAGCAAGCTCAGTGGCAAGACTTCTTGGTTGAGTTCCATTATGTGGAGTATAAGCTAAGGAAGGCTAACTCCATGGCTGAAGCTCTCAGTCGGGAGGGAGATGTGGCTAACGTCATAAGTTGACCTAGCTGCCCATGAATTGACCATATCGAGAAGGGGCTCAAGCATGATCCAATGACCCAACAACTCTTTGAGAACGCACATGAGGGCAAGATAAGGTGATTTTAATGTGAGGATGACCTCTTATACACCAAGGGGCGGTGACTTTACGTGCCACTCCACGGAAAGCTGAAGATGGAAGTATTGCAGGAGTGCCATGATTCTAAATGAGCGGGTCATCCAAGAATCCACTACACCATGGCGCTCATTGAGTACCAATATCATTGACCTCATATGCGAAATGATGTTGAGACATATGTGCAAATGTGTTTATGTGCTAGTAAGATAAAATAGAGTAGCATTTGTCGTCGGGACTCCTCGAGCCACTTCCTATCCTAGGGCATTCATGGGAGAGTGTCTTCATGGACTTCATTGTAAACCTGTCAAAGTTCGAAAGATGTCGTGGTCATTGTGGATCGGTTCTCTAAGTACATGACATTTGTGCCAGTAGCTAAAGATTGTTTGGTTGAGGAAGCAGCCAAGCTATTCATCAAGCACATTGTCAAGTGCTAGGGAGTACTGCACACAATCGTGAGTGATCATGATCCTCGATTTACTTGACAGTGTTGGATTGAGCTCGTTAAATTGCTAGGGTCAGATGCTGCAACCCGATCTAGCCGCTGTCAATCCCTCACCATAAGGGGGAGAGAAAATGGGGAAATGTCAAGTTTAGGGGTACTTGATCATGAGAGTTCCCTCATGGCTCACGTTTCAAAAGACATCATCACCTCGCTTTTCAAATCAAGCCTTTTTGTGAGTTCCTTCCACGAGATCGCGAGTTCTTCCAAACTTGCACCCCACGTGACAGCGTAGCGTCACTATCCATACCCATACGGGCAACACACCTCGGGAGAAGAGGTCGGGTGTGGATATTGGATTTAAGTATACCTTTAACACGGTAGTCCTCTCGACAGTACATTTCGCCCATAAGGTCATCACTTCATTTTTTGGGTACTCATATATCGAGTATGCTAAATCATGGTAAGTTTAATTGAAACTTGTACCCCACGTGACGGGTTTATTTATATAGTCTAGTTGTTTATGACAACCTAAAAATAAGACGGGAGTCGCCATTAGTCTCGTTTTGGGGGTTGGCTAGAAAACCTAATCAAGGGTCGGGAGTATTTCCTCGATTCCTACGCAACCAAATATCTAGGTTCGGGGACTTAGGTTAGGCTAATATTTCTATTAGTGTCATTTCGGTACTTAAATAGTATGTTGTGTTTACCTAACGTATCCATACATTTCTTCTTACATTTTCAAAATCATTAGTTCTAAACTAAGTAATCATGCGTGGTTGGTCATTTTCGTACTATTTTATTTCTTAAAAACATTAGAAGAAAGCAATCAATGAAATTGAAATTACGAGACAGTAAGTAAATAATCAAGGAAAGCAGTAAATCTACCATGCAATCCTTGAAAATATAAAAGAGAAACACAAATGAAAAAGATAAGAGAAATAGAGAAAACCCACAACTTGTTGGGTTTTATACAATAAATGGAACCCGAGACATATGTTGGGAAAATGAATAGTACATGATAATGGTCGAAATGGATATTGACCTTCACTGTCTTCACGCTTTCTTCATCTTCGGGGCCTTAATCAAAACCTAATCTAGAAACCTATAACTAGGTATATACAATGGAAAGATATAAGTATACACATCAAAACAATAAAAAACACGACATCATGTCAAAATCAATCATTTAAAGAAAGTTCAATGCGAAAATCAGATTTTGGGGCCTCGGGATCGGCCTTTATCTTCCATGGGAAGGTCCTACTAAGACACATACCCAATCTATTTTTGTGACTTATAGTCATTATTGATTAATTATGTTCTCGCATGACCAATAATATTTATAAGTCTCATAACTAAGAGATCTATGTGAATTAGGGTTTTCCCTCGATATCATGCATCGACCCTATCATATATCTAAAAGTCACATGCATTACAAAAATTTAAACATGCGTGCAAGTCTTTTGGATCTTATTTCTCGACCAATCAAATAGATGAGTGAGCTATCGGCGGATAACTTATTACCAAGGGCATGCGCCAATCTCAAACATAGGCACTTCTAAATGTATGACATAATTATATGTACGAGGGGTACATGTGATATTTCAAAGATAAAATTCAAAATCATCCAAAAAAAGAAATTTTTTTTTGAGAAAAGTGATGTCTTGGCTATGAAAGGCATTCAATTGCCAAGGCTAGCTCGGGGCTCGCATAAATGCACTTACAAGCGTCGCATGCATTTTGAATACAATTCAAATCGTGACTTTCACGATATCAAATCAGGATTTTAAAAAGATTTCAAAATTTTTAGGATTAATGAATATTTATGTTATGGAACATATTCAATTGCTAATGCTAACTTGGGGCTCGCATAAATGTACTCACAAGTGTCACAAGCATTTTGAATATAGTCCAAACCATGACTTTTCTTTAAGCCAAATAGAGCTTTGGAAAAATATTTCTTGGAAGTTGTTTTTGGGAAACATTACATGTACCAAAGTATTATATATTTTTTTTGAAAGATGCAATTTGGAAAAACCAATTATTTAACAATAAAGATCAAAGCATTTAGAACAACTTTTATGAAGATGACCTAACCTAATTTCATGCACAAACTAATCTAAAAGGTATGACTAAACAAATACAATCATGTTCATATCAAGAAAATTTCTAGCCAAGTAGGATATTACAACAAAATTAAATAATGTCCATCAATAATCTAGTTATGAAAAAATTCCCTAATATGTATGACATGATGATGAACAACTTCCGCGAAATTTTTTTTCTTAAACAAGCTCCATATGATTTTACAAAATCAGACAACAAGCAACAATAGGTCAAAAAATTGTTAAAACAATAGAACACTCAGCCAATATCACAAGGATTTGTCCTATCAAAACATGTCTAAAAATCACCAAATTTACACACAACATAGTCAACATGATGGCAAACAAGTTTTGTTAAGAGGCCAAGTATAGAATTCTAATAAAAAAATATATCAAAAGTCTGTCCAAACAGAAGTTAGAACATTGGTCGAATTTGATCCCATATTCAGATTCTGATCTGGTTTTAAAAAATAAAATAAAAAGTAGTCCAAATAATTAGCGATTTGCGTGAAATTAGAGGTATTGAAAACCTCTAAGTGTGTCTTATGACTTCCAAGAATGGCTCGAGTCCAAACTAAATCAATTAAGTACTCTAAAATCGAGATCTCTAAGTGTGTGCGTGTTAGTAAGTAATAAAACAGAACACAAGTATGCATTAGAAAACCTCAAAATCATTCAAATAATACACAAATGGCATGAAGAAATCACATGAGACTTAGGATCAGATTGACATAAAGTTTGGATAATCATCTAATCCTAGGTCAGCATGCAAAATGTCATATAATTTAAATGATATTATGAAATGATTCAAGATTCCTAAGGATATACTTGGGAATCCTAAATGTAATGAATACTTTTGTGATACAAATTTAACATACAAAATGACATTCAAATGTAATGATGTGAACATGTACTAAAACCTTGTAACATGTAGTTTAAGTGTCAAGAAGACATTATAGCAAAATTTAATTTAATCGTTTATTTCTCTTGAAATATCTTTCATTTTGATTTCTACACATGTCTTTTTTAAGGTCTCTAAATGTCTCAAACAAGCATGATAAGATGCATATATGGCAAGATTTCATTTCAGCATTAACTTCAAGAAACGTGCTTGATTTTAGCCATCTCAAGATGTGCAAAAATCCTACAAAAAATATGATATATAGAACATGCAATGGTGAACATTTCTTGTTAAGAGTTTGAAGTCTAAATTGATTGCATGAATCGCGGAAAAAATGACAAAACAGAGATGCCATATTTAGACTGTGTTGCTGCAACACATGTTAACATTAACTTATGCAATTGACTCACTTACCAACGTCAAGACTTCGCAAATCATGCATCAATTGAACATCTATATCATTTATTTCAACTCTCATAAAAGATTTGAGATCAAAAAGCACATTTGTGGACTCAATTTTATCAAAACAAAATTCGGACTAATACAAAACAAACTGTCCTATGTCCATATCTAAGCAATTTTGACCTAATTAAATTCATCCAAAAATCATGACAAAATTACAGAATATTCTCCACACAATTACGAGAAACTTTCATGAAGGCAAGTTCTACAAAACTCAACACAAAAATTAGCACAAAAATGACAAAATTAGATATCAATACGAAACAAATTGACCTAGGCTTGGATCTGAGTAGATCTGACCTAGTTAAACACATCCAAAAATCATGAAACAATTACACAATATTCTTTAAACAATTATGAACAAATTCCATGAAAGAAAGTTCTTCCATAACTCAACACAAAAATCAGAAAAAAAAATGACAAAATCAGAGATTAATTTGGAATAGATTAACCTAGGCTTGGATCTAAGTGGATCTAACCTAGTTAAACACATCCAAAAGTTATGAAAAAATTACAGGATATGCACAAAATAGTTTGGAACAAAACTCATGAAGGAAAAATTACCCAAAAATCGTCATAGAAGGGTACACAAAAGTAGAAAAGTCTAACTTCGGAGTAAAAACAAAACTAAAAATCCAACTGAACTACAAGAGAATCGCTCATCTTCGGAGATATTTTCAAGGGTCAAACGATGCTCGATTGAGGCATGCAACCTATCATTTGAAAGCTCAGGATGTCTATTATTTAATCCTAAGAGGACTCAAGTTGAAATGAGGTCGTTTCAGATCTCGTTTTGGTCAAAACAATAAATTAGTCCTATAACTACGAAAATTCAAATTTAAGCAAAATCAAGCACAATCATTCAAGTTCAAGTTTCAGCAACTCATTAAAGATCACATGAGTACAGTATATATCCCTAATATTGAACCCTAACCTCGGTTGGCTAATCCAACCTCACTTCATGGGGTTCGAGATCGAGAAATTACCTTTTGATGCTTTTTTTTCTTGATTTTGGTCGCGATTGAGTAGAATTTTCGACGGAACTTTGATTGAATCTTCTAGAACCTCCAAGGACTAGATCTTGTTCGGGAGGAAGATTGGCGATCGGTCGTCAGTTCGATCCGACGGTCTAAATTTCGATCCAATGGTCAAAAATCGATTTCGAAAACTCCATCATGATCTCGAGGTGTCAGGTAATTGATCTAGTACATTTGATTTGCAAAAACCCAAGCCAAAATCGGGAATTGCGTCAAAATGTCCGATAATTAGTTAATTTGCAATTTAATGAAATTCGTGGGTCAATTTGTAAAATTTCAAGAAATTGAATGTGCAAAAGTGAAATTGACATTGAGAAGATCTCGGAACCGGTTGCTAAAGGTCGGGAATCGGCCGACAAGGGACTAAAGCGGCTAGTCTCGTCGGCGATCGGTTAGAAAGATCAGACTAGTTTGGTCCGGTTTAGCCGGATTTTGACCGGTTCTTGACCAGTTTGATCTGGTTCCGGTTGTTTTGTCCACTTAGGATCCCTGTGGGTCTAAAATTTATGCAATTTGGTCCTTAAATGACCAAATTGAAAAGGAATTTTATCATTTTAAGAAGAAATTGGTTAATTAAGATACAATTAAGCTAATCAAACTTTATGAACGTGATTTAGGGGTCTTTTATTAACCTAATTGAATGCTTATCGTGAAATACAACAAGTTAAAACCTTGGGTGCTTTAAATTGGGCCTAAAGGGCTAAAATGGTAAAATTTGCAATTCAATGGGCAGAATTGCAAATTAACCAAAATTGAGTTTAATTAATGTCACAATTGCCCTATCTAATGTATTGCCCATGTGCAAGATCACTTATCGCATTCAAATTGATCTTGAATTAAAGCGCTTGGGCTTAAGTCAAAAATGGATTCAAACCTAATATTAAAATTGGACCTAGAATTATGAAATGAAACCATAGCCATGAATGGATCAATTCAAATTTTGATGATTGAAACTTAATTGCTTGATTTTTTTTTTATGCTTGGCAGGATAAAATCCTTCAAATTGATAAGTTATGATGTTAATTTTTCAAAATCGATTTTGGATTTGGACTTATTTTAAGGAAATGAGTGAGAAACAATTGTTCGTTCGCAAGTCATGAAGGATCGATTTTAGTCCCCTTATTTGGGTTCAAAACATCAATTTGCATTTTGACTTGGTAAATCGCAAAATTGAATGCGTATATGGATTTAAAATAGTCCCTAAACCAAATCTTAAAGAATAAACTACACTTAATTATGACTAAAATAAAAGTAATTTTATTTTTGTTCGATTTAAAACCTAAAACTGAAAAATTTGAAAAACAAGGTTCTTAATCGGATTTTGTGAAATTTTCGACACAAAAGTCAAATTGACATTAAAAGAAATGTTTTTGTTATTTTTTTTTCATTTTTTTTAATCAAAAGTTTGACCAAAAGTTAACTATTTAGTTGACTTTTCTTAAAATGTTTAATTTTTGGTCAAATATTGAATTTTCGAAAAATTGATTTGACAAGAGTGAAATTAAGGTTAAATGGCATTTTTTTGAGTAAAAAATCAATTTTTGACCGGGGTTGACTTTTGATCAAAGGGTTGAGAAAAAAGTCAACTCAAAAGTCAATCATTTGACTTTTTGGATTTTCCTTAAAAATGAACTAGAAATTGCTTAAAAATGACAATGCAAAAGAAAGAAATGAAAAATGAGACTTTTTAGCCGAGAAATTGGGGCCCCGTCGCACTTAGAAACCCAAATCTCAATTTTTACTTTTTAATGACGGATCGACTAAAAAATCAAGTGTCAACATCAGATTTCAACGTCTCCATGAGATTGCATTCCCAAATTGATGGTCAGATGCAAAGGGTGAATGTTGTCAAGAAAATTTCTACCAGATTTTGAAGTTGATAAAACTTTCTAATTCTAATACTTATGTTAGAACATGTTTGGTATAAGTATGATTTGAGCTACTATTGAGGATTTCTGTCAAAGTCTATTCTATCCTAGAAATGTATTCTTTTTTGATAAGTTCAGAAGGTGTCAAGGCCATAACGAGGAAAAGCCCAGAACCAGACTTATCAAGGTTACGACACGGATCCGAAATGAGACTAATTTAGAAACTAATCAATAGTGACTAGTTTTCTCACAAAGGATTTCATTATATATATATATTGATTGAGTCAATCACAAACTGATGAAATCAATCTTGAAGATAAGTTTCAAATGAGGAGGTCTTACTTATGGAAACTAAAATTCTATTTGTATGAGCGACTAGAATCAAATGGAAATTCCATCATTGTCTTCAATGGCTACAAGATCTCTTTGAAGCATTCTATCCAATATGTAGATTGGCAGAACTTCCTTCGGTGATTGGCTAATGGCTAGTGCGGCATGTAGGAGTATTTAAGGAGGTCATTTGGTCAAGAAGAAGTAGGATGTGAATATGAAATTCCAAAGTCTAAAATTGTTCTCGATAAAGGTTTCGTGTGAATGGCACTTATACATGGGTTAGTCGATCCTAAGAGACGGGGGAAGCCCATCTGATAGCGCCTCGTGCGCGAGCTTCGAAAGGGAATCATGTTAAAATTCCTAAACCGGGACGTGGCGGCTGATGGCAACGTTAGGGAGTTCGGAGACGTCAGCAGGGGCCTCGGGAAGAGTTATATTTTCTGTTTAACAGCCTGCCCACCCTGGAAACGGCTCAGCCGGAGGTAGGGTCCAGCGGCTGGAAGAGCACCGCACGTCACGTGGTGTCCGGTGTGCCCCCGTCGGCGTCTTTGTTTGTGAGCTTTTCAAATTGTGATCAAGAGAGAAAATATAAAAAGAGTGTCTTAGTGAGATAGTGTAATAACACTAAATGTTTGCACTTACAGTTATAATCTCTTATTGATCCTATAATGAAATCTAGATAGTGGACTGTCAACATGGAGGATTGGATGTAGACTTAATTTAAGCTGAATCACTATAAATTTCATGTGCAATCTTCTCTTTCCTTGACTCTCTTTACTTAAGTCTGTTGCACTCTTATAGTTTATCTCAGAAGTACGACGACTTGCATAACAGATTCTGATCCTTATTGAGGCTTTGTTATAACTTATTTATTCCGCGGTTATTTGTCAAGATTTTTTTAAACACCTATTTATTCCTCTAAGTGTTCATATTAGCTTTATCAATGCGCTCGTAGAAATATACCTTTGGCCTTATGTGAGCATCGTGCAAGCAAGCAGGGCGAAGCTAATCAATGTGGCTTAGTTCTCATACAACTTGCAGTAGAGCGAGTCCATGAACCAGAGCCCATTTGGGATCATGACCGGGCAACAACCGTTCATTTCGACTATGAGTGCCTTAGGATATTAAGAGAGTAGTCCACCAGCATATAAGTTCATAAAGGCATGGCAAGAACAAGTGGGCTTGGCACGGGCATGTCTACACAAGGCCTCGAAGCATATGAAGAAGTCGGCTAATAAGAAGCCACATCATGTGGAGTTCCAAGTTGGGGACCTGAGGCTAGCTAAGTTACACTTGGTCCTCTAGTATCGGGACATGCACTAGAGCTCATCCGTAGCTACGAAGGACCCTTTCGTGTGTTGCAATGGGTTGGAAAGGTCGTATACAAGCTGGACTTGCCATTAAAACTCAAAGTACATCCAATGTTCCATATGAGTATGCTCAAACCTTTCCACATAGATGAGGAAGACCTGGACTGAGGAGAATCACAACGAGCATCACTTGAAGCAAAAACCTCGTGCGATCGAGATTTCGAGTGTATTATGGCAGATCGAGTCATACGGAAGAAGTATTACGTGCTTAAGGAGTAACTAGTCTGATGGAAGGGCCTTTCAAAGAGTGAAGTGAATTAGGGATCGTTCAAGACTCTTTGGCAGTTCAAGAAGCATATCGACGCATTCCATGTCAAAGACGTGACGAGAGCGTCGCTCGAATAGGTGGGGGAGATTGACATAGCTCGATAGACAGGCATGATCCAAGATGTCCAAACGACGAGTCGTGATCCATATAAGAGTAAGCCCACGATCAATTCACGATCAAGATGAGAACAAACCCATGATCCATGTGAGAACAAGCCCATGATTCTTGAGCTTCCATGCCAGACATGGCGAGCAACCCTTCGTTTCCCTCTGATGCACGACCCTTGGACTTCCCAAGTCTAGTGCCTCTTGAGTATCCTAGTGTACAGACTATGTAATAATTATGGGATTCAAATCCCACCATTGGATCAGGAAGAAATCAACGGTTAAGATTAGACCCGCACTTATATAAATGGGGGCCATTCCTCTTACTTGTACCATGTCGTTTACAAGTTAATATGATTCAAGCTTCATTCTCCATACACAATCCTTGGGAGTCGAGTGTGTGTGAGGTCTTAAGAGAAATCCTAAGGTTGCATGGGTAGGGAGTGTCGGATTGATCGACCCGTGACACAAGTCTATCTTGTTTAATCAAGTATATTGAGTAAGACGCCATTGACAGACACTTGATGGGAAAACCCCATGATTTGATTAAGCCTAAAGTGAGGCCATTTTTCCAAAAGAAGGGGTCAAGAATGGACTTGGTTCAAAATAAAAATTTAAAGTGGCCAAGTTAGGTTTGAAAAAAAAAGGGATGAGTTTGTCGGCCGGCCAAGTGTTCATTGGCGTACATTTTCCAATGACTTAAACATGGGCAATTTTGCACAAAATTTGCAATTGGTTAAAAAATGAAAAAAAAAATTAAAATTGAATGATGTAGGGCCATTCTTTCAAAAAATATATTATAACAGACAACTTAAACCCTTAAAGACTAATTTGATTACTTTATGCCCTTATTTGAAGCGATTAATATGATAAAAAAACTCAAACTAGTACATCTGCGACAATTTTTCTCAAAACTAATCTTTTGATCACAAATAAGATAAATTTACTCTTTGTTAGTTTCTATTAAATTGAATTAATAAAAAAAAAAATCCTAAACCAATACCTTTATGATAGTAAAACCTCAAACTAATATATTTGTTAATTACTATGTGCCATCCAATTCAGTAATTTGATAATAAAATTTAATTAAAATAATAGTGTAAATTTGTCACATGTGTATCAATTTGATGTTTTTAGTTAATTTATGGTAAATTTGTCAAAAACATACCAATTTGAGGTTTTTTGTGATATTGGGACAAAGTCTACATTTTATCATTTTTTTGAGAAAATCATTTTACTTCAAGTACTTACATGGAATTTTCCCTTAGATTGTCTCTCTCTGAAGCGGTTTAATTGTATGTTCATTGTTTGTTTGCCCTCTCATCATTTTATCACTGGTTTCCTTTCATCGTGTGGTTTTATTAGTTGAATAAAGATCCTTGTCTACATAAGGGTACGGTGGAAATTAATTACAAAAAGAAGGCAAAAGAAGTTTCGAACCCCCAAACAGCACTTTTTTTTTCTTATTGATATTTGAAAATTTTAAATTTACCTAATCGAGTTCGTCAACTTGCAGAATTTTTCTATTAATTCTACTTCCAATTAATTAGAGGGGACACATAAACCGATGCTGGCAAGAGTCCAATATGGAAAACTTTTTATCACAGTGGACTACCAATTAATATGTGGGACTAAAAGTGTTAGAGATGAAAATAACTAGACTCGCGTAATGAGATTTCTCAGCACAAATATAAAACTTCAGATCTTCACATTACTCCAATAAACATATAAACATGTAAGCTTCATTTAACTTAGATTTAGAGTCGGAGATATGTGATTAGGAAATTTAGACAAATTCAATGACTTGGTTAGTTAGATTAAAAGTTCAAGCATATAATTGAAAAATAAGCACGAATTTAAAGATCAAAATAGAAATATAGCCAAAAGTAATAATAAATGACATGCAAAATGGTACGCACGATACTAATTACTATTATGAATTTTATCTTTAACGAGAAAGAATGAATATTAACTGTTGTTATATCCTTCATAATGCTTAAGTTGTTCAGTGAAGGATTCAGAAACATATTAACAATCGAATGTTCATGTGACGGAAAGGACATAAAGATACGAATTAATTTGCTCACTTATCACCCTTCCACCATTTTCGTCGCTCTGTGTTTCAATATAAAGACATTCTAGCAGAAGACCTCATCGGCGAGAAGACAAATTTTTGCCCTCCTCTTCCGAAACACCAAGCACATCCTTCTCGCCTCGTACCACTGACCTCAGCTCCCTGTCCCCAAATGTCCAAACCCTAACAACTCCAATAAATCACAGAAACTGCTCCGACCGACCACCTGCCTTCGCTATTGGATGCCGCCCCATCGCCTCGGGCCACGGTCGAGCTCCACCCCGCCACTCCGGTCGCCGCCGCCGCCAACGACGGGGCCCTCTATCTCGGCTACCCAAGTACCCGTGCCAATCGAATTTCCTTTAAAATAGCTTCTCCTATCAAACCGTTCTTGGGCGCTGGTACTCAAAAATCCGCAAAAAGCTTCTCCGATTCCTTCTTTCGAAGCAAAGCAAAATCACATCACAAGAGAGTATAGCTCACAATTCTCGACCAAAGTCTCTTCATTCTAATGGCGGCCAAGAAGCTGGTCCGAGACTTGGTGCTCTCGGGACACCCTCTTCGTCTCCACCTTAGTTCTCAGGCCCAGGTTTTTTTTCCTTCTCGAGCTCTTTCTCGATTTTTCTCTCTATATTTCTTGCAATAGCCAGGTGAATTTCTGGGCTTTTATTCCCTTTTCTCTGTATTATGTAATTCTTTTGATGTGGGTTTGTTAATTGAATTGTCGTATAGGCTTCGAGTTCGAGGCTGAGGTTGATTACCGCAGGTGGGCATTCGTGTAATCGTCGATATAGCGTGTTTAATGAGTTCTCTAAGAAAGTTAAAGGCGAAGCTAGCGGGTATGCCGATTTTTAGTACCTTCACTCCTCTTTTTCTGTCTTTTCTTTTTCTTTTTTTGGTAGTAGAGACGCTAAAAATGAAAGTGTTCGCAACGCATACCGAAAGGATACCAATGAAGCCGACCATTAATGACTAGTTCGAACACCAGGAGCGGTCTGATCAGGGACTGCTCGGCTGTGCTTTTCGAGTTCAATGCTCTTTCTACTGTTAAGACTGTTGCCCCGTTTTTATGCCCTTTTGTGTTATCGTGGTGTTGGTTCACATTTTAGTCTCATTTGCTGCTGGTAGCTCGTAATTGGAGATTTAACATCGCTTACAATCATATGGAATTAATCTGTAGAGTAGAGTGTCCTTTCTGTGGTTTTATAGCTCAAAACATGCGTGAAAGTTTGACCTGTTTTCTTTTGGATGACCTCATGATATATTGATTTGCCATCATGGAGCAATTTCCTTTAATTTGCTGTGAGATTCTACATTTGGGATATCGAGATGCAGATATACCATTTGAGTGTCATATAGATTGCAAATACAGAAATGAAGCTTCATTATATTGTGCATATGTTTGGGCATATCAGTTAAAATAAAGGAGCAAGAACTAGAGATACTTTTGATGTTGTCTGCTTCATTGTTTTCGGTACTTGGACTTTCAGACAAATGATATTGCTTGCCTTTATAATTTATTGGTGTGTTCGGTTCCCTTGAGAGGCTTATTCATGTTAACGATCTTCTTCAATCCTTTGGTCATAGCAATCCAGAGTTTCAAAAGTCAGTGAAGCAGCTAAAAGAAAAAGCAGAAGAGCTTAAAGGGGTGAAGGAGGAGCTTAGAGTTAGGTAATTTGCAAATCTGTTATCTGAAAACCTTTCATTAGCGAGATTGTAGTCCCCTTAACTAACCATCTGACTATCTGAGACATACTTCTTGTTTGGTTGAACATCTGGATAAAGAGCTAAGGATGTAAACTGGCTTTTGCAGAACGAAACAGACAACTGGGCAGTTGTACAAGCATGTTGATGGTGTTTGGACAGAGGCTGAAGCTACAGCAAAGAAGGTCTGAATATTTCTTTCCTTTCCTTTGCTTTTGGGCCAGAAGATGGTCTGAATTGATTCCCTTGGAATATGCCCTGGTCCTGGAAAGGTTATTGCAGCAACAGACTCTCAAAATCTAGTATAGTATTTTCTTGTTCATTAAAGGTGATGGATTTTATAACTATGAACTTGACCATGTTTTCTTGGTGAGAAATTTTAGTATTCACAAAAGTTATACACTTGGGTACCTGGTAGGTAATATTGTGTTTCTGTGCAACAATTCTTGTTTCTCTTCTGTTATGTCTGCTATGTGGAATTCATTAATATTCTTTGGGGTTTTTGGTTTTCAATAATATTGCGTTATCTCCAGGTTTCTGCCAATGTGAGGGAAAAAATATCTTCTGCAACTGAGGAGGTGTGGTTGCTTTATCCATTGTAATCCTGACAATGCTTACTTATATGCAAGTGACTGTTTAGAAACGTTATCTTTTTGTGTTGCGTTTAGGTCAAAGAACAGTTGGGGATTGGGAAGCAAGAGGAATCGGCATCCGCGAGTGGTTCAGCAAAACATGATGCTCACGCCAAAGGTGGAAACGAGGGAAAATCAACAGAAGAAAAATGCAAGCAGGCTGGTTCTGGTGATAACACAGAATCATTTTTTGGCAAATACAGAACAAGCTTCTTTTCCTCTTCTCCTAAGGTCTCGTCAACTTTCCAGAAGCTGAAGGGAGTAAAGGTTGTTGACTTGGCAAAGAAGGGATATGATATTGTCAAGGATGAGTTGAGTGGTAGCCCGAGTAAGAGAAAGCATATGGAACATGCACCTACTACGTCAACAGTCGAAAGAAGTACAAGAACTGATATAGTTGTTCTACCTTCTAAGCAGTCTCCATGGAGTAAAAAGTGGGAAGCATTTAAAGAGAAAGTAATGTTATTTTACTAGTTGTTATGCATGAAAGCTGTTTGCAGATTTAAAGAATACTACATGGAGTAATCATGGTTCTTAAATCTAATGTTTTCTTTTTGTAGGTCAAAGGGCATCCCATGTTCAAGCGTATTGGTAACGTGAGTGAGCCAGTTGTAACGAAAGGTCAGGAGGTACGCACCAAAACCTTTTGTAAATCTTCCTTGGAAATCTTTACGCTCATTGTCAGATGTCTGTTTCATAGGATTGACTTTTTTGGGCGGAAGCCTGCTTTTAATTGGAAGTTTTTTCTGGAAAAGCATATGTTGTTTGAATCTGTTGACCTTTTCTTTGTTTGATCCTCCCTCCTCTCGTCTGATGCAATATCACCTCACATGTATAATAGTAAGGAGAGAGAAGGAAATTTTTTGCTAATTAGGAGATTTTATGTGGTAGTGCTGCATTGATAGACCCCTTAAGTCACTAGGGATTTGTGAACGTGGCTGAACTTACCGACAGCTGCTCAAATATTTCATCTGGACATTTGCCCTTCTTTTCTTTATTCAAGGACATCATATATATGCAATTGTTACTACAGAAAGAGTTGATATGGCTGGTCACAAAGCCTCGCTGAAGACTTGTGATATTGATACATTGAAAATTCTTACTCAGGTTAATTTGCATAAATTAGCCTCACCATTAGTGAGTAGTCAAGTGCTTGCTCCAAATCCAACAGATCTTGTATTTGATTCACAGTGTCACAAATAACTTTGGAGCCATACCCATGACCTATGGTTGAGGGTTACATGGAGGCGTTTTTCCAAATGCCCCTTGTTAAATTGTCTCACCCATTATATGCTGAATTTAATTTTCTGGTTCTCTGGTTACAGAAGAAATAGTATCACATGTTTAACTATGTCCGACTTTGCTTGATTCAATAGATTGTCACATCTGGTCATTATCATGTTGTTGCTCGGTATATGTCTTCTTTATATAAAAGAAAGCAAGTTATTATATTAAACATTATTTGAACTCTCATCCATTTTGTATTATGCCTGTTTGACTTTGCAGATTGCAGAAGATATGCGGGAGAGATGGGAAACTAGTGACAGCCCCGTTGTGCATAAAATTCAGGAGTAAGTTGTTCAAGTTGCTCTGCCCACCACCCCCCCTCTCTTCTTTTCTCTTTTCTCTTCTTGCGGTTTTTCTCTGCTTCTTATGCATATGTGTGAATGCACACCAATGTGTGTGGACTCATGTGGTGGGTGCACTAACCTGGACATTACAAGCGCACACTAGACAGTAGCACATAAATACAAGCGTACTTCATGTGCAAGCTTGCAGTCCTTGTTTCGCGTGTCATAATTAAAGCTGTTATTCTACTGATTTTTATCTTTTTTAACAGTCTCAATGAAACTATCTTTCAAGAAACAGATGCTGCAGCATCGATGAAGGAAATACGCCGGCGAGACCCGTATGGTCACAATTCTATTTTTTTGTGGTTTCAGTTTCACTTGGTTCTCCTGTCAAATCATAGCTCACTGACATCTGGTGCTTTGCTTGTGGGCTAGATCTTTCTCTTTACCAGAGTTTGTGGCTGAAGTCCAGGAAGTAGTAAAGCCTGTGCTTAATGCTTACATTAAGGTGGATAATGAACTTATTTCTTAAAGATTGATTTTCCATTCTTTTGTATTCCTTGTAATGGATTCTGCTTAGGCCAACTGAACTTCAGCTACTTCTATTCATCATCATGTTTGTGTTTGCTTTGTGCAGGGAGATGTTGAAACTTTAAAAAAATATTGTAGCTCTGAAATCATTGAGAGATGCAAAGCTGAGCATGGTGCTTATCAGAGCCATGGCATTTTTTTCGACAATAAGGTATGATATAAGGCACATCTAATTTTCTAAGTGAAGTGTTTACTCATTTACTCTAGCCTCTGTGAAAGAGAATATTAGGAGAAGTTGCTGACAAAATTAATTGATTTTTTTTTCTCAATAATTTCCTAGTTTCACTTATGGAGTAGTAACTGTGTAAGTCATAGATGTCAGAAGTTTTGTGAGAACAAAAGGAGAAATGAACACATTGTGTATATGCAAATTAACTGCAATGTGGGTTAGTTATGGAGGCACCCCTGCTGTCAGTTGTTACTTCTATTTAGGTGCCAATACAAGCTATTTTACTTGCACTCGGGTATGGTTGTCTGACAGATATATCCTGGTTTCTAACCCATTTATGAATTTAGATGGGTAATATGTTGAATCGGCATAAACTTGTAATATATACTGGAATCTTTGTGATTTTCTGGGACATATTGTCATTATTCTTCAAGCTTAATGATAAACATTGCATAATATTATTCGTTATGATTGTTTAGATTTATAGTAGTTCTGCAAAATGACATGAATGATTCAATAGTTGAATTTTAGATGAAGTGTCTCGCCACTGGTGTGTCAAGCTCATAGAATAGTTGGATTATACAAATATATCACACAATCTATGATTATTACATATTTTTATGTGCTTTTTGCTGGTTTTGAATTCTGATAGCAGCATCTTTTGAATTACTGTATTGCTCTGTTATCTCTATCTCGTGGTTTTCTTTTTTCACGTTCTTACTTTTGGTATGGCAGAGCGACTTGATTACTTTGTCCTAGCTCTGTTTTTTGTATAGTCGGAAGCAATTACTTTTGTTTTTCCTATTTTTTTGTATATTTATGCTTGCTCTAACTCTTCAATTCTATCCCGAGCAGATTCTGCATGTGTCTGACGTTGACGTAAGAGAAACAAAAATGATGGGCACTTCACCAATTATCATTGTCGGGGTATGATGTACTCTGCTACTTGTGCTGTTGCACACTTGTTATTTATCTGTAGGAGCTTCTTATTTACAAGCAAAATCTGACTGATTTACCCCCAATGGCAGTTTCAAACTCAGCAAATATATTGCGTACGTGACAAAAATGGTGCCATAACTGAAGGTGGCAAGGTAAGCCAAACTTTTGATTGGATGAGGCCAAGTGGTTAAGGAAAAACCATTTGTTTGTGTTGAATACAAAAAGGAAAGCTAAATCATTCAGTCGGTGCATGCTGTTTTCGCAGTTGCATGTGCCCTCATTTGGACAATGGTTTCCGTTGTGTGTTAGTTTCAACTTTCATGAAAGGGAAGTATGGAGCAGCATAGATTTTACTTCTTTCATGAGTTCTGACAAAAGGTTTTGATTCCATAGTCCAAGATGTAAGAAGTGAATGGAGAAGGAAAGAGGGAGAACACTTGCTTTAGTATTAGGACTTGTGCCTAAGAACGTATGAAATAAATGGCTGAATGTAGTTTGCCCACATTTATGTCAGGTTTTGCATAAAGATAAAGAGACTGGTGGTTTTAATTTTTCCAGAGTCTACTTCCACTTTCAAACGTCCAAGGAAACTTGATCTTTATTGATTGTCAATCTTCATTCTATGAAGATCAAATCCTTTGTGTGTGCTTTGATTCACTAATCTCTCTTTGAAGGGGAGAAATACGACCTGTATGAGAGTACAGAGAGATTAAGCTATTAGGTGATCAGAAAAAATTTTGAAAGCGATATTGTGTTTCACATAAAGTGGCCTATTTGTGGTTAGTCTGACTCAAATTCTCACTGAAATCTAGTGATGCTTTTGTTGCTGTTATAGGCTGAATTTTTGAACATGTAAAATGTCTTAATAAACCAGATTGTCTCAATATCCCATGATCCACGATCTTGCTAGAGGATGGAATTGGAAAGGCAACCATTAGTGGTATTAGACAACCAGGTTATCTAGTTCTTGGATTGGCCTGTCCTAACTGCAGAATCATTGATTCACCGTTTTCTTCTTTTTGAAATTCTCGCCCTGTTCCTGGTGATGACATGTCAGTCCAACTGGATCAATTCGAATCAAGTTCTGACATGATGATAATTTTGCAGCACAACTCAATGAACATAAAAATCGTATTCTTTCTGCCAAAAGTGTTGCAAATATTGACGTGCATGGTTTAGGCATAAATGACTTTGTCACCCTCTTGTTGTGTTTATCAGGGGTATGTAGCCCTATTGACGTTATGTGCCTGTTCAGTGAGAAAGTACACCACGATGATCTGAAATGTTATGAAGAGTGATTGCATGTCTCAGAATGTAATCTGATATTGGTTTGTGTGAACAGGATACGATACACACCGTCTACTATGCTTGGGCTATGCAACAAGTGGATCCGGAAGAGCTTGGGGAAGGTGCTATCTATCCCATCTGGAGGTTAAGAGAAATGCAACAAATCGGCGTCCAATCTCTAATATGATGGTTCTGTACTTATTTAATCATTGATTAAGACAGGCATTATTCCTGCGTCAAGAGTAGATTGATCAGTTGCTTATTCGTATGGTAATAAGTTCGATTTATTGTTGAGATTGGGATAGAAGCTCATCCATTTAGGATATTCCCTTTTTTCATTTGGGGGGTTTTGATATCGACGGGCTGCTGCCAGTTTTGAGGGATTACCGTTAAAGAAAAGAAAGTGTATTTTTTTTTTTTTTTTTTTTTTTTTTGTTTCATCTCATGTAAAATAAATCTGGAAACAATCATGAGAATGATCGGAAAGTGGTATAGTACTGTTTCCATTGATTCTAAGTTTCTAACCGTCGTACCTGCATTGTCACTTCTGATAATGTATCTGTAGCAGCCTGCTGTTCTACTCTATAAATCCTCATTTAAGCAAATTCAGTTCCAAGACGTTTGGCTCTTGATGTTTAAGTTGCAGCGTATTATTATACGGCTCCGGCCTCTGAGCACTCGGCATGCCACAAGCATCGAGCCGTGAGTAGGTTGTTGATCCTGCTTTATGCGTCTCACAGTACCTCAGCATCCAATTTTATGCTATCTGCAAACTCGAATTGCCTCGTGCGGTTTTCGATGTTTCTTTCCCTGTGCGCTCGTGCTTGGTTTTCTTCATTGAGAGTCAAGTTTAATTGTCACCCTGCATGGTCTCTTCATTCGGAATTTGGGGAGCAATTGGTCCGCCGCAACTGGTGTGTAAACGGAATTTATATTTTCCTTAAAATTAAGAGAATTATCTGTAATTTCCCTTAAAAACCGAAAGATGTACATACAAATTGGATTGCGTAATTATTGGTAGCAAAAATTGTAAAGAATATTAGTGAAAACCCATCTCTTAGGTTTACTGCCTTCGAACAATAAAATGATTAATAAGTGCTTTTAGAGTTGAAAATGATTGATTCTATAACTTGAAATAATTAGTTAAAAAAAGTACATTTTCATTATTGACAATAATTTATGTTTAAATATTTTCGTTAAAGATAGAAATATTTTTCATCATCCAATTTCTGTAAAAGATATAAGAGGATTTTCTGCGAAACAGTGTCTTTTGATGAAAATCATCTCTCCGCCCCAAGAAATGTTTCTCTTTAAAAAAATCTCTCTCATACCATGTTAGTTAGCACTTAATTCTGACTATGAATTTTTGCCTTTTTTTTTTTTGGTGAAAATGAATTTTTTTCTTTGGTTTCCACGTATGTCAAAGTTGAAATATGGAAGGATCCACGGAGAGGCATGTCCACATATTGCTGGAACTCCACTGGCCGAGATCGGGCCAAGGATCTGAATTAGGTTGGAAAGAAGGTTCGTGATTTCTTTGATCTCAAATTTGTTGATACTAATTGGCTTAACGAGAAAGGAGAATTAAAGTAGAAATAAACCAATCGAAGGAAATTTTAGAGGAACGGACTAAGGAGGAAAACTCCCTTTTGCTCTTGGAGTTTTGACATCAACTACAATCTATGCTAGCTTTTGGAGAAAGGATGGATACTTGAAAGATACGAGGAAGTCAGTTGAACGATTTTTTTCATATTAAAAATCAATATATTAAAAGGCACATAAGCATGATTCAATATGTTAACGATGAAAGGACTTGATTGACTAATCATATATGTCAAAGGACTTGATTGGACAAATTATAACTTTGAGAGCCCCATCACATAATGTGAATAAGTTGGAGGATCAATTGTGGAATTATCTTTTTAAATTAAACCATTTTCCACGCCTTAAGGGTAATTTTGTCATTTAAACGATACCAAACAATGAAAAACGAGTTCACACTTTAAAAGTGTTGTACTCTACTTGACGGGTATGAAGATTTGAAATTTGGATTGAAATTATTCTTTGAATCTGAATCTTCGTGCATTCATCAAATTGAGGGCTAAAATTGAAATTTCATACATGTTTTCTTGATTTATCAAATAATGCATAAAGTTTCGTTGGTTTAATTTTTTTTTTTGTTGAAATAGGTTTAAAAGTTCATTTGAAAGAAAATTAAGCACATCACAAAAATAGTGACTCTAGGGGGTAAAAAGGGCAATATCTAATTTTTTAGCATCCTAAACAAAATTATCTTCTCTTCATATATTAGTGCAATATTCCACATACATCAACGCGTAAAAGTATACAAAATTCAGATTGTGGCATGGAATGTAATAGAGGTCAAGGAACCGATCCAGAAAGCCAAGACTGTAATACAACAATTTTGAATCCATAAACTTTAAGGAAGTATAAATTAATTTTTACGATCCATAATAATTTTGCTCGGATGTATATCACGTTTTGCCTCAACTTATGCAAATAACCATAAAAGCGATTAATAATTAATGAGTGGACTATATATAGCATTCCATACTATTGCAAAGAATTCAAGTAATTACACCAAATTTATACTAATAAGAATGAACTAGTCAAAATCAAAAGAAGGTACTTAAAAAGCATTTCATAAACATTTAAGTTGAACAAACAAAGAGGTATCATAAATAGTGATATTAGGATTATTATAAATATTTATTGACATATTTATCGACCTAAAAGTGTTTATAATTAGGTTAACACTCGTGGTTGTGCTTCACCCTAATAGCCTGTATATTAAAAACCAAAAAGCCAATTAAACCAAACGGTAAATGAAATTGCGTCAAGTCATTGGGTCTATGGAAGTTGGATTTATGATGAAAATTTACTCCTTATTGATGGTCCTAAGTCAATTGGATTCATACTCCAATCTCTTATGACGTTTCTAATTCTAGGAGTGTGGTCGTCTGGATTTCTAATTATGATAAAACTAGATATAATACGGTATGAGATAATGAATTTTATTATATTCATCAACTGTTTAATAAATTGTAGTGATAAAACTTGATATTTTCATATTCTATCTTGTTTATTATTTGGTAGTTGTTGTGTATCAGTGTAAATCACAAATATGCTCTTATATGCTGCTCATGAAAAAACCATCCCTCATTATTATCGTGATCCATATCTAATGAGGAAAAACACAAAACATTTTGTATAGACTGCTAGGTGAGATAAGAGCAAAATCATCCATGTCCCCGTAGTATAACTATTTTGGAAAAAAAAAAATTATATCATTAGACATAAAAATCTTATAAAAATCTTGTCTAGATTTTTTTTTTTTTTAATGTTCTAGTTAGATTCCATTTATATCCAATTTTATCCTATCCTGAATAACAACCAAATATAGAGTAGGACATGGCTTTTATCTTAACTACCAAATATAACCTATGAGTAAAGTATAAGTTAGCGATGGTTCATGACATTGATTGTTTTGAGATAGTTTTTCTTGATAAGGATTAAGCGTGTGCTTGTGCTTGTTGTGACTTTTAAGTGTTTTTTTTTTAAATTTTTTTTCTTTAAAATTAATTATCATTTTTTTAATAACCAAGAGGCACCGCCCCTTTTTAATTATCGTTCTTCAAAAGTAATTATCACTTTCTTAGTAACGAAGAGGCATAGGTGCAAACGCCCCGCATGAGATACCCTGTGAATGTCACAGACAACACATTTGAACAGGTCAATTAAAAAGAAAAGAAAAAAGAACAGGTGAATTCCAGTCCTGACCCGACTAACTACGCAAATTCTAATGGTTGGATTGCTTCACTCGACGAGACCAAAATGGACTAAATTGAAGTGCTCTGGAAATTTTCGTTTTAACATAATTTGTTTGGACACGACTCCTTTGGCCGCGGGCACGATTGGCACCCGACCCCTCTTACTCTTCGTTCCGTCCTTAAATATATAAATTTGTGAATTCAAAAACAGATTTTCGAAACTACAAATTTCCCATCTACTGTGTGCTAGCTCAACTTAGAACAACTTGTCACTAAAAGAGCACATTTAATAAGAAACAAGCCCCTTTTATCATCAGAGCAAGCACATCTACATATAGAAAGAAGGCCACTTTATTTTTATTTGATTAACCCAAAAGTTTCTCATAAACATGCTCTTAGCTCTCTTCTCAATCCCGCATACAATTTAACCTTCTCTTACTCTAGAAGAAGGATTTTTTTGCATCACAGTGACCCTTCTTACTACCCTACCATACCATAATTTAACCATAACCTTCGTGCTGCTTAGGCAACGAAATGTACACCGTACTAAAATTAAGACATGGACTGACTCCGGCGGCTCGGCGACAAGAGGAACGTCTGGTGCTCGCGGTTGTACTTGAGCTCCTGAGCGTCCCTTGGCGACATCTGGAAGGAGTTGGTGATGACCTGGATAGGGAGGGCCCTGAACACCGAGGTGTAACCCGCCAGCGGGCTCTTCATGGGCTGGCTCGAGGTCTTGAAGGAGATCCACTCGAACCCGCTGTTGCCTGCCCTCAATATCGAGGTGAAGAACTGCGGGATCACGAACATGCTGCCCTCGCTCGCCCGCTCGTCGAACACGTTCTGCCCGTTCTGCCGGACGATCTGCACGTGCGCATCGCCACGGGTCACGTACACGATCCTGTGGTCGGTCATCGACCAGTGTGGCGTGTACAGAGCATTCTGCAGCACAAAAGATGGGAGTTAATTGGACTCTAATCATCACTAGGCAACGTGCTTGATTTACGACAATACAGAGAATCTAGTATTTGTTAAAAGTATGAGTCGCATAATCCACATGGGTCTCATTACCGGAAGAAGACGGCCTCGCTCAGCGCTCATGTCCATATAACGCAGGATTGGGAGCTTGTGCATGTTGACGATGTTGACCCGCCCGGCCTGCCTCGAGAAAACGTCGGCTTCCCTTCGGATGTCAATGTTCTGCTTGATCTTCATGGTGCAGAACGTC
Source organism: Eucalyptus curtisii (assembly GCA_017140595.1). Classification (NCBI taxonomy): domain Eukaryota; kingdom Viridiplantae; phylum Streptophyta; class Magnoliopsida; order Myrtales; family Myrtaceae; genus Eucalyptus; species Eucalyptus curtisii. Next base: position 16,016,841 of record CM029495.1, read on the forward strand.
TCTTCGAACCCGTTTTGCGAAGTCAACGGCCCCCTTCGTCTTCGCATCCTCTCCTCCTGCTCCTCCTCGTACTCCTCATCGTACTCCTCATCCTCCTCAGGGGCTACCACTCTCATCCTCTCACGGACGTTGATTATGATTCCCCTGTTGTTCTGCTGTTGCAACCTCTGAGCTATTTCGGTCGGAACGTTGAAGGACTCGGCGAGGATTTCGGTGTCGAAGGCTCGAAAGATGTTCTGGGAGTTGTACCACCCGCTCTGGCGGCGGCTCTGCCGGCCCTGTTGGCGGCCCTGCCCGCCTTCGCCTCCAGCGAGGAAGAACGCCTGTTCAGTTTCCAAAGGTCAGCCACACGCTAATTGAACAAGGTAAGTTTGTGATAGGTCGAAGTAGAAATATTGCCTTATTTCCATTTCTTTTCAATAAAATGGATATAAAAACTTTTCCGCCCAACTGACGTCAGGTAAGTCCTGTCCACGTAAGATCATAGATAGTGGTGGCCGTGATTTCGTGTTAATTTCACAATACGTACATCCATGCCCAAAAAGTAGATTCGAAAACCTGTGCATGCAATTCAAATGGACATAAAATTTGGGAATGTTCATTAGTCATTACCCTCAGTCTTTGATCGAGCTGGTTACCCTGATTGTTGAGGTCGACAACGGAGACGGCAATGAGTTCTTCGTTCCCGTCGTTGTGGCACCAATGAACCGCACCTTCGGGGATGGCGATGATGTCGCCCCGGCGGATCCGGTGAACCTTCTGGTGTTGGTCCCTGCTTCCCCCCTCCCCTTGCTGGCCCTCTTCTTGCCATCTCCTCCCTCTTTCGCTGCTGCTGCCAGAGGATCGATCCGAGTGGTATGTCTCGGCACATCCTGGGTAGGTTATCCCCAGCAATCCCCTACCTGTGATACAATTTCGACGTCAAATTTCATGAGATATAATTATATCAAGGAATAAGGACATGCAATTCCAGATAATGAAAGACAAATGGAAAACATTAATTTTTAGTAAAAAGTTCCAATTTTATGATTAAGCACTGCTATTGCATAAAATGGTGTTTCCTCTTTTGCGGTGGTCATATGTGGGAATGTGGTTTCGTCACTAAAATGATGACCTTGCTCAATGAAGACCAAGCGAGGGGCGTTGATGAACTCGGGCAAAAAGAGCGCGTTGGGGCGCAGGACATTGCGGATGGCGGCAACACCAGCGCACTGGAACTGCTCGTCGTCCTCAGACCAGAGCTCAGTGACGCCACCCTCGGACTCGATGCGCTCGTCTGGCTGGGTGGCTCTGATCCTCTGGAGCCTGCATTGCTGGGCCTCGCTGAGCCCGGCTGTGGCGTAGCCCTTCCCGAAGGCCACGTGCACAAGCAAGCAGAGGGTCGCGGCCAGGAAAGCTAGTCTTGAATTAGCCATGGACGTCGATGAGCGAGAGAGAGTGAGGAAGAAGAAGAAGAAGCCCAAGAGGGAAATAGTGGTAGTGAGATGAGAGATGGTTGGGGGCGAGAGCGGTGGTCATATAAGGAGTGAAGTGGCCGTGTGGCGAACCGGTTCTGCATGCATTCGCATGGAGGATTGTCGTGATGCCAAGGGAGCGAAGCCACATTGCAATGGGGTTGGAGAGCGTGGGGAGTGTGTGTTTATGTGTTGGACATGCATGACGTTCTTGGTTACGTGTGGCGGCGGCGGCGGCCTGGCCTTTGCAAGAGGAGTGCGAGTGTTGCTGGGGAGAGAGAGAGAGAGAGAGAGAGAGAGAGAGAGAGAGGTTTTGGTCCTGACATTTGTCTTGGTCACTCTTCGATTTGTCAACTGTCATGCAAGAGACTTTAGGCCTAATTAATGACATTCATATGCGTCACCTAGGCTTTGATTCCATTGATGTTTCAGTATTTCAACCATTTATTGATTAATGTACTCGGTTGCTAGTTTTTTCCAAACGGATCACATCTATATAAATTCACGTTTCGATTGGTTGAAACATCATAGGAGGGCAAGAATGGTGGTAGAAGATCCCCAGGGACTCATTAGTGTCCCCATGTACTACATACATCTAGTGGCTTCCACTTATTTAGCTTTTTAATTTTCGCACAACTTGTTCTTATCGAAGGGAATTTCTTTCAACAATACCTCCGATTAGTGGGTTACAACTTACTAGATATCTCAATAATTCACATACACACTTATTAAAAATTATGATGTAGGTAATATCCATATTTGTAACCCATTAATTACAAGACTTGGATGAAGGAAAACATGGTGTTGCCCCAAATATACAACCCAAAAAAATCCAAACTCTCTCCTTTCTTTCTCTGTCTTTCTCCTTCTCTTTCATACTCCTTATAATCCGTTTGGTTGCAATAATGAAATACAACTACAATGTAAAAGTAATTATTAAACGATAACATAGTGGAATCGTAATAGTTATTACACCATTTGGTTTCATGAATAATATATGTGATAAGAAAGAACAATATAAAAAATTCCAATATACATTTACAATTGAAATTAGAGGGTATATAATAGTAACCACTTCAACAATCGATCAAGATTCAGTAGCATAATATCCCATTTTAATAATGGAGATAGGATGATGTCATATTAAAGGATTATTATTCAAATCGCTATTGACGTATAAATATCATTTAATAGATATATGGAGATCTCTATTTCATTCATTCCCATTACAATTTCCTAACATATGAAAAAATCACTATGCCAATTACATTTTCCCAATTCTTTTCTTGCAAACGAGAGTCCTCAGTCCATTTTACTCCATCATTGCAGCATTTAGTTCCACCATATCAAGGTCAGAATCATGATAGCAGATGGAGGTTGCCAGTCACAATAGGGACGATGGACCGGAATATAAAGTACAAAAAGACACCATATACATTTAGATAAGGATATTCCAAGGATGTTTCATCGGTTGATTCTAAATTCTCCATCTTGATCTTTTTGCACAAACAACAATATGAGTAATCAAGCTTCATTTTATAGATTGGGCATACTGCACATGAATGGTTAGATCATATGGATCTCACTTCATATGATTAAATCACCCTTATGAAATGGGCTTACCTAAATCAGGACCACTTAATAATTGTACTCAGATGTGCCTCAACCAGCAAAATGCGTGCGTAAATTTCATTCGTGGTTAGTGAAAATTTAGTGATGTTTTTAAACTGCCAAACGCGCTAAATTTTCTTCAATTTTCTTTTTGGTAATTGTAGCATATTAATCGGGTTTCAGCCAATTGTTCGGCCAAACAATGATGTGGCATCCAAGTGGCATCCAAAATACTATATACATGTCCATCGCACTGGCAATTCACTAGAAAACTTGTCGAAATTCAATCAAAATGCATCAATTGCAAAAAGAAGAGTGAGTTTAGTGGTTCGGCAATTAAAACAAAGTTCCGCGAATTCAGTGATCCAAAAGCTATCACTGGAGACAGAATTACAAATTCGAAGCATCTTGTAATCTAGAAGAAAAAAGGACCAACAGCACTTTACGTTCGGGATATGAAGCCATGACCAAAGTGGGCTCAGAAATCTAGCGTGAGAATCAAGCTGATCCACGGAATCAAGCAGCGTAAAACCTAAGCCATCCGCATAAAATCTTCAGTCCCCCGCCTAACCCAAGAAAAACATAAAAAAAAGGAAAACCTCATACCCAATTTCTCGTTATAAAGAGCCCAATTCTATTTACTCCCAGTCCCGAAACCAAACCATAGCATCCGCTTTTTTCTTGGCTCTCTCCTTGCTCATGTCTTGCCTGAGTCTGAGGCTTCCGCCTCCCAAGAAGGCGTGGAAGATTCTCACCTCCAAGCTCCAGCGGAAGCTCCCCAAGCTCCACAGGCCAAGGCCCGTCTACAAATTGCCTAAAGCTGAAGTTCTCACCGCTGCTTCTTCAGGAGCCAATGAGCCTGTCATTGTCGTGAAGCAACCCCGTCGACGGCACAGGCAGAGACCTCGGCGCGTCCACGCACCGGGCATTTTCAACGTTCGGCATCGTGTGTTCAAGAAGCAGCAAGCGCACATTTTTGTCGATAAGCTCTTCAAGGAGCCTCTAGAAGGGATCTTAGAGCACCGTTGCCTAGACACTCTTCCTGTGAAGTATATGCCAAGTCCCAACAGCATCGCTACGATCGATTGCTCTGCTCTAGAGGCAGGAAAGAAAGACGAGGATGGCAGCGAAAGTGGTGCAAAGACATGTGAAGCGGACGACATGTGGGAGTCGGTAGGGCTGGCGTCTCCGCTGACTCACAGGATTGATGAGAGAGCCGAGGAGTTCATATCCAGGTTCCGAGCTGAAATGGAGCGTCAGGAGAGGGTGGCACGGAGTTTGTAGTTGATAACTTCATATATTTTCTCCTTTTTCTTCTATTTTTTTTCCTCCCCTTTTGGATTTGTGATTACTGTCGTCAAGCTCAGCCTTCTGTTGTGTACATACTTTGCATAATAGAGCCTGGATTTCCAATACACCACAAAATCAAGCATGGCCTGAATTTGGCATGAATTAGCTCGTGAAAATAGCAGGCATCCGTTCCTCAATTCGAGCGATGTCCAGGAACAATATCCACAGACTGTTCAGAAACTTCTGATCGAAACAACAGCTGCGAGGAAAGTGAAAGCTAGGACGAACACTTCCCATTGAATTGGACTTGGATATATGAGTTCCGGGAGTACAGAAGCTGTCTGTTTTAGAGGTCAAAAAGGCCCGGCCTGGCCCAACCCAAAATTTTCGGGTATTTTTGGTTCGGGTCTCATTATGATTCAAATTTTTTTTTTTTTTTCTGATCACATCATTATGATTCAATTGAAAGATTAAAAAATGTGTATTGTAATAGTTTCGGTTCGGTTCTAGTGATAAGCTGAGGCGAGGTGAAACACAATTACTTTATCAAGACTGAGTTGAAACTAAAATATTAATTTGCGATACTCTTCTCTCACCCCGAACAATTCGACTCCTTCCACAAACCATAGAAGACGAGGGCCGTGACGCTTAGAATGGAGTTGCGCTTTCAGGTCGAAGAGCTAGATGATGTTGGGTGCTGGAGGATGTTGGGGTGGCGTCTGCAGCGGAGGATTGAGATCTCGTGCTTCGTGTAGGCGATGAGGCCGCCCTTCAAGATCTTCTCCTTGTCAAAGATCTTGATGGCAACGCCCTCGCTGGACTTGACGTTGCGGGCGTGGTGGACCTTGGCAAAGGTGCCACGGTCGAGGAGCTTGCCAACTTCATAGCATCTGAGGAGAAGGGGCTGGTTGTCTTTCCAGGCATTGGACCTGGCGATGGTTGTGGGGGGTGTTGCTGGCGTCTACCATGGATGAGATCTCGGGGAAGAATGGGGAAGCAAGGGTTTATGCTGGAGAGCACCAGTGATTTGTCATTCGAAGGCGATGGTGATTCACTGTTGCGGTGTCTTCTTGTTCTCGTTTCTTCTTGTTGGGCTAAAAAAAACTTGAAAGCCCGAATCGATTCGGCCCACCCCGACCTGTGTTTTCAGTTCGAGATGGATGCGATTCAGGTCGCGTTTAGGTCAAAATAAGCACACACAGCCCTTTCAGTTGGCTCGGGTCGCATGAAAACTCAACTTGAACCGGACTGTTAACATCCCTAGCGCGTGCCATATCCATCAGGCTCAATAATGGGAGACAACATCCAAATGAAACGGGGCACGGACTTAGAAAGGCATTGCCTTTTTCCTTTTACTCCAAACATGACCACTATTCTGTTCGGAGTCACGAGATCCTGAATAACAGGATATGCAACCAATGAAGAAATGGATGTACGTTAATCGATATAGAGGCGGAGAGAGTAGTAAGTGTTCAGGAAAAATGGGTCTCTCTTAACGCTATGAACTGGACATATCCCTCATCAGGTTCGGCAAAATATCACCACACGTCGCACAGACCAATCAAAGGAGGTGAAATGAGGCACCATCCAAACACAGGAAAACAAAGGAAGCGCAACTAAACAAGACTTTATTGAAGACATCACCTTTCATTATATCAATAAATAAACTAAACAACCAAAAAGCATAAGAATTCCCCAATATTCAGCTTTGTATTCATCCTGCAGCAGAAACAATTGCCACAAAACAGAACTCCCAACAGATGCCACGAGGCTGGATTCAATACAGAATACTAGGGGAACACACTAGCATATGGTTATTTTGAGGCACCACAAATGATCACATAACATCGATAGTGTATGTGTTCCGAGTAGACCAGCTGACTATTACATGCTATCTATCTACCTAGCTGAAAAAGGCTTTCATTGGATCATCATGGTGTATCTTCTTCATCCGATACGCCTCCATCTCCTCAGCAGTAACCTGCAAGTAATAAGTAATTGTATCAACACAAACCACAAAAAATTAGAGTTCCAGTTCTTCCATGGTACTCCAAAATAGAGAGAAAGGAATACCTCATCCTCCCATCTGACATTGTACTTGCGCTTCCTTTCATCTTTCTCTTCTCGCTTTCTTATATCCTCCTGTAAAAGTGAATCAAACAAGAATTAGCAGAATTAAACAAGGACTGTCCATGACTGAACCATCGCCTTCCCACTGCTTCCCAAATTAGATGCGTTTACCATACGTTCTGTCACCTTTCCCCTATTATTATACTGAGCCTCCCCTCTGCAGTACATTATACACTACTAAACTAAAAACTAAATTTATTCTGAGCAACAATGACTAGCTACCCTCAATTTCATTGTCGACTTTCAATGGTAGCCAGACTCCAACATTGTATTTGTTGATGATCTATATGAATTCCCACTTCTTTCTTTAATTATCAGTGGGAATAGGTCGGAAAGGAGAAAATAAAGAACAGACAGAGAACTGAAAATGGTCCAGTTACCTTCTTAAGTGCTTCAGCAAGAAGTTTCTGGTCCAACTCCAAATCATCAGGGACATCAGTTCCCCAGGTAGCCAGCCTCTTCTCCTCCATTGGGGCAGCTACATCTGTTTCCACATTTAAGCAGTGCCAGAGCAAAAATCAGCAAAGTGGTTATAGTATCAAAATTCCACTTTAAAAAAGGATATTACAATGACCATGATCAAAACAAATCAAGCGACCAAGAAACATCTGATAATTTTTTGATCAAAACAATCAACAAAGCTGACTGAGAAACGTAAAACTGAGATAAAAAGTTTTTTCCAGCAAATGATCCTCTAAAGGCAGAAAAATTCGGGTGAAAAAGTGGACTGACCTTCTGTGGCCCCTTTTCGAGCAATATTTGATTTCATTAGTTCATTTACTGCCTCGGCGGCTTCAATTCCGGCAGCGCCCGTACAGTAGCTATTTCTGATAGTCTGTTTGCAGCACTTATAGCCCCATTGATGATCCTTCCACCATGAACCCCAAACACAAGTGTGGTTATTAATAAAAACATCTTCCTCATACTTGCTTCTGGGCAGTGCTGACTCCTGAAATAGCAAAAGAAGCTGATTAAGTACCTCAATACTGTTGCATATATTGGTTATATCCTTATGATTCAAGAAAAGCAACCCCAATATTGTCAAGGAGAAAGAAAAATGACACAGCCAATTCAGGTGGAAAGTTTTAGCGTCTTTCATGATTGAATTTGACAAATAAGAAAACCTTAACTAGAAACCCCACCTGCCCCTTAATGATCCTACCAGCACGATCATATTCCACTTCTCTCTCACTCTGTCCCAAGAGCAGCTCTCTTGGGAGCTCTTCCTCTGCAGCTGCATTGCCATACCTCTCCAGGATGGTATCCTTTGTTTGATACTTCAATTTTTCCTTATTAACTTTATAGTTCTTGTAAAGCAACTCAGCTTGAGATGGCGCTGATTGCATGTGGATGTCTTGCCCTTTCTCAAATGCTTCCCAAGCATGTATATTAAGCTGCTTAAATTCAAGAGCTTGACCGCTATTCCTGTATTGGTTATCACCCTGAAAGTAAGAATTGATTGATTAGTAAAATATTTATGCCTCAGAAAATAAGCAAATGAGCTAGAGTTACTGCCAAAAAACTTCAAAGAACTTACCCCATAAAACTTCTCATTTGGATCAGCATCTGGGAGGGGATCCTCACGCATGGACCGAGTTTTAGGATCATAGTGAGCTGAATTGACATCTAGATTCAGAAGGTACTTTGCCGTATCCTCCCGAATACGAAGGTTCCTATCAAATAAATCAACTTAGTACTGTCCAGAATATAAAGAAGGGGGGGGGGGGGTGACTCATTCATGTACACTTTGTAAATCTTCAAATAGTCACATAAATACTAACACTTTAAGAAGTTTTAGTTGTTTACTAATGTTCCTAAAACATTGAAAGAAAGAAAGACTGCTAATATCAAAGCGAACCAATCCCCTACCTAACAGTTCCAGTACTTCCACCACCTGTTGTGCGAACACGCTTCTCAACCTTTGCAAAGTCCATCTGCTTGCTTTCATCAACCTTTGCCTCGTCCACTCTTAAGTCATCATCATCATCTTCCTCATCGCTATCACCATCCTCACCATCCTCACCATTTTCGTTATTGTTCTTCTCCTCTAATTTCTTCAGCTGTTGTTCCTTAAGATATTTTCTTCGAGCGTTATCCCTAGCTTCATATCTCTCAATCACAAGAGCATAGCTTGACGCGTCATAGCCATTCCACCGGTCTCTCTTACCATCATAGTCAAGCTCAAAGGTCTCTATCTTTTCATCAGGTGCAATGTGTTTGTTTGTATATTTGGCTCCCACTTTCCGGGGTCTTTCCATGCATGACTTCAAATCATGAGTCATGGCACCACAGCTGCAGGAGTCAACGAACAATTGCATTTAGCCACTGTTTTCCAGCTAATAAGGGTACAAGACAAGCAAATCACAGTTGACAATATAAAACAGGTAAAGGCCATGATCAGGTTAAACTAAACACCATGAGGGACCAAAATACCTCATGATTCTCTTCCCCACTGAAAACCAACAACAGAAGGAAATTGAGAATTAAAATAAGTATCTGAAGAACCTATATTTGCACTTTGTTAAGCCATAAAAACACAGGAAAAAAACTACAAGCTTGCTTTTTGTAGATTCAAAGAGGAGACAAATTGCGAATAAAGAACCGAAAATGTCAGCCCATGAACCTCCTCAAACATTATTATAATTAAGTCGAAGAAACAGTTCATGGGTTGTGACTCCTTGGGACATATGGACTTGAACAAAAGGAATCCCCTAGACTGGCTAGGGGGTGTGCACCCACACAGAGAGAGAGAGAGAGAGAGAGAGAGTCTTCCTTACTTCTGGCATGCACCTTTCCGGTACTTGTCAGCATGAAAAATTTTCGCGCCTCTGTCGTACCAAGATTTTGTGTAATTTGGATCTGATTTCCATTTCCTTTGATGTTTCAAGCTCTGACAACATAAGAAACATAAGTCGATTCAGCCTTTTCTATCATACACAGAGTCATAAGAACATCTATAGGAAGCAAGAGGAAACAAAAATTCAACTTACAGGTCTCTCGGCATTGAGATACCATGGCGCAGACGACATGTACTGCGGAATATGAGGATTAATTTCCTTGCCATCTTCATCAACCTCAGCTGGAGCGAGTCCGGCTTTTCGTGCTTCTTCCAATTCAATCTGTTTCCTGTGGTCCTCCCTAGATTTAAAAGCCACTGCAGACACCATAACATAAGCTGCCTTTAAAAATCAAAGCAACATACAATTTAATGTCTTCTAGCACCAAAAATCTCGCATAAACCTACTCCATCATTGGATCAGAATCTGTTCTCTTCATCACATTCTACAGAACTTATTCTATTTAAAAGGCACACGAGTGTCAGAAAAACATCATCCCATCAAAAGCCTGAAGGGCAAACAGTTTTGAAGCTTAGCTCGTACAATCGATACACGTATTCTCCAATTTAAACGGGAACGAAAACGCGACCCTGCTGCAATCAAAGGAAAGCCGCCATTGAATTTCAGCGACACGCAAACCAAAACAAGGCGAAATCAACCAACGCCGCACAAAATAACGCCGGAAAAGCTCCTAAACAAGACGATGATCACGGCGCAGAAGAGCGAAGTGAAATCGAAACAACGAAATGGGGCAACCCCGAAACAAGGAAAGAACGAAATCAGCCATGACGATAGGAAGAATTTAGGGTTTCGGTAGGCACCAGAAGCCGTCGCCATGATTTCTCCCGTGCGATCTCAGCGCAACACCGCCGAGGAAAGCCGCAAGCAGTCGAGCTATTAGCTGCGTAGGGACTCAGAGAAAAACGAAGTTCGGAGATCGAGCGATCGAGAGAGAGAGAGAGAGGAGCAGATCGTCCCTCTCTTGTTTTTCTTTTTGATTGATGAGATACGCGTCTGAGGTGGTTAAATACCTTTCTGCCCCTCAGGTATCCCAATTGGCTAAAGAGGCGGTTTTATCTCATGTCATGGAAAAGGGATCGTAACATTTTTATTTTCCAGTTAGATTTTTGTGTTATACACTTTTTTAAATTCATTTAATTTTTTCGTTAAAAAATCAACAGAAATTTTCATTCGGCCATTAGATTACTCTTAAGTGCCACAGTGACGTCCGCAAAACAAACAAAGCATGAAATTCCCAAATTTTGGATAGAATATGCTTAATCCTAAACTAGTTTAATTACATTTTTCCTCGACATGTACCATGCCTATTACTTTTAAGGAGTAAATCTATATTATCATAACAATGGAAAAAGGATATGGAGAAAATAAATTAACCGAAATTTAAATATTAGGAAAAATAAATATCAATAACAGTTGAGAAAGGTCTCAATAACCAAAAGGTTAAACAGCAAAAATTGAATAACCATCGTGTGTTTTTAACTGGCTAATTAATGCAAAAAAAAAAAAAAGAGAAGATAATTAACGAAATTATTTAACACAGATCACCTTAGATAATGGTCAGTCATTTGTTTTTATGATTTGAGGACAGCATTTTTCTTCATATCTTTTTCTATTAATCAATCATTTTTTTTTTCATATTAGTTAGTATAAATTATGAGTAACTATTTTTTCTCATATGACCTTTTGTTCAATAAGGTCGTTTCCCTTTCTATTCAATCTGTGTTTGTTCTTTTACTTCAAATATCTTATTTAGTTCTATTATATTTGGCCCTTTATTTTATAATGCTATTAATTTTTCAATTATCATGTTAATTAATTTAGATTTCTCCTGTTTTTTGCTTTTTTTTTTTATAACAACTGTGTAAAATTGAGATTTCTCCAAAAAAAAAAAAGGATGAATATATTATTTTACTTCTTAAAATACTTACATTGCATATGCTAGTGGCAAAAACAATAAAGAATTGACTGTTGTATTGTGTAATGGATGAAATTCAGCCACAAAAACGTACCTTGATTACTCGTTAATAGAAAGCAGTAGCTTCATTTTCAGTTGTGCATAAAATTTAAAGATTTTAGTTGTTCTTTTGTATAATTAATGAATAACAAATACACGAAAATATAGAGTTCTTGTTTGCCAATATGCAAATAATAATAATAATAATAGAAGGAATTGCATTTTATTCCCCGAATTTTTCGGGTTCTTGCAAAATGCCCCTAATGTTTTTACCGTCGCAATATGCCTGTACTTTCAAATTCGTTTTAACCTAGCTGTAAAGTTGACATTGACTGACTTCTACGCCAAAATCTGACAGGGGACACACTTGTTCTACTTGCTCCGATTAACGAGGGCAAAAAGATCTCCCCACTTTATGCTACATTTACACCTTCAAAACTAGGGTTGAGTTCTATATAGGACCGGATTGATGAGGATGGCTCGATTTCAAGTTCTGGTAAGAATTGATTTGGTTTCCGATTTCATATTTGTTTGGACCTATACTATGTGGTTTGGTTTATGATTCTTGAGTACGAATCAAACTGTGACATCCTCAATCTAACCCCAATCTACGGAATGGAATTACGACGATGACTAATCTACGAAATGGGATTACAACGGAGATCGATAGACTACAGAAAAGATGAAACTACGACTTTCGAACGAAAACACAATTTTTCATCGATAAATCATGAAATTTTGAAAAAGTAGAAACATGCCGCAAATGAGAAATCATGTGGGCCCAAGCACGCAAAAGGGCCCAATGGGCCTCACACCCACAATGGGCGACCCAAGTGGGTCCATTCATACCAATGGCCCAAGGAACCCCATAGGCCATTCAAGCCAACTTTAGTCTTTGTAAGTTTGCACACTATTTAACCCATGTGCATGAATAATGAAATAGACAAGTTGTCCATTCTAGAAGCTTAAAAGCAAATAAAACAAAATTACGAGCATGAAGAATGGACTTGGCACCCAAGCCTAGAGAGGAGAGAGAGAGTGATCTCATCACCTAGCCTAACCTACCTAAGCTTATTAGAGGTGAGCGGTTCCCGGTTCCGGTTCGGTTCCGTCTAGAACCTAGAACCTACCTTTGGGTACATGTTCCTCATTTTTTGGAATCTGGAATCTACCCATCAGAATCAAAAACTTAGAACCTACCCTGTTACGGGTTTTAGGGTCGGTTCCAGATTCTAACAAGTTCTTTTTTTTTTTTTCAGATTTGAACTATTACAAAGAAGGAAAGAGACAAACCAAAGACTAAGACTTGAAGCTTTCCAAATCATAATAGGACAAGATAAGTCAACTATCAAGTACTCCAAAATCCAAACTAAAAGTACCAACAACAATGCCAACCAATAGATGACTTAGGTGATCAACTGTCAACATATGACTTAGAAGTAGAGATCGATGGTGGAAATATAACCTGCTACTATAATCATAGAACTCTTCTAACTCTGCATCCTCCTCATCATCGCCATCTCCAACGTGAACCTTGCAATGACTTTTTGCTGTCATGTGTTTCCTAATTGCCTCTAAGCTGCTAAAGGGATGACACCTCTCATTACAGTACAAACAGATTAAATCCCTTTCACCTGTATGAGGGAAAAGAACGATAAAAAATGAGCCCAATTTAAAAAAAAAAAAAAAATCAAGAAACAGAACTACTTGCAGCAGCATGCTTTTCACAGTTTTTGCAGATCGTACCTTAAGGCCGAGGTATGTAAGAAGTCCTTCTGGATCCTTCAAATACTCAACATCAGGGATGAAGAAACTGTGTTGCTTGTGCATGTGAACCATACACAATTCTATGCTATCATGCTCGCGATCACAGATAAAGCAGCATGATGGATCCACTTCGCAGAAATCATCGCCATCAGAACCATCTTCCATATGACGGTCGGTGGACAGCTCATTTACATTCATTTCACTCAAAGAGTTTGTAGCTTCCCCAACCAAGTCATCCTCTGAATCCACTTCTTCCCACTCATCTTCACTATCTTCGCTTTTTGCCATACCTGATTCTTTTTGTGGAGCAGACCTGCTCTGAACACGTGGTGCTAGTGGTCTAATAATTGTCTTCTCCCCATCTTCAAGGTTCACCCCTTGCAAAGCCCTCAGGATATGGCTTTTGGACTGGAGATGTTGAGCATGTGCTTTATCACTTCTATATCCTTTGCCACAAATGCCACAGCTATAGAGCATTGGAGTCTGACTAGACTTATTTTTATCTTGTGCCAATGCAGCTTGCCTAGCAAAAAATAAAGCCTCTGTCACTCCTGGAACCCCAGCAACCTGACAAATTCAACACATCAGGTCATGTTCAATTCAAAGCTATTCATGCTGGCAGGAATAGTTTGACGCGAATCTCAACCTATTGTTACATGACTTTTTGATCAAATTGGTAATATAGCAAAGATGGTACAGAATCACAAACATCAAGAGATCTGTGATAAATCAGACATCACATACATTAAGGAAGCATGACTCAAAGCTTCTAATGAAGCAACAGCTTTCTCTGTTTGGATCATCGCGCTAATACCATATATATATGTTCAATAATTTTACTAGAACTTTGGTAAGGATAAGCAAAAGGAAATCCCACCAATACATCATTGGACACAAAGCAGAGTACAGCCCATCAGGAAATGGCAATGTAGAAACCTCCTATAGCATTTTAAATAGGTTATGGCTCTCAAGTAAAGATCATTGCCATGTCCCAGTAACCTCGCACCAAAGCTATTGAGGTCGGTAGTTAAAAGAACGATGTACTAAAACGAACTCCGATCTCTTCCAAACAAATGGAATGTGAAGAAATCGGAAATTCAAATAGTTCAAACAATAACACACTCCTTAAGCCTAGAGTAGCAAATGTCAGGCTAGATGTCATCGTTCTTCACACAAAGAAACAAAATTTCAGCTAACGAACAGGAAGGGATCACCGACCCAACTCCCCTTGCGGCTATCAACATCGAAATCCGATAAAAGGATATGGCTTGAGCACGAATTTTAATCAAACGAAACTCCTAAAAAAACAACAGATGCCCTCCCCCCCCCCCCCCCCCCCCACCCAAAACCAAAAAAAAATCAGCTCCAAACAACACAAATTAACATATCTAGTCGAGAAGAACTCAAACTCGAAGACACCTAAAAGGGAATCATCAAGTACGGGAGCCTGTCTGTCGAACAAAGAAGCCGTCCAGACAGACGACGAAGACTTTCATCGAGGCTAAAGCACGCTGCTTTAGCTGAAACCAAGAAGACATCGCCCATGGTCGATGACGACGACAACAACATGAGGATGGCGCGATTGAAGATGGATAGAGAGGGAGAAAGACCTTGCGTTTGAGGTTGTAGCGATGCAACTCAGACTTGTATTGGAGCTTCTGCTCGGCATTGTCTTCAAATACCTTGTTGCAGGTCAGCCCCGGAATTTCACCTCCCCCCCCAAATCAAACCAAAAACCAGAGATTTCCAACCTTAAAGCAGAGAAGTCTCTCTCCGCCGCTCCTTCTTGTATTTATGGTTTGCGGGTGTGGAAGGGAGAGCGAGACGACAGCGGATTTGGAGTCAAAGGTGACGGCGGTGGCGGTGATCGGCAGACTACGCACCGCATGACGTGGTCCGGCCCAATTTCTCATACTTTCCGTCCTGGGCGAGCGACAAGCGTCGTTGGCTGGTAAGCAGCGTCAAGGGCCGGCTGGGCGAGCGAGGAGCGTCATTGACTGGTGAGCAGCGTCAAAGGCTGACTGGGCCAGCGGTGTTGGGAGTGGCTGACCGAGTGGCGTCGGGGGGTGAGCAGCGTCGAGGGTGCGTGAGCGGCGAGCAGCCTCCACTAAGGGGACGAGCGGCATCCACTAGCGGCATCGACCGCGAGCAGCAAGGCAGGCGAGGGGTGACGGCATCAAGGGAGCATGAGGCAAGGGTGAGACGAGCGCGAGGTGACTGGCGTCCAGTGGCATCCGGCGGCGGCATCGAGGGCAAGCGGCGTCGGCGACGGGCAAAGGCAGAGAACGCGAGAGACTCAGGGAACTGTGAATGTGAAAGTGTGAAGGGTTTGGCTTCTTTTGGAGCCCTAACCGGAACCAATCGGGAATCGGAAGCGGTCCCTTTAGAATCGAGAACCGCGCTCACCTAAAGCTTATCCCCTATTCAAGCATGTGCATGTAAGACTATAGCTTATTCTAAATCCCTAATTTGTCCTTCTAAAAGCTAGTTAGCCCTTGAGGCAAATTGGGTTGGCCATTTGAAGGGCATTCACGCTCAATTGAAGAGAGAAGGAAAATGAGGGTCCACTTGGCTGTCTTCATCGGCTCTATTCCAATGATAAGCACATGCTTATAGCTTGCCTTCATTAATTGCTTTGGATTGAAAACTTTCATGAGTAACCACAAGCCATGTAAATGCTTGGATAAGAGGAATTCTGGGGAATTTAGTACATGCTCATTAATGCAATCTCTCTTTCATTCTCTCTTTCTCTTTCGTTCTCTCATTCTCTCTCTTTCCATCATTCCCCATCACCATCAACACCCCCTTCTCTCTCCCTTACCAGTTGGTCGAGCACCTCAAACTATAGCGCCCCGACCTGCTCGAGATGCGCAACAACCTGCGCTTGTCACGCCCCGACCCACTCAAGACACACGGCAACCTACGCTCATCGTCATTCATTTCCTAGGTCATTCACTTTTGATGTCCCAGGAGGTTAAATACGCAAGTGGAAGCATAAACAATTCATCCAATCAACAAACAATGATAGTTTTAACCACATTTATATATATATATATATACACACATATATATATATATGCATATGTAATGTCATTACAACATACCGGCTATTTATATCCAAACTTCAATGTCACTCGTTATGCCATTTCATGTTCAATCAAAATGTGCGGTCATTCGCACTTCCAAATGATTTTAGGGTTAGCCTAACTCCTCTATGCTACGAAGCGACTTGAAAAGGGTGGTATCCCCCACGCGCCTAGTATGCGTCCAAACTCAAGATACCATAGCTCGGGCTTGGCTAGTCACGATTAGGGCCTGAAAAAGGTTAAACAACGAGGAGTGAGATAAACTCAATGAGTGAACTCCCTAGACCTCGTGTAGGGAAGCCATTCACCTCGGAAATGCCCTAAACATGCAAGTTATCTATCGACGGCAAATCAATAGCAAAGCAACCTCTACTTTGCCTTAACTGTAACATAAATGGTTATTTCACTTCTTCAAAACCATCAATATGAGCATATAAACAATTTTTGAAACACCTCATACACTCAGGAGCCAAACATAAAAACATGCAATATAATTTAGTCATGCGCCCATGCCATGCAATAATCCAGACCTGCTCATATATTAATCTCATGTCACACGTGTGTAGACTAGCTTCTCAAAATATGCATTCATGCACTCATGCCATGCAATAATCCAGAACTACTCATATATCAATCTCAGATCACACTGTGCTGACTATAGCATCACTTCTTAAAATATGCATTCATGCACTCATGCACTTTTCACACAACCATGTCCAGATTATTATGGCAATTTAAGACCCAAGGTCAACCCAAAGGTTTGCAGTCATTTGGCGTAACTGGTCATCGTCTTGTCCCATCGGGCATGGCATCATCCTGCGTATGCATATGCCTCAGGACAACATTCCAATAAGGAGTTTCGTTTCAAAATCCATCCACAAACGGCATATGTTGACTTGGGGGCATTTGAACTTAATCAGGTATCGTCCCGCATAATCATACGCATTAGGACGGAACCATCACCTCTCATAATCATACGCATCAGTGATCACAAAAGCATACAATTGCCCTGCATAATCATATGCATCAGGGTATTTAAGTGATCACACGAGCATACAATCATCCTGCATAATCATACGCATCAAGGGTATTTAAGTGATCACACGAGCATACAATCACCCAAGCTCATTTCATATCTTTCTCATTGATCGATGAAAGTGTGTAATACTCATACAATATGCAACGGCACTAATTACATAAAACCATATCATGCTGTCATGCCACGTGATCACATCTCAATCATGCATTTGTCAAATTAATCATGCTTTTATCTCATGGCATATTATCTCATAGCAGCGCTTTAAACACTTTCATTATACTACCTTTTCACATATTCATGTATGCGCTAATTAGTCACATGCCATCATGTCATACTTGTATCTCATATCATATCACCCAAATACATCACTTGAACACTTCAACATGCCATCTTTCCACATACCTCACATGCTTATTAATTGGCTAGAATCAACGAATACCATAACCTTTATTATTTTCCCATTCTAACTGATACATAAGAATGCACTATATTCAACTTTAGCAATTAACAATACATCAATCAAATTATGATTCATGGCATATAGAACTCTCATCAAGGTAAGATAAATCATTACAATTATGTATAAGTTATTAGAATAATCTATCATAAGCTGTCGTAACTATACAATGACTTATCACATTATTATAACATGTCATCATAACTTAACACTTATCACATATCACAACATAATAACTTATCGCATCTCCACTTATCACCTTTCAATAGCTTATTGGATATCAGATAGGCTTAACACGATAACATAGTGGAAACACATGATAACCTATCACGATAACCTATTGACAAAGCATGATAACCTATTCCAATAACCTATCGGCAAAGCATGATAACCTATTGGAACCCTATGATCACTTATCATGCAAAACCCACTTATCACATCAACAAAACATCATTTAACCTTAATCTAGTCCTAAACTAACTCCAAAATGCAATAAAAACCCTATTCAAGGGCTAGAAAACCACTCACTCCCGATTCCAAGCTCAATAAGTGACGGCGAAGGTGCGACAAGGGTTGGATGGCCGTCATGGTGCTTAGTGGTGGCTGGTCACCTTCCAAAGAGATCACGACAAGGCTGGGGTCGGCGGCACGGCTCACAGTGAGGCTCGGCGAGGCTTGGTGGTGGCCGGTTGATGCTTGGCAACCCATAACAAGGCCAAAAGATAGTGGCATGAGGTGGTAAGGACATCAGTTTAGCCACGACAACGATAAGGGCGTGCGGCTTCTAGTGGTTCACGGTGGCTCCAACCAAGAGGAAAAGAGAGGGATATGGGTGTGAGATGAGGGATGGGGAGGATGAGAAGGTTTAGCTAGTGCAAGGAAATGGAGAGACAGAGTGAGTGAGTGAAAATTCTTCCAAAGGGAGAGAGAGAGAGAGAGAGAGAGAGAGAGAGAGAAATGAGAGAATGAGAGAGAAAAGGGTGGCTGAATGAGCTAGGGGAGAGAGAGAAAGATTGATGCACAAGTCTAGGCCATTGGATGGCCAAGATGCATTCTTTCTCCCTAAGACAAGAATGGAGGGTCAAGATTGCTTCTTATTTTGCTTCCTCCCCAAGTTCTATTAATGTCATTTATTGCAAATTAAATGAACTCATCATGCCTAGGCTAGAAAATAGGATAGTTAGGCTTAGCTAGGTAGGGTAGGCTAGGTATGCCATCATCTTCTCTCTCCTTAGGATTGGGCACCCATCTCTTGTTTAATTAGGTAGAATGGCAAAATGATAATTTCACAAGCCCCGGTACTATTCACGCACATGGACATTAATGAGGGACTTGAAAAGATAAAAAAAAAAAAAAAAAAGAGGCTTGGGTGTCCCATTGACTCCTTTGGGCTGCCCATCTTAGGTGTGAGGCCCATTGGGTTGCACACCTTGGGCTTGGGCCCACTTGTGGGCCTGGCCCACATGGGTCCTCGTCCATGGCCCATTTCCACATTTCTTAATTTTTACGTCCCATCAATGAAAAATCGAGTTTTTGCCCAAAAGTGGCATTCTCGGCATTTTCGTGGCCTATCGATCCCCATTGCAATCCCGCTATCAAGATTTGCCACTATTGTAATCCCGTTCCAAAAATTGGGATTGGATGGAGGATTTTATAGCGCTCGTTGTCATTCATTTCCTTTAGGTTATTTGATTGCGACGTCTCAAGAGGCATCGCCGACCCAATCGTTTTATTCGATTAAATACGCAAGCTGAAGCATAAATAATTCACCTAAGTCTCCAAGTGCGACCACGACCTTTACCAAAAAGGGGTTTGGGGTAAACCTAGCACCTCTAGTATTATGAGGGTGGTCCAAAAAGTATTACTAACCGCATTACCACCTAACTATCTATGGGCTCCAGAATCCAGGGCTATGGCTCAACGATCATATCAGGATCAAGCTCGGGATCGGACACCTCCCCATCAAGAACATCCATATCCATGGCATCCCGATTGATGCCTCCCCCTGATCCTCAAGCACTCGGAGTCCATCAAACCGCGGATGAGACCGTGTCTTTCATCTCCTACCAAAATATACCAAGCTACACAATGATAAACCACTAGATTAGGAGGTCCCTCATCGACCTAGACGGTCATGACGTAGCGCATGTAATGCGCATCGGTCTCCCCTATCGGATACTCAGTGACCTCCTAACTATGCTCTACGTGTGACATCCTCAAAATTCGACCATATTCAAGATATGATACGGGGTTTACTTCTATCAATGCGTAATTAGTAGAATTACACTTTAAATTGGTTTGTAAGCCATTCAAGAGTGTTAAACCTATTGAGAAAGGCAATTTAGGATTTCGATGTGCATGACCAAAGAACTTTTTGTAAGCCATTCAAGAGTGTTAAACCTATTGAGAAAGGCAATTTAGGATTTCGATGTGTATGACCAAAGAACTTGACCATGGATTGACAATTCGATCATAAGGATCGATAAGGGACAAACTTAAGCTGTTTCAAACCGATCTAGGAATAGTTATAGATTAATAATAGTATATATTGGATTGTGGATGATTTCGTATAATTACTATATTAATTACGAACAACCCTAAACCAATTCCAAATGATCGTGTACTTTGGAATGAGCAATTGACCCCTCACGATCACATGACAACCGAAGATCATCTATCAATTAAAATGGGCTTAGGCGTGGATTGATATCAAATCAACCATGGGTCAAATTCATGAAACTCCTTAACGCCGCCCGTTGGTATTATAAAGGATTAAGAGACAACAATTGGACATTACTTAATCAAATTCCTTATTTATCGGTAAACCCTGAATTTTGGATAAATGGAATTGGGTCGAAAATTGGAAGCATAAGGGGGCCCACGAATTTGGAAAGGCCCAATGGGCCACATTCCTTTAAATTTCATCCACAAGGGCCCAAATAGAGGAAATTACAATTTTCCCCTTTAAGGCCCATTAAGCTTGTTTAGGCCCAAATTAGATTAATTAAGCCGAAGTCCAAGTTTGTCAAGCCCAAGGATAAGTCCATTAAGACAATTGGGCCATTTTGGACCTGGCCCATGTGCGTAAACAGTAACCTACATGAATAGTGCGCGTGAACAATAACCTAACTTCTAAAAGGCTTTGACTTTTGTGGCAAGATGGAGGGATAGGATCTATTCTTGCTCCCCAAGTTAGGACAATAAGTCAAGGGGCATTGAATGGCCAACTTCTTCCCCAAGTTTTCCTCTTTTTCCATCATTTCTCTCACATTCTCTCTCTACCCCTCATTTGGACGAATTTTCCTCCATCACTTTCCCTCATCACATACCCATTTCTCTCTCTTTTCCCCCTTGGTTGTAGTTGCCATGAGCCACCATCCACCGTTCAGCTCGCCAGGCTACCCTTGTCGCGAGATCTCACCGTGCCGTCATTCCCGCGTGTTGGCCACGAGTCCCATGCCATTGCCAGTCCTCCCTCAAGTCATGTGCTATTGTTCCTTGGTTGTTTTAGCCTTGCCGTGAGCTAGCCACCACCGATCAGCCACCGCCGCACCTTGTGGAGCCTCACCGAGAGCCGCCACCACGCCATGAGCCTTGCCGCCGCTTGCCTTGGCCTAGTTTTGGAAGTGAGTAGCTTCTTAACCCTTGATTAGGGCGATATTGCGCTAAGGAGTAGAGTTAAGATTGGTTTATGGTTAATGGTGATTAGATTATGTGATAAGTGGATTAAAGTGATAAATAGTGGTCATAAGCTTTCATGATAGGTGATAAGTGGATGCGATAAGTGATAGTTAGATGTGATAAGCTATCTCGATAGGCTATGGTGAGGTGTGATAAGTTATCGTCATAGGTTACTACTAGATGCGATAAGCTATAGTTATAAGTTATCGTTGGATGCAATAACCTATCTTGATTCTGATAAATGCGTATTATGTTGTGGCTTTTTATGTGATATGTGTTTACTAAAGCCTAATTTTAAAGATAGTAGATGCTTATGCAATCTTTATTTTGGAAATGATAAGTGTTCTTTATGTTGTGATTTATAAAGTGTATATGCTTGTTGAATGCTAGTTTTTAAAGATGTTATATGCCTATGCAATTCTAAAGTTGAAAAGGGGAAGCATTCGTAGCATTCTATAATTATAAGTAATGAAAGACTATTTTAAAAGATAATATGCTAAGGTTGTTTGATATGATATTGTCATTGGAAGCGACTTGTGATGTTATTGGATGTGCTTGTTCTATGTGATATTCTTTGGTATTAATGACAATGTTTTATATGTGTTCATTAGAAGTAGTCTTTACACATATGTTCATTGTCCATGGTCAATGCGTGAGAACACTCCGAGCCTCCGAGACGGGATATACGATGGTTCTTGGACGTGCATGGAAGCACGCCGAGTCCAGTCTCTCTCTTGGATTGGCGATACTAAGGCGTATCATTCCCGAACCAAGTTTGGTACTAAATCGGTGATTATGTCACAACGGGTCGGTCCTTCTTGGCCTCGGTGCAATATTGAGACATATCATTCCCGAGCTAAGTTTGGTACTAGGCCGGTGATCATGTCACGACAAATTGGTTCTTTCTTGGTCTCAGCGTGATTTCGAGGCGTATTGTTTCCGATTCGAATTGGACTTAGGCCGATGCTCAACGTAACGGGTCAAACCATGGATTCTCATTTTGTGCTCGGCACATTTTATTGATGTAGTTTCGATAGATCATGAGACACACTCCGTCTAGCACGCCATTGAGGCATTCATACTTGGCCAATGAGAAAAAAACAATGGACTTGAGTGATGATATGCTCGTGTGATCACATAAATGCCCCGATGCGTATGATTATGCGGGGTGATGCTTCCATCTTGATGCGTATGATTATACGGGACAATGCCCGATTAAGTTCGGATGCCCCCAAGTCAACGTGATGCCGTTCGCGGATAGATTTTGGAACGAAGCTCTTTAATGGAATGCCGTCCTGAGGCATATGAGTACGCGGGATGTTGCTGTGCTCGATGGGGGCGAGACAATACTTGGTTACGCCGAATGACTGTGAACCTTTGGGTTGGCCTTGGGTCCCAAGTGACTGTAATAATCTGGACATGGTTGTGTGAAAAGTGCATGAGTGCATGAATGCATATTTTGAGAAGTGATGCTATTGTTGGCACACGTGTGATTTGAGATTGATATATGAACAAGTCCGAATTATTGCATGGCATGGGCATGGCTATATTATATTGCGTAGCATGGTCTCAAGGATAGCATGGTAGTTTGGGATGCCATGATATTCTTGAGACGTCAACGTGTGTAAAGTGCACGAATGTTAAAAGCATATGATGAGAATGATGCCATAGTCTGCACATGTGTAGCATGGATATATATGAGTAACATGAGAAAAGTGCATGAATTAAATGTCATTTCAGTGACTTATGTGGCACATGCAGGCTTTAGTCGACCTTGTTTATTAATTGAGAGACATGAGGAAATCTTGTAGGTCGATATTCGAGTCAGAAAGGCATGGATAAAGTTGTGGATTTGTACGCCTTTGATTAGGACTCATGAGATTTAAGTTGCTGCATTGTGCATGGAATTATTTTTATTCATGCATGGATTATAAAATTGTGTTCTGATGTATGCCTTTTACTATCCCTATTGTTTGTTAATGGTTGGGAGATGTTTGTTCTGCTTATGCTTGCGTATAATCAAAAGATAAAATGAATGGGTCGGCAACACATCCTAGGACGTCGCAATTCCATGACCGAAGATCAAGGGATGCCGCGCGCTCGAGGGTCGGGACGTGACATCCCCGCGCGATTGGTATTAGAGCATGGTCATTACGTGGAGTGATAAGGTGCGTTGGAAATTTTGGGATAGTTAGTTAGGAAAACAACCAATGCTTGTGATTGTTGATTGTTTTCTTGAATAGCTCTTCTAGATTCTTGAGCTTTGTGTTGGGATTGTAGAGCGAACTTTCGTCTAGAGCCCTTGTTAGATGTGTCTATCTAGAGATGGTTTTATTAAATATAGGAACAAGCGCCCCATGGACACTATCAGCGACTTAGCTTGGTGATATGGGGAATGAACGGGTGAGAGAGCGGCCGGGGTTCGATCCTCGGAAGGGGCAACGAGGTTGCCTTGTAAATAGATTAAAGAAATTTTGCATCCTTTACTTTTATTAAAGGCTATTTAGGAATCGTGGTGAACACGTCAGATGAATAACCTAAGGATACCAAGAGAAATGACATAAGAGGATTCCGTGTATAAAAGATTTTGGGATGGTTTAAGATTGAACATCCAAAAAGCCAGTTGGTGCCCCTGAACCTGAAGGATAAGCAAGCCTATGATAGTGCACTACTAGGATGGGTGACCTCTTGGGAAAGTGCCTATACTAGGATAAGCAAGTCTATGCAACTTAAATCTCACGAGTCCTAATCAAAGGCGTACAAATCCACAACTTTATCCGTGTCTTTCTGACTTGAATATCGACCTGCGGGACTTCTTCATGTCTCTCAATTCATAAACAGGGTCGATCAAAGCATGGATGTGCCACATAGGTCATTAAAATGACATTTAATTCATGCACTTTTATCATGTAACTCATATATATCCATGCTACACGTGTGCAGACTATGGCATCATTCTCATCATATGCATTAAGCATGCATGCACTTTACACACATTCATGTCTCAAGATCATCATGGCATCCCATATTACCTTGTTCCTCAAGACCATGCTGCCAAATATAATATAGTCAAGTGCCCATGCCATGCAATAATCCAAACCTGATCACATACAAATCTCATGCACTTTCCACACAGATATGTCCAGATTATTACCGCCGTTCAGGGTCCAAGGCCAACTCGAAGGTTCGCAGTCATCCGGCGTCACCGGGCATCGTCTCACCCCATCGAGCGTGGCAACATCCCACGTATTCATACGCCTCAGGACTGCATTCCATTCAGGAGCCTCGTTCTGAAATCCATACACGAACGACATCCCATTGACTTGGGGGCACAGAACTTATTTAGGTATCATCCCACATAATCATATGCATTAAGACGGAACCATCACCCCCCATAATCGTACGCATCGGGACATTTATGTGATTACATGAGCATACCGTCACTTAAGCCCATTGTTTTCTTTCTCATTAGCCAAGTATGAATGCCCCTATGGCGTGCTAGGCGGAGTGTGTCTCATGATCTATCGAAACTATATCAACAAAATATGCCAAGCACGAAACGAGAGTCTGTGGTTTGACACGATATGTTGAGCACCTGCCTAAGTCAATTCGAATTGGAAACGATACGCCTCGAAATCACGCCGAGACCAAGAAAGAACCAAGCCGTCGTAACATGATTACCGGCCTATTACTAAACTTAGCTCGGGAACGATACATCTCAATATCGCACCGAGGCCAAGAAGGACCGACCCATTGTGACATGATCACCGATTTAGTACCAAACTCAGTTCAGCAACGATACGCCTCAGTATCGCCAATCCAAGAGAGAGACTTGACCCGGCGTGTTTCCACGCACGTCCAAGAACCACTGTATATCCCATCTCGGAGGCTCGGAGTGTTCTTGTGCATTGATTGAGCATGGACAATGAACATATGTGTAAAGAGTACTTCTAATGAACACATATAAAACATTGCCATTAATACCAAAGAATATCACATAGAAGATAGTCGCTTCCAATGACAATATCATATTGAACAACCTTAGCATATTACCTTTGAAAATAGTCTCTCATTACTTATAATTATAGAATGCTACGAATGCTTGCCTTTTTCAACTTTGGAATTGCATAGGCATGTAACATATTTAAAAACTAGCATTCAACAAGCATGTTCACTTTATAATTCACAACATAAAGAACACTTATCATAATCAAGATAGGTTATCGCATCCAACAATAACTTATAGCTATAGCTTATCACATCTAATTATAATGTATCACGATAGCTTATCACTTTCAACGATAGCCTATCATGATAACTTATCACATCTAACTATCACTTATCGCATCCACTTATCACCTATCGTGATAGCTTATAACCACTACTTGTCACTTTAATCCACTTATTACATAATCTAATCACTATTAACCATAAACCAATCCTAACTCTACTCCTAAGCGCAATTACCTCCATAATCAAGGGTTATGAAGCTACTCGCTTCCAAAACTAGGCCATGGCAAGTGGCGGCGATGGCAGCAAGGCTCACAATGTGGTGGCGGCACTTAGTGAAGCTCCACAAGGCACGGTGGTGGCTGATCGGCCGTCGCTAGCCCATGGCAAGGCTAGAACAGCCAAGGAACAGTTGCACACGGCTTGAGGGAGGTCCGGCAATGGCTTGGGACTTGCGGCCAACACGCAGAAGGACGGCACTGTGAGATCTAGTGGTAAGGGTAGCCCGATAAGCTGAACGGTGGACGGTGGCTCACGGCCACCACAACCAAGGGGGAAAACAGAGAGAAAGTGAGAGAAATGATACGGAAAAGCCAAAGCCTTCTAGATGCTAGGTTACTGTTCACATGCACTATTCACGTAGGTTACTGTTCACGCACATGGGCCATGTCCAAAATGGCCCAATTGTTTTAATGGGCTTGATAAAGTTGGGTTGGGACTTCATTAATCCAATTTGGGCCTAAACAAGCTTAATGGGCCTTAAAGGACAAAACTGTAATTTCCATCTATTTGGGCCCTTGTGGATGAATTTTAAATGGAATGTGGCCCATTGGGCCTTTCCAAATTCGTAGGCCCCCTTTGAGCTTCCAATTTCCGGCATAATTCCACTTATCCAAAATTCGAGGTTTACTGATAAATAAGGAATTTGATTAAGTAATGTCCAATGGTTGTCTTCTAATCCTCTATAAAACCAATGGACGGTCTTTAAGAGTTTCGTGAGTTCGACCCATGGTTGATTCGATATCAATCCACGTTTAGGCCTTTTTCTATTCATTGATGATCTTCGGTTGTCATGTAATCGTGATGGTCAATTACTCATTCCAAAGTACATAATCATTTGGAATTGGTTGAGGGTTGTTCGTAATTAATATAGTAATCGTGCGGAGTTAGCCGCAATTTGATTATATACTATTATTGAATCGATGTATAACCGTTCCTAGATCGATTTGAAATGGCTTAAGATCGTCCCTCAATGATTCTTGTGGTCTAATTGTCAATCCATGGTTGAGTTCTCTAGTCATACACATCAAAATTCTAAATTGCCTTTCCTAAAAGGTTTAACACTTTTGAATGGTTCACGAATCAATTCAAAGTGTAATTCTACTAATTGCGCATTGATAGAAGTGAACCCCTTATCATATCTTGAATAGGGTCTAATTTTGAGAATGTGACACTCTCTTCCAAGTTTTCTTCTTCTTCTCTCATTTCCCTCAATTCTCTCACACTCTCTATCTCATCTCCCTTGACTGAGCCCCCTCCCCCTCATTCCCTCTCTCTCAGCTCCCTTCACCTCGCCTCATGCCATCATCTCATCTCCCTTGGTGCCACCATCCGTCGTGCCGAGCTGCAGTTCATCTCACCGTGGACCACTGTCCACCACCCTTACTGAGTCACGCCCTTACCACCTCACCATGAGCCGTTGCCTTATGCCCTTATGCCGTCCTCACATTCACCTTCGCCGCCTCACCAAACCATCACCGTACCATGCCATCCTTACACCGTTGCTGCCTCACCACTAACGCCTCAAGTCTATGAGTCCCATGCCCTTGCATTGCCCTTACACCGTCAGCCTCATAGTTGCCACTTATCGTCAGGCTATATTCGAACCATGAATAACTTCTTAACCCTTATTTAGGGTAGTGGTTGCACTTAGGATTTGGGTTAAATTAAGGCAGCTA
The DNA here is from genome assembly GCA_017140595.1 of Eucalyptus curtisii. Lineage (NCBI taxonomy): Eukaryota > Viridiplantae > Streptophyta > Magnoliopsida > Myrtales > Myrtaceae > Eucalyptus > Eucalyptus curtisii. The sequence goes on from CM029495.1 coordinate 16,044,356, forward strand.
TCATGATAAGTGATAAGTGCAAGCGGTAAGCTATCATGATAAGTGATAAATACTAGTGATAGACTATCATGATAGGTGATGAGGGCAAATGATAAGCTATCACGATAGGTAATAAGTGCAAGTGATAACTTATAAAAAAATGTGATAAATGTTTATTATATTTGAATTTTAAATGTGATAAGTACTTAAATTCAAATTTTTAGAATGCTAAGTGTTTATTATATTATATATTTAAAGGTGATATGTGCTTATAAAGTCATCATTTTAAAAATAATAAGTGCTTTCAAAATATTATTTTGAAAGGTGAGATGCTAAGTTCATAAATGAATTCATGATGTGGTATGATATGTTATGAGGTTGATGCATGATTTTTTTGGTAGAAAAATAATTGTTGGATGATCATGCAAGATTATTTCATGGCATTTTCGTGTGCGAATATTGCCAGTGTGTAATGTGTGAGCATTAAACACTATTGTATTAGCTAATGAGAAAGATAAAAATTGGCTTAAGTGATTGAGGTGCTCGTGTGATCACATATTGGTTTTGTACTCATATGAATACGAGAGATGATGCTCAATGGATTTTGGATGCCCTCACTTCAATGGGATGTCGTTCACGGATGGATTTCGGAACAAAGCTCCTTAATTGAAATGCCGTCTTTGAGTAAGGTCGAGACGTTGCTATGCCTGATACGGTAAGAAGATGCTCGGTTACGCAGGAAGACTACTGATGCGAGTGTCAATCGTGGCCGAGAGCGATCGTAATAGTTTGGAATCATGCTCTTGAAAATAGCATAGTAGTATGTGATGCCATGCGATTCTCGAGACACCACCTGTGCAAAGTGCATGAATGCTAAATGCATATTATGAGAGTGACGTTATGGCTTGCACATATATGGCATGGATATATATATGAGTTGCGTGAGACGCGCGAGTTAATTATTGTATTAATGACTTATGTGGCATGTGCTTGCTTGATCGACCATGTCTATGATTTGAGAGGTACGTTGATCGTGCATGTTTAAGGCATCTCTAAGGCGAAGTACCTTCCTATGCGAGGATTAGGGAGTTTATTTATTGAGTATATCTCATTCATTGTTGTTTAAATGTATATATTAATGAAAGGGTGTTTTGATAAGTGTTCTACGATGCCCTCTTAATGTGAATGTTTGGGTGGTGTTAATTCTGCTTCTGCTTTTGTATAATCAAAAGATAAAATGAATGGATTGGCGATGCTTCCAAGGACGTCGCAATTAAATGACCAAAGGATAGGAAGAAATGCCACGCATTTGAGAGTTGAGGTGTGACATCCCGCCCTTTTGTTGGTATTAGAGCATGGTTATTACCTAGAGTGATAAGATACACTGAGACTTTGGGATAGTTAGTTAGGAACACAAATGATTCTCAAGGGCAACTCCGAGCCAAGCAAGTGCTAGGGAAAGGGCATAAGAGGATCCCGGGTTGGATGTGATTAAGCAAGCCTTAGAGGCAATGGGAAATTTGATGGGACGACAGGCTCCAAGTTAGGTTGCTGCTGTCGCCACCATTACTGCTCCCAATGATGCCTCATTAGCTAGAGATGGGAATGACGACCGGCGAATGCATAAGCTAGTGGAGTAGTTTATAAAGCTGAAGCTGCCACAGTTTGCTGGAAAGATTGATCGTGAGCCTACTTCCTCATTAGTCAAGGAGCTAGAAACGACTTTTGCACTACTGAGGTGCACTGAAGGTGATAAGGTGACATTGATTGTGTACCAACTTCAAGGTAATGCTAATGATTGGTGGGAAGCTACTCGAAAGAGGGTCTTTTCCAAAGGTATAGTCCCGACTTGGGGTGCCTGCCTTGAAACGTTCAACAAAAAAGTACTTTTCCAAGTTGTGGGAGATCATAAGATGGCTGAATTTCTACAACTTTGCCAAAATGACCTATCTATTGAACAGTATGAAGCCAAGATTGCTGAGTTGTCGAAGTACGTGCCAAGGATGATCGACGATCAAGTAGATAGAGCAAGGAGATTCCGGGATGGCCTAAAATCGGAAACCCGCAGCCACTTGGTGCCTCAAACTTGAAGGACTATGACGAGTTGTATGAAAGAGCTTATCTGATTGAAAGGGATCTAATAGAGAGCACCATCAGCTTGGGAAGAAGTTGATGACCAAAGGAAAGCACTTCATCCTTCCCAACAGAATGAATAGCGTTAAGAACGGATGCCAATTCTATGGTAGATATCATGGGATGGCCCCAAGGCCCTTTAAGACTGGAGTGTGCTTCGGGTATGGCCAAAATGGCCATCAAATACAATATTGCCCATGTGGCTGCAGATTTGATGGCCATTTTGGCCATTTTGGCCATTTTCTTCTTCATGAAATGCCGTAAGCTAGTTTCTCATGCAAATTCTTCTTTATTTCCCCCGTGTTCGCACAATTGGTCAATGAGGGGAGCAAAGAACTCCCACCAACGAAGACCTTGACCCATGTCAGCCATCCGCTTCTCCTCAGCTGGCGACCAACAAAGACCCTGACTTTACAAGTGCAGCCACATTTTCCTCCTCAGCTTGACACAAATTGAAGACTTGGACTGCAAATGCAGCCACGCCCTTGCATTAGCAAGGTATCTCACGCCAAGACACGAATCCACGGGCTGTCTCTCCCTTCTGCTGCCACAAAATTGAATAAAAAAGGTTGACTAAGATAGTCAACAGCGGACAAGCCGAAGCAGAGAAGAGGCCGTCTCTTCTCTTTTTCCCTCACCACAACTTCATTCGTCCATAAAAGTTCTCAGCAAGTCTTCAGCCAAAAACTTTCACAGCTTCATCCTTGTATTGCTCCTTGACGCCGGCCACTTGTTCCACCCCACCACATCTCCATCTTGGCGTTATTTTCACCATCGACCAGGAGCTCGCGTCGCCTCACTACTCCACCACCAACTCGCACCGTCATGTTGCTCCGCCACCAGCCTTCATCACCAAGGATTCAAGTCAAGTAGACGTCGACTATTCTCTACTACGTGAATTCCATCATTGCGTAATAAGACGTGTTCCTTCGGAATCCTACAGATTACCATTATTTCCATGACATTCGCGTTATTTGGTAAATTTGGAAGTCGTTTGGAATGACCACAAATCGAAAGGGGGAGTGAAATACGTGATTTTTATCATGGTCAAATTGGTTTGTGAACCCATGACTTTACTGATTTTGGTGTTGCAGAATTTTGGGGCTTTACATACGAATTTCGGGGTGAAACCATGAATTTGATTATGATCAACGCGAGTCATGTTTACGACGTCAATTGTACGAAATGTTTCTACCGAGGGGGGGGGGTGTGTGTACCATATTTTCCAGATTTTGATTTCACTTTGTCTTATACTATAATGCTGGATTTCGGAATTGAATTACCTCCCTTGCATTAGCAGGGTGAAAAATATTTTAGAATTAAACTATTGGATTGCTGCACCATGATATTCAATCGACGGATGCCGTCGATCCACATTGACGACTGTGATATCAAGATTTCACCGGGCCTCGAATACGTAACGGTCCGAGACGGGTCAACGAGTGTGTCATCAAACTACGTCGTTGGCAACACTTACAGCCCAAGTTTCATTACCACTCTCGTTGTACCAAGAGGTCACATATGGTCACACTCTTGCAATGGCACCTAGTCTAAAATTTTCTCGCTTAATGTGGTCAGCTATGAAGACAAACGTTAACCCCAAGCTACCCCGCAAATCAACCAAACTGGAGACCTAGATTACGTGCGCCTCGCCACGGTTGTTCCTCTCCTCGAATAGCCATACGAGCAGCCACATCATCAGCATGCTTTATTTCTTTCTGTTGGCCATGCAGCAGCCCATGCACACGTCCAATTGGGAGTCAATTAAAGAGAAATAGTTGACCAAGAGGTAGCCAGAAGCTGCCACATCTCTTCCCCTCCACAGGACAGCAAGTGAAGGCCTTGGCCATGCATGAAGCCACGTTCCCCTCCAGTTGCCGCTCGCCCAAATGGCTGCCAACTCAGCCACATTGTTGACTATCAAAGTTAACAAGTGGAGATTACAAGGCCAGCAGAAGGCCCCTCTTTCTTCTTCACATCTCTCTCGGCACTTTGTATTCCCCCCTTCAGCGGCATTTCAGCCCAAACACCCAAACCGTTCTGCTCGTGTCTTGGTGCCGACCACCGCACCAGCAGCCAACCGCACGCCGCCAGCCCTTCGCCACCAGCTGTACCCTTGCTCAGCCGCATCGCCGTCCCTCAGCTTGCTGCCGACCAGGAGAACTCGTGTGCGTCATTCCCAAGCAGTGTCGTCTTCAGCCAGCAGCTCCACCGCGCGTTGTTGTCGCCTCGCCCCGCCATAGCCACACCCGCCGCTCACCTTTTAAGGACCCGAGGCAAGTTGTGGTCTTATCATTCTATATTGTGCAAAAATATCCTACTTGTGTGTATGGGTTAGGATTGGTGAGAGTTCCAGTCCGAATGTGATAGGCAAGTCAGAAATTAAATACGTTGGATGAACGGGAGTTGGATGGTTGGTTGGGCAATTGCAGATCGCCAGGGGTGTGGTAGCTGGTGCCGCATGCATGTAGATTAGGAAATGCGTTGGCCATCGGATAGATGGTACAAAATTAGCACTAGTCAATCTTGTAGGCGGTCTGGTCCAAATTGTTGTTGTCCGATGCTTGAAAGGTGCAACGTATAGATGGCACGGATTTGTTCTCAGCAAGATGAGCTGATTTCTCTGTCAAGTTACCCCGTTGTGTGCGTGACGATCATCGGCAAGATTGGCACGGGTTCTCAGGTGTGAAGCCATGGGTTCTAATAGTCGTAGGATGGCTAAACCGGTTTTTGGTATAGTTGATTTGGCTGGTCGATCCTGTTTTGTTGTAGTTATGTTTGGATTAAGGTACATTGGACGTGTATTGCTTAGGGTCAAATGCTAAAAGACTTTAGGTGAGTCGTCGTAATTGAGTGGAACAAAATAAAAAGGGGTGCGAACCTCGGTTAGACGATCAGATTCGATTAAACGTCCATAGTAGTTCGTGTTAGACGTGCATGATGAAGACTTTAATAAAAACTTGTTAGGTGCTACGTCATGGTTGAAATGTTATTGATGCCATCAGTCCACATTGACGACGATGCCCCGGGTGTCGGGTTGTCTAGAGGGTCGTGATGGCAATGCCTCTAGATGCCTAGGGACAATGATGAGCCCCGAAGGTGCCCTGGGTGTTGGGATGCTTGGAAATGTGACGTAACATGTTCCGGATGCCTGGGGACATGATGAGTCCTGGAGGTCCTCGTGATGCCGGGAGGTGTGACAAACACGCTCTCGATGCCTGGTGTGACATCTTGATTTTTCCATTTCCGTTTTTAATAAAATGAGATGGGCATTTCATCTTCATGCATATAGTTCTTTTCCATGAGTTGGCCACTCATGTGAAAACTAGTCTATCAGGTGAAGCCGTTAAGAAATTCTAATACATTAGACTCGAGAATTTGACCAAGAAGCGATATTTCGACCGAGCTAATTGCAAGGGTCACTACGGCATAATTAAAAATCAATTAGAAACCGAAGATAGGTCGATTCGACAGAGGCATGTGATCAAGTGTTGGTTATTCTACCAGATTGCACAATTCTTGTCGATCCGCACTGGACCGGCTTTTCTGTCGATTGGGTATCCTATGCCCGTATTTGAAACCCTGAGATTACCCCGACAACCGAGAGTCGCTAATGTGTCAAAGATGTACATTGTGGCTTGAATTAATCAACCACAGGTCAAATGTATGAAAATTTCTAAAAGCTACAAATTTCTAAAAGCTACCCGCTAATGTGTCAAAGATGTACATTGTGGCTTGAACTGTTAAAGATGTACATCGTCGTCGCCGTCACCGCCCGTCCGCGTGCAAAGCCCGTGCGCGCGCTCGCCGGCCTGCCGTCTCCGCTTGAGCTCCAGCCGTCGTCTGTGACATCCCGATTTTACAATTCTGGTTTCAATTGAATAAGTCGGGCCTTTCATCTGCGCGCCTATAGCTCTCTTCTCTGAGTTGGCCACTCGCGAGATAACTAGTCTATCAGGTGAAGCCGTTAAGGAATCTAAACGCAATAGACTTGAGAATTCGACTAGGAACCAACTGCTCGACCGTGCTAATCTGCAAGGGTCATTACGGGTAGACCGATTAGAGACCGGAGATAGGTCGACTCGACAAAGGCATGTGATTAAGTGTGGGTGATTCCACACGATTGCACAAATCTTGTCGATCGACACTAGACCGATTTCTCTGTCGTTTTGGTACTTTCGTGTCCGTATTTGAAATCTTGAGATTTCCACAACAATCGAGAGTCGCCAATGTGTCGAAGATGTACTTTGTGGCTTGAAAATAATCAACCACGGGTCAATTGCACGAAAATTCCTAAAAGCTACCCGGTAGGTTAGGACGCGCTAAAGTCGCGCCCATTGAAATTAACCAAGAAATTGAACTCGATTTCAGAAATTGAAGGTTCGTCATGTCACAATTCATTTTAGGAACGTCGGCTCATCCTCGAACATTTTTCTACAAACCGAGATTTTTGGCAGAAAAGCAAAGTAAGGCCGTTTTTGTTCGAGATTGTTAGAGGGCCGTTTTTGATCAAATCTTTGGGATGCAAGTTGGATCATTTGACGGGGAAAAGTCATAAGAAGGTCGAGGACACATGGACCGATTTATTTGAGCTTCAATTGAGCTTCAATTGATTGGAATTAAGAGAGAATTGATTGGATTTGAAGTACATATGTCCAAAATTCGTAACTCCCATGGCACACAACATTTTGGACACTCAACCAAGCTTGTTGGGGAAGATTGGTGGCTGCAAAGGGCAGAGGGTGAGGGCCATGGATGGTGGGGGCAAGCCAAGGAGAGAGAGACAAGTGTTGAAAGCTAAGGACCCTTTGGGGTCCCCCTTGTTCAGCAGCTCTTCTTCGTCCTTGAATTGAGGCTTTCTCCATTGTGGTGGCTTGGAGAGACCTTGAGAGAACCAGAGAAAACCGAGCACACCAGCCCCTCCACCGTCGCATGCCCGCAAGGCCACCGTCGACCGTTTTCCTCCTCTCGTTTTCCCATCGTTCCGGTTTACGCTCCAGCCGACCTTTTGCCAAAGATCCATATAAAAAGTTAACTTCCCGGTTGAACAAGTGAACGAGCCACCCATTTCTATGAAGAGGACATCCAGACCGTTCCAACGAGCCCAACCTCGCCCGAACGGATCCGCCGTCCGTCCGGTACGCCGTCGTGAAGTTACTGGTCGCCGGTCCGTCGGTCCGCCTGGCGGTTGCCCGGTTTCGCCATTTCAGCGTTTTCTTCTGTTTTTCTTCCATTCCAACCCTACCTCCACCTATACCAACCACCAGCAGGTCCCCCTCACCCCGAGTGCTGCCGATTGCCGGCCAACCCCTCACCGGAGCTGGCCAAGCCCGTTCAAGCTCTGTCTCTCCTCCAGCAGTCCGGTTTTCAAAGTTGCAAAGGGAGTCCGAGATAGTGGTTGCTGTTCCAGCCCCGGATCCGCCCCAACCAGCAGCGAGCGAAGGTTGCGAAATGGGTATGACAGCAGCGTTTTGGCCCGTTTTGGCCGTCTTCCCGAGCCCGGATGCTCGGCCCGCTTTGAGGAAAGTTGATCCTCGCGTCGATCTCGTCGTTTTGTGTGAGTTTTGCTCACTAATGCCTTCTTAGTTTGCTAATTATATTTAAATTTTGATTAGTGTTAATTAAGTGTAATTAGGTGGTTAGATTAGAATTGATTAGCGATTATTAGTTAATTGCATTGCATATTAGTTAGGTGGTTAGTGTACTTAGATAGAGAATTGCCTATAGTATTTATTGGATGCTTCTTGGGATTTTTCCCGACCCTTATCGGGTGTTAATTAGGCAATTCGGGTCTAAATGGAATTTTTAGGAATTAAATATTAATTTTCAAAATTAATTAATTAATTAATTATTTTTCGGAAATTCAACCGGGATAGCCGGTGACCGGAATTTCGTGCGATTGTCGTGGTGCAGTCCGTTTATTTAATTGAGTTCTACGTTGTGCTGAATTAATTTAATTGTGGATTTTAGGATTTATTCCTAAATAGAATAATCTTTGGTAATTAATTGGAAAATAACCGGGCGTCGGTTGACAGCGCCAAAAATATTTTGGTGAACCATTAAATAGTGGGATTTTCTAAAAAGAAAAATATTGTATTTTGGCTAAGACCGACTGTGTACCCACACACGAGTATCTTTATCGGGAATGATAAGAATGGTGATTTGATTATTTTCAGCATACTATGAAAGTATGGCTAACGGCTTTCCGCGAGCTATTATATCATCTATCGGCTACAGCTTCACGGTGAGCTAAGATCATTTTATCGGCTTGTGCGAGCACGATCTATACATATATCAGCTTGTGGGAGCTAAGATCGTTTTATCAGCTTGTGCGAGCACGATCTATATATATTACAGCTTGTGCGAGCTATTATATTATCTATCAGTTACAGCTTTGGTGAGCTATTATATCAGTTACAGCTTTGGTGAGCTATTATATCAGTTACAGCTTTGGTGAGCTATCTATCTATACAGCTTGAACGAGCTACCGTCTATATATTACAGCTTTGGAGAGCATATGTCGTATTAACGACTGAATGATAGATAGTATGAAAGGATAGATAGTATGAATTGATAGATGGTACCAATCGTATGGTATCAATTGGATTGAAATGACCGTGAGTGGTCTTGTTGGTATGTAATCGACTAGGTCGATTTGATCGATGCCTCGATCGGTGATGTGATTGCTTGGATGTCTATTTGATATGTGCTAATATGCGGGTGGAATCGAGGCCAAGGTAAGTCTTTTGACTCATGTTGTGCATAGGCAACCCTAAGGTGTATTAGTTTACTAATCGGGTCTTAGGGGTAGAACTTGCGAGACGTAGTCTCATCCCGGTTTGGGGACAACATTTCGGGACCACGATGAAGAACCCGATGAGAAAGAACTCGAAGAGGAGTATTTGGAGGAGAACCCCGAGGATGATCCAAAGTAGGATCCCGATAACTTTTGCTGTAGAATCTATTTGAGTGGAAACCAACCTTTTTAGCATGACTTGTATATGTAAATAAGGGTGTTGGTTTTAAGGTTCAATTTTCTAGTCCTACTTGTATATCCCATTGCTTTATTGTGCGGGGATTTTTATAATCGCTTCCGCATGTGCATATAAAATGAAAAGGGTCGGCGATATGTAGTCCTGGGATATCGCATTTTAAAATCGACCAAAAATGAAGGATGGTCACGTGACCGAGGGTCGGGGCGTGACATCGTCTCTCCTCCATCCAACCGCTTGCTCGTCGTTTGCCAACCACCATCAAAGCTAGCCAGCCTCGCCGGAGCCGCCGTCCCGACCGCACAAGCTGCCGCCGTTCGTTCCCGCCGGTCCCGCGCCCAACCGACCGCCATGCCGCTCCTCCTCTCGCGACCAGCAACCGAACTTCTAGCTCTCCACCGGACCTTCAAGGCCCTTCTTAGGCGCCTTCGATCCTCTTTTGGTGCTGTCTCGAGGAGATTTGTCAACGGCCTTGCCATCCTCTTTGCCGGAGACTCGTCGGAAAGCGATTCCAATGAGTTTAGCTCACTAAACCTCGATTAGAGGGTTAATTATACTTAGGGAGGTTTAGTTTATGTTAAGTGTTATTAGTAATTAGTTTAATTTATTTAAGTGTAGATTAGATTAAGGTGTTTAATTAACTTAAAGTGTGTTTAATTTAGGGCTAAGTGGATGTTTATACCAATATAAGTCTTGATGTGACTTAAAGGAATTTATTTTTGATTAAATAAATATTTCAAAATTTTGTAATAATTTAATAATATATTATTATTCGAAATTATTAAAATATTATTATTTAATTATTTTCGGAATAAATTTAATTATTTAATAAATTTTGAAAATTATTTTGGGACCCTAAATTCTTAGAATTTCGCGCGGATCGCTGCTGTATATTCAGATTTTGAATTTGATGAATGGATAATGCAAATTGAGTGTTGATTGTGAAAAATATGGATTTTATTCAGAAAATCCCAAGTGTCGAGTTTTGATACCAAAATTGGATTTTAAGGATTATATTAAATAGTGGGGTTTGAAAAAGTGAGACAATGGTTTTTTGGTTCGAAATTAACGTGCCCCCTGTGGCACCCCTCGACATGGCCCTTGATCCGCTAGAGTCGCCACAGTTTGCTTTCACTTGTTCTAATCAATATACCACTCTAATACCATTTATAGTGGGTCCATAAATCTTAGGGGTTAATTTTTTTTTTTTTTTGAATTGGTCCCAGCGCAGTTCATATAATAGAAGCATAATCAATTCTCCATATCCCATACTCCAACAACAATAATGCAATGCACACCTACTACGCATCAGATAGAAAGATAGAGCCGAGCCACTTTTATTTACATAACTATGATGGACATCTCGGGTCGGTACAACAAAAAGGCCAAGGCTTTTAACTAAGCTCGGCTATAACCTAAAAGAACCCGACCCTATATCAGACATGTACACAAATCCATCATCAAGTGTTGGCTATCCAAAAAAGTGTCATCCTCTACCAGTCGTACACGCAATCACACCCAACCCAGTGCATCGGCCGATGGCGGCGGCAGCATCCCTATCATCACCCCCATCCTGTCGAACATGTACGGACAGGAACTCCTGGACTATAGGGCCATTAGCTAGACCCACATCGTACATAACCAAAACACGAACTCAGATAAACACCAGACCAGGAACACTAACACAGGAATGCTCTGAGCACTCAACCTCAACATCAAATGGTAAGCCATAGAAAGTACCACGCGTGACCGGTGGCAGAGGCATCTTTCAATCTGAAATGTTAATCCCCAAAGGGGTGAGTACAACCACTCAACAGTAAAGATCCACCAATCTACACGATGTATCAAACAGAACAATCAATGTATCACAAATAAGGCACATATCATCCATGCAAACAAGCATACATCTCCATGCAGTCATGCATATATCACCATGCAATCGTGCATATATCACTATGTAATTATACATATATCTCTATGCAATCATACATAAATCACCATGCCATCTCGCATATACCACCATGCGGTCATGTTTGTATTTCCATGAGATTCTTTCCATGCCATATGCACACACATATGCATTATTCATATCATCCACACAATCATGTGTATATCCCATGAGATCCATTCAAGCCTTCATGATCGCATTCTCAATGTCATATAGTATCAATTTACTTTCATAAGCAGATCACGCATCATGCCATATGCACACACCCATGAGCATAATTCAATTTCAAATTTTATCTTTCAAAAGGATCTCATTTCATTTTTCTTCCCAAGGACTAGTGTTTGCATCCCTCATTTATCGCTCGCACCCAACCTGGCATCGCGAGAAGCCTCCAGCACACACCTCCGGGCATCCGGCACACACCTCCGAGCATCTCGCACCCCAACTGGCATCACAAGGAATCCCCCTGGCACACACCTCTAGGGCTTCCGGCACACACCTCCGGGCATCTCGAAACTCCCGAGGACATCCAGCTCACACCTCCGGGCATCCGGCACCCACACTCCGAGCATCCCGACACTCCCAGGGCATCGTCGGCTCACACCTCCTACGGTATCATCATTATCACAATTTATAGTCACATATATGTCTCACTTTCAACATGGCATTTGATGCAATAATATTAAAGGTCTAAACCAGCTTTTGATGTTATATGACATGCTAAATGTCACCACATATGCAGCAAAATCAACCACTCAAGACATTGTATCACATAGAACAATTCATTTATTTTTTAAAATACAGCAATTTTCGGATAAAACATAATGCACTCCTTTAGTTAGAATTCTAGAAAAATTAGTAAACGGTCTTAATAAATTCTAGAAATTTGACATGTTATAGACGAGATCTAGAGAAAAATATTTCATGAAGAACACCATATCAAAAGAGCTTCATACAAATCGGGTTCATGCATCATAGCCATTAAAATTTCATAACATCGCCATTGCACAGTTTCATTCACAAATTCTGTAAAAACCATAAACTAGCTCCGAAAATTATGAAATTTTGATATGTTATAAAAAAATCTAGAGGTAAAAGTTTTGTGAAAAACTAAAAGTCAAATTCGTGATAGATTAAAAACTATAATCACCAGAACTGTCCCTAACCCCTCAGCAACGAATTCCAGATCTAATCATTTGGGATAAAAATCGTTTCACCGACCTACACTTGTCCGTTTCTTCTCAAATTTTGATATATTACTCTTCAACATGTCATATACAACTTTCATCAAGAATACAGGATCAAATTTCAACCGGACAATTTCATAAAATTCACAGAATCACACTAGGTCAACATAACGGTTTCCAGATCTAATTTCTTCAAAGAAATATAGTTTCACCAGCCTATACTTGTTCATTTCCTCTCAAATTTTGATATGTTACTCTCCAAGAATTCCTCTACAACTTTCATCAAGAAGTCGAAGTGAGATTCCAACTAGAAAATTGCATGCAGCTCACGAAATCACCAAAGGTCGGACTGTCTTTCCAGAAAACAGATTGCTAGGCTAAGACACTTCTCTCATAACTTCAAAAATTCCTCACCTCCACCACATCCGAAATTTACCATTCATCACACACAATCACAGCGAGCGAAGTGTAGATCAATGGACTCTACTTGCTTTAAATCCAACGAAAATCACAGCAAGCAAAAATGGCGGGGCTAGGCGGCGTCGACGGTCTCCTCCTCCCTTCACGGCTCACGCTCGGCTTCCCTTCTCTCGGCTTTCTCTCTCTCTCACACGACAACTCCTCCCCCTCGGTCAATCCGCTACTCCTCTTTCTAATTTTCTTTCCCTTCAATGATTAGCAATCATTAACCTTGCATGGCATTTTACACTTGGCTACAATGGATGGACATGTGGCTTATCTCCCTTGCCACTTGTAAATTTTCATGCAGGTTCATTGGCCATCCTTTGGGCCGACTCCTCCATCCGGTTCTTCCTTGGTCGACAGCCCATTGGGCTTCTTGGGCTGGTCGAACGGTGGGGCTGTGGGCTGGTTTTTGGGCTGGTTTGGCCTAAAAATTTCGGCCCACTCATTTTTTAATAATCTACCCTAAATCCCCACTTATAAAAATACCTAATTACAAGTTAATAGGGCCATAAAACTTTGTAACATAAATCCATAAAATCCAACTTATAAAGTTCATGGCCAAGAACAAAATTTTCCTTATCAAATTATCCTTTAGCACAATCTTTGATCATACATGGGCATAGGATATATTTCCAACCAAATAATTCTCCATTAAAATGCTCGGCCTTAACCTATTGTAATTCATTGGTCTAGAGGCCATAACACAATCCGATGGCACTTCATCACCTTTCCATAGGTCGTAATGCATCTAGAGATCGCTATGAAATTCTAGGATGCCACACCCCCACACACGTGAATAATTTCTGGAATATTTTTAATATGAAGAAAAATGGCCATGACCACTATTTTAAGTGGAAGCATTAAGTGAAATGCAAAATGTCATGGGCTGAGTATAAATTATTGTGTGATAATTAAGAGGAGATCGTCCTCGGCAGTTAAGCCGGAGTTGCCCCTATATGGGATGCCTTTACAATGGATGCGGGTCGCAGTAGATTCCGGGCCCATGCTCCTTTGGGAACGCCGTCGACGTAGTGACGAAGCCATACTCCAAGGTGGGGAGACGATGCCTAGCTATATGCTAGTAGATAGCCGAACTGCGAGTATGCTATGTTCATGTTTGATGATAAATGAAAATTGAAACGTGTGCTGAGTGTGATTATTGATTATATGAAAGTGATTGTGTTCCAATTGTTTAAATTCTTATGACTACCTATGATTTAGTTATTTGAGCTATACTAACATGCAAGAAGGAAATAAAGGTAAGGTAAGTCTTCTGTGTGAGGTGGCTAGGCCACCCTTAAGCGTATTTTCTTTCTAATAGGGGTTTAGGGGGTTGAACTTGCTGAGACAAGGTCTCACCTCGTTGTGGGCCAAAATTTCAGGATCGTAGATGGCGGAACCCTCGAAGCGTTATGGTATTCCCGTGCACATTATGGAGCAAAGTTTAGTTGTCCCAATCCTGATAGTCATTGGATCTATGAGCTTGTTAGGACCACGGTCTGAGTCCAGGAGGCCTTATTTGTCAGGGTGCCTCATAGATATAGGGCGTGGTTCCGCTTTGGAGCCAATGGTTTCAGGGTTGGACCCCTTGGTGGTTTTGAAATTCCACCTGCTATGATGGAAGCCATTCTAGGTGAGGGCGTAGCTGACCCTCCCGATGGTAGGGTGGAGGACCCATCGTCTCCAGAGGCTGTTCAGTCATAAGTGGGATCGGCGAATGAGTCCGACTAGTGGTCTAGGACTGTTCCTTCTTTTTGGTAAACCGATTTTTTGTTAGCTAACCCTTTTTGGTATATATGTAATCTCTAGAATGTTTATATATGAAAGCATGTTTGTTTATGTATGAGTTTTTTCCTACTTTCCTATCCCGTGAGTTTTTGTCTGGGGTTTTATATTAAGTTTCGCATGCGCATAATAAATTAATGGGGTCGGCGACACTACCTGGGAATGTCGCATTTGCATGACCATGGCGGGTTGTTTACGTGTCTCGGGGTTCGGGGTGTGACACTAGGGGACTGAAATATGAAACCGGAGGTCCTCATGATGCCAGTTGGGATGCGAGATGCTTGGAGGGATACAAACACAAGTCCCTCTGGAAGATGGCAGCAGTTAGAATTAAAGGTGAATCGATTACTGAATTGTTCTAACGGTTTATTTGCTTTCCTAATGTTTCACTTATGTTGTTCTTTCAGAGTTTTGGTATCCTAAGTCGTTTCGTTTTACATATTGCATGTTTAGAATGTTATAGGTTGAGTACCGATAGACTTGTGTAATATGGTTTGACAGGCTGTTATTGCTGAGTAGTCGTACTCACCCCTTGTGGGACTATTATATTTTAGAGATGTAGATATGCTGCTATAGCCCGCGTCTTCCAGTATGTTCTATGGCATTTCCATCGACCTTAGGTGGGACCAGACGAAGCATGTTGAACCCAATTTTCCGAACGTCACATTTATTTGGATTACGGTGATCCTCATCGTGGACGTTGGACTCACCATAGGCCCCGTGCTTATGGGGTTCATTGTCTTGTATGCCCGAGTCAACGGGTGTACGATGGGGTCACAGTTGCTTCTAGAGGATGATGACGACGGTTCGAGTGGGGTCGAGTACCAAACTTAGTTTGGGAACGATACGCCTCAATATTGCACCGAGGCTAAGAAGGACCGACCCATCGTGACATGATCACCGATTTAGTACCAAACTTGGTTCGGGAATGATACGCCTTAGTATCGCCGATCCAAGAGAGAGACTTGACCCAGCGTGCTTCCACGCACGTCCAAGAACCATCGTATATCCCGTCTCAAAGGCTCGAGTGTTCTCACACATTGACCATGGACAATGAACATATGTGTAAAGACTATTTCTAAACACATATAAAACATTGCCATTAATACAAAAGAACATCACCTAGAACAGGCACATCCAATAATAACCTTAGCATATTACCTTTCAAAATAGCCTTTCATTACTTATAATTATAGAATGCTACGAATGCTTGCCCTTTTCAAGTTTGGAAACACATAGGCATATAACATCTTTAAAAACTAGCATTCAACAAGCATATACACTTTAGAATTCACAACATAAAGAACACTTATCATTTCCAAAATAAGAGATTGCATAAGCATCTACTATCTTTAAAATTAGGCTTTAGTAAACACATATCACATTAAAAGCCACAACATAATACGCATTTATCAAAATCAAGATAGTTTATCGCATCCAACGATAACTTATAACTATAGCTTATCGCATCTAATGATAGCCTATGACGATAACTTATCGCACCTGATGATAGCCTATCATGATAGCTTATCATATCTAGCGATGGCCTATCACGATAGCTTATTACATCTAACGATAGCCTATGATGATAACTTATTGCACCTCACGATAGCCTATTGTGATAGCTTATCACATCTAACGATGGCATATCGCGATAGCATATCACATCTAACCATCACTTATCACGACAATCCAACGCATCCACTTATCATCTATCGTGATAGCTTATCACTACTACTTATCACTTTAATCTACTTATTACTTAATCTAATCACCATTAACCATGAACCAATCCTAACTCTACTCCTTAGCGCAATTACCGCTCTAATCAAGGGTTAGGAAATTACTCACTTCCAAAACTAGGCCACGACAAGCAACGGCAAGGCTCACGATGTGGTGGCGGCTCTCGGTGACGCTCCACAAGGCGCAGCGGTGTTGATTGGCGATCAGTAGCCCACAGCAAGGCTAGAACAGCCAAGGAATAGTAGCACACAACTTGAGGGAGGTCCAGCAATGGCTTGGGACTCGCGGCCAACATGTGGGAACGACGGCATGACGAGTCTTGCTGCAAGGATAGCTCAGTGAGCTGAACGGTGGACGGTGGCTCACGGCCACCACAACCAAGGGGGGAAACAGAGAGAAATGGGTATGAGATGAGGGAAAGTGATGGAGCAATGACCAAATGAGGGGTAGAGAGAGAAATGAGAGAAATGATGGAAAAAGAGGAAAACTTGGGGAAGAAGTTGGTCATTTAATGCCCCTTGACTTATTGTCCTAATTTGGGGAGCAAGAACACATCTTGGCCCTCCATTCCAACTTGGGGAGCAAGAATAAATCATATCCCTCCATCTTGCCACAAAAGTCAAAGCCTTCTAGAAGCTAGGTTACTGTTCACGCACACTACTCACGTAGGTTACTGTTCATGCACATGGACCGGATCTAAAATAGCCCAATTGTCTTAATGGGCTTGTCCTTGGGCTTGACAAACTTGGACTTGGGCTTAATTAATCCAATTTGGGCCTAAACAAGCTTAATGGGCCTTAAAGGGCAAAACTGTAATTTCCATCTATTTGGGTCCTTGTGGACGAAATTTAAAGGGAATGTGGCCCATTGGGCCGTTCCAAATTTGTGGGCCCCCTTTAGGCTTCCAATTTCTGGCCCAATTCTACTTATACAAAATTAAAGGTTTATTGATAAATAAGGAATTTTATTAAGTAATGTTTAATAGTTGTCTTTTAATCCTCTATAAAACCAACGGGCGGCCTTTAGGAGTTTCGTGAGTTCGACCCATGGTGATATCAATCCACGTTTATAGCCTTGTTCAATTCATGGATGATCTTCGGTTGTCATGTAATCGTGAGGGGTCAATTGCTCGTTCCAAAGTACACATTCATTTGGAATTGGTTTAGGGTCGATCGTAATTAATATAGTAATTGTACGGAATCACCCGCAATCCGATTATATATTATTATCAAATCGATCTATAACCGTTCCTAGATCGGTTTGAAACGGCTTAAGTTTCTCCCTCATCGATCCTTATGATCGAAATGTCAATCCATGGTTAAGTTCTTTGGTTGTGCACATCGAAATCCTAAATTGCCTTTCTTAATAGGTTTAACTCTCGTGAATGGCTCACAAACCAATTCAAAGTCTAATTCTACTAATTGCGCATTGATAGAAGTAAACCCATATCGTATCTTGAACAAGGTCAAATTTTGAGGATGTCACATGCAGCTTCCAATGGTTCATGGCAACTCCAACCAAGAGGAAAAAAGAGGGATATGGGCATGAGATGAGGGATGGCGAGGATGAGAGAGCTCGGCTAATAAAGGGAAAAAGGGAGAGAGTTTAAGGGAAAATTCATCCAAATGGGTGGAGAGAGAGAGAGAGAGAGAGAGAGAGAGAGAGAGAGAGAGAGAAAAGGGGTGGCTAAATGAGCTAGGGGAGAAAGAGAATAGGCCGAGCTCATGTCTAAGCCATTGGATGGCCAAGATACTTGTTCCCCAAGAAAAGAATGGAGGACCAATATTGCTTCTTGCAAAACTTCTCCTTCAAGTCTCATTTAATGCACCCATCATGCCTAAGCTAGAAATAGGGTAAATAGGATAGGGATGATGTCATCTTCTCTCTCCTCCTCACCCTTGAACGCCCAACATCTTCTTTATGCACATACTTTTTGTTTTATTAGGCTAGAAGGGCAAAATGGTAATTTCACCATCACTGGGTACTGTTCATGCACTATTCACACACATGAATCATTAATGAGAGACTTGAAATGACCAAAAAGGGCTTGGGGGGCCATGGGCTCCTTTGGGTTGCTCATCTTGGGCATGAAGCCCTTGGGCCGCCTACTTGGGCTTAGGCCTAATTGGGCCGTCCATGGTGGGCTTAGGCCCAATAGCCTCCCAACATGGGCTAGGGCCCGCTTAGGTTCTCAACGTGGGCCATGTCCACTTTTCTGAACTTTTACATCTCGTCAATGAAAAATCGAGTTTTCACCCCCAAAGTGGCCTTTTTGGCGTTTTCATGGTCTACCAATCCTCATTGTGATCCCATTCGGAAAATCAAGATCAAATTAAGGATGTCACAGTTTTGTTTGCTATTGTTTATTGCTATTTTGCTGCCGTTTGTTACTATTGTTACGTCATCATCTCTGTCATTTGCTAGTCATTGCTACCACTATTTTGCTGTTGTTCGAGGAAAGGGGATTTGGGTCGATTAGTAGCAATCTTTCTTCATTTGTTATACAGAGTACATAGTTTGTTATAGCTCCCACTATGGTTTTGCCAATAGTAAACCAAAGCTCCTTGACAAACATATCGAGGGCCCTCCTCACCTCCACTAGGATCTGTATCTTTTTTTTTTTTTTGTCTTTTTCATGATTCAGTGGAATTCTATTCGAGTATGGGTAGATGGTGATAGGTAGATTGCGGCATGAAAATGTAGAGAGAGAATCAATAGACAGAAATATCCTTAATGAGGGATGTTTCTTTTCAAATTTGAGCTGCTATAATTTTCTCCATGTAGTCAATAGATTTTATCTTTCTCAATCTTATCAAGCATATTAGTTTTTTTCACTCAGATCTGCCCAAAGGACAGGCCCTCTTCTTTCCAATACTACAAGTTTTCCTCACGTTAAAGCTTCCATCCCATATTGTTCTAATCTTGATGCAAGAGTAACCTTAATTGATAGTTCCTTTCAATTTTAGGTCAAGTGGCATTTTCCCTCAGAATGCTCATCAACATCCTCCTACTCCAAGCTTGTTGTTACATGCTACGGTTTGGATTAATCAAAGAAGAGCATGCATACTTATCATAGTAATAGAATCCGAGCATCTATGGTCCCTCAAATAGATGATCTTTCATGCCAATAAGTTGCTTCACTCTATGATTTATCCACTTTGGATGGCATGCTATTACCTTGGCTATGGAAAAAAAAAAAAAAGGCGCTTTTTAGTACCCCATTTGTTTCCTTAGTTAAAAAAACTTGCAATTTTTTTCTTCAACTTTATTGTTGAAGATCGGACAATCTGAGTTCGGTTTATTAATATGTTATCGGGTCATCGATTTTTTGCTGATAACTTATTTCTATGGATGTGCTTATTATATATGTTTAAATTTGGTTTTTTTATCATTACATTTACTTGTAGTATATATTAAACTTATAGTTGTTGTAATTATTATTATTATTATTATTATTATTTTGTAGAATGTCTTCAAGTTCAAGCATGGTTAGTAGCACTTCGAGTACTCAACTACCTACCTATAGAAGAAATGAAGTTGTAAAACAACCATTATGGAAGTATGTTACTAAGTTGGTTGATCATAGCGATGCGAGAAGAAACTTGTCTTAGAGATCCAATTTTTATCAAAAAGATTTCAGGAGTTCATACACAAGAGTGAGGAGCCATTTGTTGATGATAAGTGGAAAATGAATTAAAAAAAATGCAGAAAAGTAGAAAAAAAAATGATCTTTTGGAGATGGAAAGATTAGAGGAAGATGTCAATACTAAATTAATGAGTATTGCACCTAAATATGTACCTTTGCCCCTTCTATTTTTTTTGCTTAGTGGCGGTGGTGATGGAATGAATTCATCATTTAACTCCAAAAAAAGGAAAATTTGAAGTGGGAATAGAAAATCACTTGAGGATGCATTCAATATGACTCAACGGGAATGTCTAGATTGTGAGATTGCTAGGATGTTCTATTCGGCGAACTTGCCGTTTAACTTAGCAAGGAATCCTTACTTTCAATCTGCTTTCACTTATGCCACTAATCATAATATTACTGAGTATATACCACCGAAATATAATTTGTTGAAAACTACTTGTCGCGACCTATTTTTCGGTGCACCACCTAAAACTAGGTTAATGGACTGTCAAGTTTTTAAACTTAACTCGGGCTCTCCCAAGCCCATACCAAATCGCAACTTAATGCAGAAGATTATTAACTAGGAGTCGCCACTAATCAGTTTATGGTAGGTCGATTAGACACCTAGGTAAAATAATGAGAGGATTATTTTACTCTTACGAACCAAATACTAAGGGTACGGGGACTTGGTTACACTAGATTTCTCTAATGCCCTTTCGGTACCATTCTTTTTAGTTTTTCAAAAATGTTTTTGCAGGCAGCTTATATTTATTTTAAGCTAAATTACTGTCATTCAATGGGATGATCATACGGATGTTCAATCATAATTAAACATTGAATAAAAAGATAAATAAATACATTGCACTACACAAAGCAAGCAATCATTTTTTGGGTTTTCATGAAATTAGAATTCTTTCATTAAAACATGCATTTTAACTACATGATCTAACTTTATTAACAAGCAAATTCTAATTAAATAAACCTAACATGCAAACTCAATTTTGGTTTTCACTTTATTTAATGAGAATCATGCAATGCATGCTACTAATTTAACATGAAATGATATGACGTGGCAGTATGACCTAAATTATATAACATAAATAAGCATGCAATCTATCCTAAAGCATGAAATGAATTTATTCTAAATTTTTTTGTATTTTCCATGAAATTCGAAATTAAAGAAATGCAATAATTAAATATGCAATCTAATTTATAAAATCCTAAATATGCACGTGTTTCATGATATTGGACGAATGACATAATAATTCTATATGCATGTTCTCTTTATGATTTTTTTAATGATTCTTTTTTAATGTATGCAACCTACACTAAACAATAATGACATAAAATGGGATTAATTATGAGCTAACCTATTAACTAACCAAATAAATGACCTTTTGTGTTTTTTTTCTCTTTTTTTTAAATTACTTAATAATTCTTATTAAAAAACATAATGATGTAATTAAAAAAACTACACGATGGGATTACTAAAACATAACAACATGATGCGATCCTAATTTACTAAGCCTAAAAAAAACCTAATGCAAGATTTAGATTTTTTTTTTTAACTTTTTGGGTTTTTTTTAAAAAAAAAAAGATGCATAATTATGAAATATTAAATCTAAATAATCAACGTAATCAACCAACAAATGATTAAAATAATCGAAAAAATAACCTGTTGTCTCACAGTCAAATTAACGATTATTCTAACCCTAATTATCACAATAAGGAAATCAAGATAATTAAAAATCTGATCCGCAGTCTTACGGGCCAAATTAAATAATTATAATGATCTAACAATTGAAATTCTACTAAAAAGCCCAACAACTAAAATAATTAAAAAAATGATCCGATGTCTCTTGGATCAAATTAATAATTACAATAATTTCAGACAAAATCCCTACGAATAATGCCTACTAAATTTACAAATGTTAACATCCAATATTACAAATTAAACAACTAAACCTAAAAATGCTATCAAATGGAATAAACAGAAAAATAACATAAAGATAGAAAAAAGGTTATAAACTAAACCGTAAAGAAAGTAAAATAGAAAAGTAAAAAGTAAAAATAAAAATAAAAATAAAAACTACCTAAGGGGAAAGACAAACAACGTGGATGGGGTAACCGAAGAGAGGGTGGCAGCCGGCGTCGGACCTCCGGCGAGGGCTAGGCGGCGGCGGCGGCAAGGGCGTACAGCTTCGCGAAGGATGACCGCGGAGGAGGTCGTCGACGCCGAAGCCGCTGTGGTGGCGGCGATGATGTGCGATCGTGGGCCACCGGGTTGCCGGGCGCGGTTTGCGAGGGGTTGCTAGCGTCCGGTGGTGCTCGGAGGCTTCGCGGAGGGCACAAGCGATGCGGGGCTCCGGCGAAAGGCGGCGGATGCGCGGCGAGGTGGCAAGCTGCTGGTCGGATCTGGTGTTGAGGAAGAGCGGCGCGCGAAATCTGGGGAGCTGTGGCGCGGTCGTAGACGGTGCAGGGCTCCGGCGAAAGGCGGCAGACGCGCGGGCTACTAGCGCGGGTATCGGGGGTGGAGCGGCAAGGCGTCCGGCGGCTAGGTCGACGAGGAGAGGCTCGCAGGTTGGTGCGTCGGGAGGCGTTGGTTCGACGTCCGGTGGGGCACCAACGACTCGGCTTAGGACCCGCCGGAGTGGAAGGGAGCTCGGGTTTCGAGGACGGATGGGCGTCGTCGCTTGGAGGGTTGCGGGCGGCGGACTCCGACGGTGGGCGAGTCGCGGACCGGCGGCGCAGGTCCGAAGCGGCAGCGTCGGGTGCCGCTCGGGAAGGCGAGTGGCGCGCGGAGGCGAAGGCGGAGGCGGAGGCTCAGACGAGACGGACCGGGCGGACGGCGCGCGAAGCTTCAGTTCGTGGAGGAGCCAAGTAGATGCACCGAACAGAAACTCAAGAGGAGGAAGATGAACAGTGATTCATCTTTTTGCTTTTTCTCCTTTTTTTTTTTTTTCTTTTATTTTCTGCTCTCCCGACACTCTCTCACCTGTCTCTCTCACTCTCTTTCTCTGCCTTTTTCATTTCCACCGAAAGAAGGAAAAGCTTTTCACTTTTCTTCCTTTTCTCTCTCTTTTCACTTTCTCCACATTTGTATTCCTTTTTTTGTTCGACGAAGAGAGAACCCCCCTATTCCAAGGCTTCGTACTCTCTATTTATAGGAAAAAAAAAAATCAACGAACAAGTGAAGATTTCCCAAT
The DNA here is from genome assembly GCA_017140595.1 of Eucalyptus curtisii. Lineage (NCBI taxonomy): Eukaryota > Viridiplantae > Streptophyta > Magnoliopsida > Myrtales > Myrtaceae > Eucalyptus > Eucalyptus curtisii. The sequence goes on from CM029495.1 coordinate 16,067,422, forward strand.
ATTCACTCAACTTCTCAAATGAAGATTTCCCAATATTTACTCAACCTCTCAACAAAAAAGTGGCTCCGAAATCACTTAAAATTTTTTTGAATTCAAATTTTTTTTTAAAAAATTCCCTCTATAATCAAATATTATATTCTAAAGATAAATTTAAATTAGGTGTCAACAGCTGCCCCTCTTTGAAGGGAAACTCGTAGAGGTTTCCTTCAAAGATAAATGACACCTAGATTTAAACCATGCAAAATGAATATGAAATGAATATGAAATGAATATGAAATGAATATGCAAAATGTTAATGATTAAATTTTTTTTGATTTGTTTTTTTTTAATAATAAAAATAAAAATAAAAATAAATAAAGGATGCAATGTAAATGCAATGATTCGGTCAGAACATAGATCTCTATGTGTCTATGACCAATGAAATGCAAATGCGAAGAAGAACACGTACCTATCATAATTGCAATCTGGGGATTTAGGTATGAAATGATTCCTATGAGACTTGACAATCATCTGGAACTCACTTCAGATAATTGAAAGGCTTAAAGTCTTTAGGGATCTGGAATTCTCATAAGATTTTAAGCACTTGGAAATTGCATCAAGTACTTGAAATTTCAAAAATCTGATTCTTATGTCAGGCATTTGAAAACATTTACTAAACATCCGGAAATCACATCGATGTTTGGAAAGACAAACACTTGGAAGTCACATCAAGCGTTTATAGGTTCAAACATCTAGAACTCACACATAGACCTTTGAAAACATTTACTAAACATCTGGAACTCACATCAGATGTTTGAAAGGACAAACACTTGGAAGTCACATCAAGCGTTTAGAGGTTCAAATATCTAGAATTCACATTAGACATTTGAAAACATTTCATAAATGAGTACTTGGAATTCTCATCAAGTACAAAGATGACTGAACAAACTCAGGATTTCAAAGACAAATCCTTTGGTCTTTTGAGGAAAAATTCAATGAAGGTCCATGTATGATGCCTTTATCAAACTTCCACCGGAAGAATTATCACTAGGACAATTTTCAGTTATAGCGTGAATCTCTTGAACATGCTAAATGAGACACTTTTGGTGTGAAAAGGCTTTTCACTCGCTCTCATTTAGGAGGGGTTATTTGTCCCGATCATTGATGCCAGAATATATCACTCAATCTTATCATCATCTTGTCGACAAGAGTCCGAATTTTCTTTCAAGTACTTGATGAGAATTTTCTTGCCCCGCTTTGAAGGTGAGCTCAGAGAGATTGCTTTCAAAGATAAATTGAAACCTAAATTTAAATCATATACATGCATTGAATGATTTTTTTTTTGTCGGAAAATGAATTCCATTTTAAAATGCAATTTATATGATGCATGGAAGTGCAAATGATGAAGGAACCTAAGTGGAATAACTTACCATTAAGGATGGTAGAATGATTCAAGATAATTAGTGTTACATGTCTAGGACCCGTACCATTTTACGGTCGTCCAAAATAGTAACATGACTTTTACAAAGAGATTGTTTTCCCAGGACCCGTACCATTCTACGGTCGCCTAATCAGAATGAATCTGGAAAAATCTTTGGGGGGCAACTCCATCGAGTGCCAGTGCTTAAAAATGAATACATGTACAATGACAAATATTTAAGGTATGGATAGAGATATACTTACCTGATGGCATCTCTGATCCTTAGAGATATGTCTCCCAAATTAATGAGGTGACTTTGGACTACGGAAACACATCAGGTCAATAAGTAGGGACATCGGGCTATGGAAGTACGCCGAGTCGATGAAAGGGACTCTGGGCTACAAAAGCACGCCAGGTCAATATAAAGGACACCGGGCTACGAAAGTACACCGGGTCGATGAAAAGAACTCTAGGCTACGAAAGCACGCCAGGTCATTATAAAGGACAGCTTGACCGAGTCAAGTGTCGAGAATGGGTAGAGATATACTTACCTGGTGATATCTCTGATTCTTGTGGATATATTTTTGGAACTTAAATATCCTGTGGAGGCCTCTCACCTCCTGGTAGAAATAAATTGTGGAACATCAAGGATGCACCTTGAATGTTCATGATGGTTTCTCATCTCCTAATATCATGATGCATTCGAAAGGAACTCGAATGTCGGGAGCTCTTGGGTCTTTGAGAAAACATTATTTGTCAGACATGATAAGAACAAAAATGCATTCACCAAAGAATTAAGCAATTAAGACTATTCTAGAATGCACACTTCAAAGTCTGCTGAAACTTTTATCAATTCAATTTAGGTTCATGCATAATGACTTTTGCATCACCCAAATTTCCACTAGAGAGAATTATCGTTCAAGACAATTTTCACTCATGACATGGATTTCCTAAGATACCAAATGAGAGACTTTTAGTTAGAAAGGACTTTCACTCGCTCTCATCTAGAAGAGTTATCACTCCATCTCATCATATCGATAGGGGTCCGAGTATTCTCGCAAGCGGTACGACCTTACCAATCTGAGAGGTCTTTAATAAGGACCGTAATGTGGGCTCGGTCAACGGCTTAACAAATGGACTCTTTGAGTCAAGGCAATTGAAAGAACAATTCTATAATCATCTCCGGGTTTACAAGTCAAGAACCCTGCAAAGTGAAAAAGAAATAATCTTGCTCGCACTTCTTCGAGCAATGCTTAAAACATGTGAACTCCTATGTTAATTCAAATGCCCTAATCTAAAGAGACTTTGTAAGGGACGTAACATAGGCTGGGTTCATGGGTTGAGAAACGAAAGGATCGTTAGGCTCAAAGATGTGTATAGGGGTTAAAGTTGATGATCATCTAGGCATTTTGCCGGTCTTCTCCTTCGACAGGGATACACCATTGACTTTTTGAGTACTGCTCCATTGAGATACCACCTTTTGCAACCGATAGTTACCTATCATGACTCTTTCTTCTTCTTTTTTAATTGGTCTTGCTTCTATTAGGCAATCACTTTTTTATGCCTCTAGTTTTCATGCATTTTTTTTCACTTTTTTTTCATGGGCATTGGCCTTGCTTTTACCAGGCACACTGCTTTTTCATGCCCCTTAGTTTTATTTTGATTTCAATTCTTGCGCACAATGGATGCGTCAAGGAATTACACTTTGAATGACACTCGAAGTTTCAAGGGTCTTCATCTGCCTTTTGCCTTGCCCCAGTGTAGGGGATGATCACCAACTGGGTTTAAAGAAATGAAATTATATGGCTCAAGTGGGCTATGCGAAGGATATAGTGTATAGGATAGTGAAAGAAATGCTCTTCGCCATCCTAAGGCACTTAAATTAACACATGAATACAATGTAATAGCACGACTTGCAGATTGATGCAAGTGAGAGCAAGAAAATTTCAATTCATTTTCCTCACCTCATGATGCCATTTTATCTCCTAGTTGCCCCGATGTGGGGTGATTCTTGACACAGGGGTGATTTGAAAAGAATATCCATAAGTGTATGGGCTCAAAAGGGTTAAGCAATGAATCACCTGTAGTGTTCGGGATAGAGAAATGAATTGCCTCTCATCATTTCGGTTACCGTACCTTTTGCGAGAGAACTCTTTACCTTATGGATATGAACCTTCCTACACTCATCTCACAAGTGTATGAATATGGGACTGTGTATAGGATAGGGTTTGCCTTTCATCATCTCGACTCGTCTCATTTGGTATGCTCAATCAATTCCACATCATTCATTAAATTAGTCCATCTCAATGTTCTTTAGTGGAAATGGTGGATAAAACATGTAAGTCATCATGCAAAATCCATTTTTTTAAAAAGAGCTCAACAACTCTTAGGCATGAAAAAATGTCAACTTCAAAACAAACATTTTTCCACATTGCAAAATGGTTTTAAGCATTCATTCAAGGATTCCTCTACAATGGGATTGCCTCAGCAGTTGATGTCTTTAGATTGTCCCTATCATTCAAGACTGAAAATCCACTTTTGCCCCTGCACCAGAGACCGTGCATGAATATGATACTATGCCACATCAAAGTAAATGCACATGGAATAACCATTTTGGTTTGGGTGAAGATTTTGTCTCAATCGGGTCACTACCAAAATCTGTCATGCCGCCAATTTGTCATCTCTTCCACCAGGGAATGATGGTCATCTTTTACTTGCCCCAAATCTGTTTTTCACTGCAAGTGCGCTTTAAGCCCGTTGATCACAAGTCAAGTTTATGATCATTGAAACTTGATATGCTATTTTTAGATGTCCCTTGTCATAACAAGTGATAGAATTATGCTCTGAGACAAGAAGTAAATGAGTCAGACAAATAAACAGGTTTAATCTGCTACAAGCTTTGGGAATTTTTTGTTTTTTGTTTTTTGTTTTTGTTAGCAGTGAAATACTTTTGTTTTCGAAAAAACTTTTGGGAGGAAGCATGAGAAAGTCCAATGCTCAGGATTTCTCCGTGGATGATATTTTTTCATGGTTGGATATTGTCATTGGACTAGTTTGATGTACCTTGTCATGCCCTCAAAACTTGGAAATAAAAATTGTAATTTCATTGAATAAAATCAAATGAATTATTGGAATGGAAAATGCAATTCCTAATCTCTGAAAAGAGAAAAAATAGAAAACGATTCCTAGAAAGTGAAAACGATTCCTAAAAAGCGATAAAAATTCCTAAAAAGATATAAAAATTCCCGCGCAGGGGAATGTGCAAAATAACAAGTTACTCTTGCAGCTAATGTCCATGTCTTTCGAAGGTCCTTCATCATTGGCTCCTATGAAGTGGTCATCGAATAGACCTGTGATTCCTTCCAGGGCGTCATCAGAGTTCTCTGTCTTTGGAGGCGTCAGATCGTCCATGTCATCCCATCCACTCGGAACTATGTTGCGGGGTCAAAGTAAAAGCCGGGAGGAGCCGAATATTTCACCAAATAATCGAATTTGCCACTTGGCTGCCCCAAAGTGTCCATCACTTCCACTTCATCTTGCCCCATCTTAGGGACATTGTCGCTTAGTTTTTTCAGCAAAGTGACCAACGGTGGTCATCTTCCGGGTTAGGCATGTCGCCATTGCTCATTTGGGTCTTGCTTGCCTCGGGACTACTATCTCGGGGAGAGCAGGTGCAGGAGTCAAATCCGCTCGGAGGGATTGGATTTGAGCTGTCATGAATTGCATAGAGGCGAGCAACTGTTGGAGTTGGTCTTCCATAGCGGAGATACGATCATGCATTTCAGTTTGGTCGGCCATTCTAGCTCTTGATCGCCTAAGGATTTTAATGAAAATATGTAAGTACGAGGTCTAATGAGAAAACCAATCCATGACAACGATCTATTTTTTCGCCAATAAAAGTCCACATATCAAAAGGATTTCCTAAAAATGGACTAGGAAAACAAAGACATGAGATGCCCCAGTAGGGACGAAATTTCTTAAGCATGAACTAGGAAGAGCCAAGACATGAATTGAAAACGAATTTCCAATTTTTTATTTTCCAAATGATTCATTGCATGGCAATTTTCTCATTTCATTTCTAACTGATAAATGAATTAAATCAATGATGAACCGACCGAAAAGTACAACAAAATAAATTGCATGGTATAGGGATAGAAGACTTACTTTAACCAAGAAAATCAACGGCAATCACATAGACATGCACATGAGACGTGAGGCTCGATTTCTACTTAGACGGCTTAACAAAGTGAGCTAAGAGGGTGATCTGACCGTTGCAGTCTCGCATTAACGTGTCAGGCCCCCTTAACTCCGGCTCAGTCAAATAGAATGTCCAATAGTCACGCAGTCTCGCGGATATGGACAAAACACATTTCAACACCATGAAAAACTTTCGGGGAAGAGAAGGTCAACCTCTACATAGCAGTCTCGCTTTGGAGGAAGTATACTTCTCAACACCATCCTAGAAATCCTATCGCAGCCCAGGTCCGACAGCAGGTTGTGTATGCAAATAGTGTAGTGCTAAAGCAATAAGGCATGCACAACAGTTTAAATGCAAACAACACTTCTAATTTGGAAAAATAAATCATTCATCCCTCACTCCAACTTGCAAGACAAATGTTAGCAAAGACTACTCCCCTTATACCTCCCATCTGCAAGAACATTTAACACCTTAAAAATGTTAGGGACGTACCTGGGATCCTCACTGCCAAACAAAAACATTTTTTTAAGTAAAAAGAAAAATTGGCCTAAGTCCACTAAGTGTTTTAACACAAGTCCCCAGCGGAGTCGCCAAGCTGTCGCAACCTATTTTTCGGTGCACCACCTAAAACTAGGTTAATGGACTGTCAAGTTTTTAAACTTAACTCGGGCTCTCCCAAGCCCATACCAAATCGCAACTTAATGCAGAAGATTATTAACTAGGAGTCGCCACTAATCAGTTTATGGTAGGTCGATTAGACACCTAGGTAAAATAATGAGAGGATTATTTTACTCTTACAAACCAAAGACTAAGGGTACGGGGACTTGGTTACACTAGATTTCTCTAATGCCCTTTCGGTACCATTCTTTTTAGTTTTTCAAAAATGTTTTTGCAGGCAGCTTATATTTATTTTAAGCTAAATTACTGTCATTCAATGGGATGATCATACGGATGTTCAATCATAATTAAACATTGAATAAAAAAATAAATAAATACATTGCATTACACAAAGCAAGCAATCATTTTTTGGATTTTCTTGAAATTAGAATTCTTTCATAAAAACATGCATTTTAACTACATGATCAAACTTTATTAGCAAGCAAATTCTAATTAAATAAACCTAACATGCAAACTCAATTTTGGTTTTCACTTTATTTAATGAGAATCATGCAATGCATGCTACTAATTTAACATGAAATGATATGACGTGGCAATATGACCTAACTTATATAACATAAATAAGCATGCAATCTATCCTAAAGCATGAAATGAATTTATTCTAAATTTTTTTGTATTTTCCATGAAATTCGAAATTAAAGAAATGCAATAATTAAATATGCAATCTAATTTATAAAATCCTAAATATGCACGTGTTTCATGATATTGACGAATGACATAATAATTCTATATGCATGTTCTCTTTATGATTTTTTTAATGATTCTTTTTTAATGTATGCAACCTACACTAAACAATAATGACATAAAATGGGATTAATTATGAGCTAACCTATTAACTAACCAAATAAATGACCTTTTGTGTTTTTTTTTTCTTTTTTTTTTAAATTACTTAATAATTCTTATTTAAAAACATAATGATGTAATTAAAAAAACTACACGATGGGATTACTAAAACATAACAACATGATGCGATCCTAATTTACTAAGCCTAAAAAAACCTAATGCAAGATTTAGATTTTTTTTTTTTTTTTTAACTTTTTGGGTTTTTTTTTTAAAAAAAAAAAGATGCATAATTATGAAATATTAAATCTAAATAATCAACGTAATCAACCAACAAATGATTAAAATAATCAAAAAAATAACCTGTTGTCTCACATGTCAAATTAACGATTATTCTAACCCTAATTATCACAATAAGGAAATCAAGATAATTAAAAATCTGATCCGAAGTCTTCCGGGCCAAATTAAATAATTATAATGATCTAACAATTGAAATTCTACTAAAAAGCCCAACAATTAAAATAATTAAAAAAATGATCCGATGTCTCTTGGATCAAATTAATAATTACAATAATTTCAGACAAAATCCCTACGAATAATGCCTACTAAATTTACAAATATTAACATCCAATATTACAAATTAAATAACTAAACCTAAAAATGCTATCAAATGGAATAAACAGAAAAATAACATAAAGATAGAAAAAAGGTTATAAACTAAACTGTAAAGAAAGTAAAATAGAAAAGTAAAAAGTAAAAAAAAAAAAAAAAAAACTACCTAAGGGGAGAAGACAGCAACGTGGATGGGGTAACCGAAGAGAGGGTGGCGGCCGGCGGCCGGACCTCCGGCGAGGGCTAGGCGGCGGCGGCGGCGGCAAGGGCGTACGGCCCCGCGGAGGATGACTGCGGAGGAGGTCGTCGACACCGAAGCCGCTGTGGTGGCGGCGATGATGTGCGGATCGTGGGCCACCCGGTTCCGGGCGCGGTTTGCGAGGGGTTGCTAGCGTCCGGTGGTGCTCGAAGGCTTCGCGGCGGGCACAGCGGTGCGGGGCTCCGGCGAAAGGCGGCGGATGCGCGGCGAGGTGGCAAGCCGCTAGTCGGATCTCGGTGTTGAGGAAGAGCGGCGCGCGAAACCGGGAGCCGTGGCGCGGTCGTAGACGGTGCGGTGGCTCCGGCGAAAGGCGGCAGACGCGCGGGCTACTAGCGCGGGTATCGGGGGTGGAGCGGCAAGGCGTCCGCGCGGCCGGGTCGACGAGGAGAGGCTCGCGGGTTGGTGCGTCGGAGGCGTCGGTTCGACGTCCGGTGGGGCACCAACGACTCGGCTTAGGACCCGCTGGAGTGGAAGGGAGCTCGGGCTTCGAGGACGGATGGGTAGTCGTCGCTTGGAGGGTTGCGGGCGGCGGACTCCGACGGTGGGCGAGTCGCGGACCGGCGGCGCAGGTCGAAGCGGCGGCGTCGGGTGCCGCTCGGGAAGGCGAGTGGCGCGCGGAGGCGAAGGCAGAGGCGGAGGCTCGACGAGACGGACCGGGCGGACGGCGCGCGAAGCTTCAGTTCGTGGAGGAGCCAAGTAGATGCACCGAACAGAAACTCAAGAGGAGGAAGATGAACAGTGATTCATCTTTTTGCTTTTTCTCCTTTTTTTTTTCTTTTATTTTCTGCTCTCCCGACACTCTCTCACCTGTCTCTCTCACTCTCTTTCTCTGCCTTTTTCATTTCCACCGAAAGAAGGAAAAGCTTTTCACTTTTCTTCCTTTTCTCTCTCTTTTCACTTTCTCCACATTTGTATTCCTTTTTTTTGTTCGACGAAGAGAGAACCCCCCTATTCCAAGGCTTCGTACTCTTTATTTATAGGAAAAAAAATCAACGAACAAGTGAAGATTTCCCAATATTCACTCAACTTCTCAAATGAAGATTTCCCAATATTTACTCAACCTCTCAACAAAAAAGTGGCTCCGAAATCACTTAAAATTTTTTTGAATTCAAAATTTTTTTTAAAAAAATTCCCTCTATAATCAAATATTGTATTCTAAAGATAAATTTAAATTAGGTGTCAACACTACTTTGTTGCAAAAAGAGAATGCAAATGTTAATAGGTTATGTGTATTTATTAAAAACATGTAAAAGGAGAAGGGTGTAAATATTGTGAGTGATAGATGGAGCGACTCACAAAGGATAGCTCTTATTAATTTTATGGCGGTGTTAGATGGAGAACCAATGTTTATAAAATCGGTTTATTGTTCGGGAGAAATAAAGGATATGCATTTCATTTTTTATTTGTTGAAAGAAGTCTATCAATGACATTGAGCATGAAAATGTGGTCTAAATAATTACGGATAATGATTTAAACTGTAAGAGCGTGGGACAACTCAAAGTAAGAATTTCTATCTATTATGTGGACACCTTGTGTGGTGCACACCCTTAATCTAGCTTTGAAGAATATATGTGCTGCAAAAAATACGGAGACCAATAAGTAGTTTATGAGGAATGTAATTGGATTTCAGATATTATCAAGAAAGTTATGCATATAAAACATTTCATCATGAATCATTCCATGAGATTAGTAATATATAATGAGTTTGTTAGCTTGAAGTTGCTTTACATAGAGGATACGCATTTTGCTTTGATAATTATGATGCTTAGAAAATTCAAGTTAATAAAAATTGGTCTTCAAAACATGGTGATTTGTGACAAATGGAATATATATCGAGATAATAATCATGGAAAAACTAAGTTTGTTAAAGAGAAGGTGTTGGATGATTTTTGATGGGATTTGATTGATTATATAATTTCATTCACTGCTCTTATAGATGACATGCTTAGAATTTATGACATTGACAAGCCTTGTCTTCACTTAATTTATGATATGTAGGGTTCAATTATCGAAAAAGTGAAGAAAGCTATATATGCACATGAAGTGAAAAAGCTACATGAGAAGTCCATATTTGATGAGGCGGTTCATACAATTATTGTGAATCATTGGACAAAGAACAACACTTCACTTTATTGCTTGGCACATGCTTTAAATCCCAAGTAAGTTCTAAAATTGTATGAGATTATTACTTAAATAGTTATTCTTTCTTTGACATGATAATATAATACTCATCTTACTTATTATTGCTTTATATTTTTATTTAATTTAATTAAATAAATGTACTATAGTGATCAATGACTCAATAAAATCCTACTCGAGTTTCTCCATATAAAAATAAGGAGATTAACCAATAAAAATTAAAATGCTTTAGGAAATACTTTCTTGACTTGGATGAACGCAAAAAGGTAAATTTGAAGTATGCAGATTTTGCAAGTACAAATGAGGATTTTAAAAATTTTGATTCCATTCAAAGTTAGTATTCTATGGATCCTAAGGCTTGGTGGGTTAATCATGGTGTATGTGCACCAATGCTTCAAAGTATAGCATTAAAATTTCTTGCACAACCTTATTCTTTATCATGTAGTGAGAGGAATTTGAGTACTTACTCCTTTGTGCACTCAATGAGAAGAAATAAGATGACCCCAAAACGTCCAAAAGATTTGATTTTCATTCACAGCAACATTTGTCTTCTATTAAGAAAAAACCCACAATATGCAGAAGGAGAGATTAAGATGTGGGATATTGGTGGAAATGCATTTGACATATTTGAAGATGTTAGGGTGCTTAAAGTTGCAAGTCTTTTAATTGATAAACCGGAATTAGAGTTTGTTATTTTTTCAAAAGAAGTGGATAATGTGGATGAATGATTTATTGTTATATTTGATGGTGAAATATTGATTTTTTTCATTTTGTTAAATGTTAAATTTAATAATGAAATGTAGCTGAATTTGTCAAATTAAAACAATGAATGGTATTAATAAATGTAGAATTAATTTTTTTAGTATAAATTAATTATGGGCTCTTTTTATTATTATATAGTTATTTGTGCATTTATACATAAAAATATATATTTAATATATAATGTGACGGAACGTGTTAAAACTCTCTATTTTTTTATAAATGACGTGTCGGTATGTTGTGTCGGTGTGTTGTGTCACATATCCATATCGGTGCTACATAGTTGGTGCATGACCGAGTGAAATCACCCATGACCGGATATGATCGTTTGGATCAATTCATGATTGTCGATTGATTTGTGGGGAGAGTGACCATTGGTTGATCAATCTTGATGGTGGGCGTCGTCCGTCGATTGAATGGCTCGGGCCCAACAACATGGTCATTGGATTGGTCTACAACCATTCCCTTGATCAATCCATGACCAGTACATGGCCAATTCTTGAAAAGATTCACGACCTATCCTTGCTATTAACATGTCAGATTCACAGCCATTTCTCATGGGTCAAAAATCAAAATGTTATTATTGTGATCAAGGAACTATGTTGGATATGTATAATTATAATCTTGAAAACCAAAATGAAGAAACATCTATATCTCATTTCCCATTTCAATAGTAATTGACCTCTATGGAATTCCAGAAGGGAGGAATTTGCCAAATTCATTCCCTAAAAACTTAAAAATTCGGAGTCCTGTGGCCCCTATTCCATTTTTGTTGCGAGTCCGAGGTTTCGGAGCACCAACCGGACAAAATAAATTGAAATTTGACCTCCGTGGGCCCAGGTTGCCGTCCTTTACGACAAGTACAGCTCTTGCTTTGACTTGTTTGTCTCGAAAGAAGGGAGAAAAAGAGCGAAAAGTCCCACGTGTCAACGCCGAAGCTTCATTTTCTTCGCTTTTTCGTACTCGAATGGAGACAAAACAATGGTCTATCTCAAACTAACGTCTCTTAATGAATGCGAGGGTGAGCTGAGATTGATATCCCGTTGACTAAGTCCACCAGTAGAAAGAATTAGCCACTTGGAGAAGCACTTTTAACAATTGGAAGACACTTCTTTCTTGGAATTTACCTAAGTGCATCTTTTTTGCTGGCCATAAATAGTTAACACAAACCTGATTAATTCAATTCTTCATGTGTCAATTATATATGTGCTGCAATTGATAAATTAAATGATTTTTTCAAAGATATAGCTTAATTGCAAATCAAGAATAATCCATTTCCACACTGAATTTCACGAGTATATCAAATGTTACATTGTTTTAGTAAATTGCTTGTTAAGGTGTGATGGGTTTTGATCAAGATTTTGAACGAGAATACTCCATATTCTACCTTCGATAAAACTGTCACATCACTTAATAATTTATATTATCTTATCCATTTCGGTAGGTCTAACATTATCTAAATAAAACAAAGTAAATTTCACTCTAAGTTGCACTAATAAAGTTATGAGTGGACTCCTATTGATAGATTCCACATGGATATTCATTTTGTCCACTATATTTTAGTAATGATTATTTCTTGAATAATTCTATGGATAAAATTAACGATCTCAAAGAGTTTATGACAATGTTGTGTGCTCATTTTGAGTGCGGTAAATTTCGAGACCCAATGCCTACAATTTTATGGATGGAATGTACAGCTCTTGTGCACTAATCTATCTTTCCGAGCAATTTTGGAGATGTGCTCTCTAGTATTGTTTAATCTCCATTTATGATTTTATTCCTAAAATTGTCTCAACAAAATCCGAATCCAAACTCATAAGGAGCAGAATTAATTCCCTTGTAAATATTGATAGTAAATCTTTTCTCAAATATTCTAGTTATAAAGTTATCTACATCAGAGTTCATTTAGCCATTAAGCGGTTAATTTGAGTGGGCGAAATTTTGAGGCCCAAGGTCTTCTACTCAAAGTAATATTATTGTCAAGCTTTATATCATATGGATTTACCTTTTACTTGTTGTGAGCGGACAGAATTTATGTAAGAAATAATCTAAATAGGAATGTTCGAATATCCTATTATCTAATAAAAGAAATTAAGTCCCAAATATGGTAGAGCGGAAAATGAGGCGGAATATACTGTGGAGATTCCCAAGTTTGTTAAAACCTTGTTTCGCATATAAATGCACCGCATCTCATTCCAAAACGAAGCACCCAAAGCTATCGACCAAAAAACCTTGACGTTTAATCTCCCTCTCGCTCTCTCTCGCTCCCTCTCCCTCCATCGTTTTCTATCATTTTCCCAGACAGAAAGCAAGGTTAGTCTCTCTCTCTCTCTCTCGATCGAATACGAATCATTATCTTATAAGCACCTGTATCTGCTTCGTGCGTTTCCGTACGCCGGTCTTTGTCGCGTTTATTCTTGCATATAATTTCTTTTTGTTTATTTTGGTTGGTTTGTCTCGTATCGCCATAAAAAGCTCAATGACATCGTCGTCGCGTATCGTCGTCGTTTCCCCTACGACTCTCGAAACATGAGTTTCTTGATATTTCAGTCATCTGGGTATTCTTTCTTCGCCATTAGAGATCATTTCTGTGATTGTACTTGTCTTCGGTGAAAGAATATTAAAAAAAAAAAAAAAAAAAAGATACGGAAAGGAGATCAAGAACTCATCGTTTATGGCCTTGATGAAAGGGCAGATTTGGATTCGCGTATAAAAAAGAAGTAAATGGCATTTAGGGAAAAGATATGGAAAGGAGATCTTTCTCTTCTTGCTTGAGTCGAGATATACTTTTTGATAATGAAATTCTGAATGCTCTGTGGCATTCTGAATTTTTTTAAGAAAGTTGTGTTAGCAATGATTCACTTTATGGACGATGCGTTGTATTTGCAACGCATTACGACAACAAATTGTGCTTGCAAAATTGGGTGTCAGAATGGCATAAGATAATGACTCCTTGGCCTGGTGCACCGTGCCGTTCGGGAGGGCTATTTATTCCTCTATGGCGTTTCTGTTCCGATTGCCTTGACCCTAACAAAAAGTAATGTGGTCCCAAGGCTTGTCTTTACTTCTTTTGTTCTTTCCAATTTATTTTTCTTTTGACTGGGTATCCTGGAGCTCGTTCACATGTATGAACATGTGTACGGGTCAATTTGTCTTTGTCGAATTTCAATTTCTTATTATGCTGCCTGTGGAAACGTTTCATGAGGCAGCGGCGGAGCAGTCGAACCTGCCCGAGTTGCTTGAGTTGACTATTCGAGTTTTATACTCGAATGAGAATTTGCTCTCTTTTGTCCTGCCTAATCTTGTGCAATTATTGACGGTCTTGGCTTGTGACTGAACATGATTAATCTGTGGCCGATTAGTGCAAGTGCTCATAGTTGTTTCTTGTCGATCCTGAAATTATTCACAGAGGAAGAGAGCGGAGAGAGTCGAAGGCCATGGCGGGGCAACAGTTGGAAGTCCTCAACGCCCTCGATGTCGCGAAGACCCAATGGTACCACTTCACCGCGATCATCATCGCCGGGATGGGTTTCTTCACCGATGCCTACGATCTATTCTGCATCTCCCTTGTCACCAAGTTGCTCGGCCGCCTCTATTACCATGTTGATGGCGCGGCAAAGCCTGGCACTCTGCCTCCTAATGTTTCGGCAGCCGTCAATGGTGTGGCGCTCTGTGGGACCCTCGCCGGCCAGCTCTTCTTCGGTTGGCTTGGCGACAAGTTGGGCCGAAAGAAGGTCTATGGCCTGACCCTGTTGCTCATGGTCATATGCTCCGTCGGCTCGGGCCTCTCATTTGGGCACAGCGCCAAGTCGGTGATGGCCACCTTATGCTTCTTCCGCTTCTGGCTTGGCTTCGGAATCGGTGGTGATTACCCGCTGTCAGCCACAATCATGTCTGAGTATGCAAATAAGAAGACCCGAGGTGCTTTCATCGCTGCCGTTTTTGCCATGCAGGGCTTCGGGATCCTCGCTGGTGGTGTCTTCGCGATCATTGTGTCGTCGGCCTTCAAGGCCAAGTATGTCGCCCCGGCTTATGAGGTGGACCCGCTCGGCTCAACTGTTCCACAGGCTGACTATCTCTGGAGGATCATCTTGATGGTGGGAGCGATCCCAGCGGGGCTCACCTATTACTGGAGGATGAAGATGCCGGAGACCGCCCGCTACACTGCCCTCGTGGCTAAGAATGCCAAGCAGGCCGCAATGGACATGTCCAAGGTCTTGCAAGTTGACATCGAGGCCGAGCAGAGCAAGATCGAGAAGCTGACCGAGGGTGAGGCCGGTGGATTTGGCTTGTTCACCAAGCAGTTCCTCCAACGCCATGGCCTCCACCTGCTTGGGACGACCTCCACCTGGTTCCTGCTCGACATTGCATTCTACAGCCAGAACCTGTTCCAGAAGGATATCTTCAGCGCGATTGGGTGGATCCCCGCGGCAAAGACCATGAACGCAATTGAGGAGGTGTTGAGGATTGGGCGGGCGCAGACACTTATTGCCCTGTGCAGCACCGTCCCTGGGTACTGGTTCACCGTGGCCTTCATTGACAGGATGGGGCGTTTCGCCATCCAGCTGATGGGCTTCGCTTTCATGACGATATTCATGTTCGCACTCGCTATCCCATACGACCACTGGACGCACAAGGAAAACCGCATCGGGTTTGTAGTGGTGTACTCACTCACTTTCTTCTTCGCCAACTTTGGGCCCAACGCCACCACTTTCGTGGTCCCGGCAGAGATCTTCCCTGCCAGGCTACGGTCGACCTGCCACGGGATATCTGCGGCAGCAGGGAAGCTCGGGGCGATCGTGGGTGCATTCGGATTCCTGTACCTGGCACAGAACCAGGACAAGACCAAGGTGGATGCAGGCTACCCGGCAGGCATCGGGGTCCGGAACTCGCTCATCTTGTTGGGAGTGGTCAACTTCCTGGGTCTCCTGTTTACGTTCTTGGTGCCTGAGTCCAAGGGCAAGTCATTGGAAGAGATGTCTGGAGAGAATGAGGAAGCGGCAGAGGAGGAGGCGAGGTCCTAGATCTACAGATCAATACCAGGAATAGGAGATTTGGAGTTCGGACACAGTCAAGTTTATGTCGGAAATAATCCTGCAAATCTTCAGGTCTGTTATAGTTTCTAATGTCTTGAACATCTGATCTCCTTTAGCAGCTGAGGTTTTTTTTTTTTTTCCCCCCATCTTTAAGTTTGGCTTTTTCATTTGGGGGAGTTGCATTTTGGAGTGGTTGATCTTTGTATTACATATTTGTAAGTCAAGAAAATGCAAGTTCTGATGCCAGTTACATGATCTTGTGTTACCAATCCATGGCTCAGTTGTGGCTCCTCGTTGATCATTATTATTTTCTATTCAAGTCTCATTCTCCTATGATCTTTCATATTAGTGGAAAGATGGTGGGTTTTAATGGCTTCATAGAACTATGCAATGAGATGGACTTCTATAAAACTTGTCTTAGACTTCTGAGCAAAACTTGAATTAGGAATGTTTTGTCAGTACCTTCTTCGGTGCTGTGAATTCTGATTAGCTTTGGTAAGATGTGCAAGAATTTGATCGATGTTTATTTTTGTGGGATCTATATTGGAAATGTCAAAAGTGCATTCGAATGGGTCTTCACTTCCCAGAGTTTTGGCCAAAACTGTTAGAGGTGACTTCTCATATGTATTGGTATAATACGAGATATATGAACCTCACGGTACTTACAAATCTAATGCAATCTTATTATCAATTGAAAAAAATGTAGTTACAGCAAGTGAAAAATAATCCTTAAGTTTCAATAGTGCCCATGTTGAAAATCAAAGTTGAACTAAAATACTATTTTTACAACCAATTAGCGAAATTTAGTTATGAACCATAATTTACTAGTTTTTGCCTCCCTACATTCAACGACTTTGTTCATCACATTCAAAGCACTCTCTTATTAACCTAACAGGTCAAATGAAAATCCTGTTCCAGTCAATCCAATTTCAAACATAGCAGTTAGCACTGGCAATGCTTCCCACTCTCTATGATCTTGTCAAGTTGGTCGATGTCAATTCGTTCATTTTCTAGAAGTTTCTTGTCCGATAATTGCTTTTGTGAGTTATATGGTCTTGGGAGATTGATGCATCTTTCTCCTCTTAACTTTCATGAAAAAAAAACTATTCTCGAAAAATTATTTTCTACTTTTCAGTATTTGAATGAAAAAAATTAATCGATCTATGAAGATATTGTCCATGAACTGAAAACAATCAATTTAGATGGGAAGAAATTTTCTTTTCTGACAAAAAGGGAAACACTTTTCCTAAAACACAAAATAAATGAAAACTAACTGTTTCTCTTGAAAAAAAAATGTTGATAAAAAATATTTTCCATTATTCTGAAATTTTCAATGAAACAAACATATCATTTTTTTTTCTTTGGTAGAAACAAACATATCATTTTACAAGCCACATTTACACAATTTTCCACAAACTTTAAGCTATGTCAGCATTTATTTTATTGTAGCTTGTAATGCTTGACAAAGAGGACAGGGTGTTGCGAGAAGCTGTTAATTCACGAAAAGCAAGATGGAAATTGGGATTATTACTCGATTACTTGCTCCACTCCGCTCGTTCTCTTTTGGAAGGACGTGAAATGACCGAAAAAAGGCCCCTCTATTTGCCTGCCATCAAGTAAGAGCTCGTCTGCTTCGGTCCCAAAAAAAAAAAAAAAAGTAAGAGCTTGTCTCATTCTTTTCATACTTCTATAGAGTGAATTTCAAAAATCAACAGCGGATTCACATTCAAGGCTAGCGGCGGATCAAGCAATGGGCAATCGTATCGGGTGATTTGAGCATCGACTGCACCTGCCTTTCAAGACTATTCCTGTTAAAATGAAGCACGTTTAACATCCTCCTAATTATATGGAGGAGGCTAATTAGATTCCTTTGCGCCAGCCATTTTGAAAGTCAAAAAGTATGATGCCCATTGACCCTTGTGACTTTCTTTGACATTTTTAGTTTATTCGTACATATGTGTTCATTGTATGTAGACTACTATTGTCTTTAGAAAAAAAAGGAAAAAGAAAGGAAAAAAGAAGAAGAAGAAGAAGACTACTATTGTCTTCGAAGTTATATAACATCAAAGTGGAGGTTAATGCGGAAAATTGATAGAAGCTACAAGTCAACCATACTTCAGATTCTAAGTTCTACTGTGAGCGTATGTGTGATACGGTAAGTATCGAATGAATGAACTTCTAACGTGATCCATAAACCATCTCTTTCTCATCTGACTTTCTTGCCTGCTGAACCAAAACTTCTGGAGCCGCTACACTAGCCTCCTTGCTCAGAATCGTCTCATCAGTCCGATCAGCATTCCTTTCTCTTAGAACATTCTGGTGCTTGGAGCCAGCGTTTGCATAGCCCTAGGTAACTTCAAAGATATGTCACGAGGGTTATTTGTGCTGCCTAGCAATCCATTAATTCCCTCGAGGTCCACATTGGGGCGACAAAGTATCAACAGAATCTGTTTGTGAAAATTCTCCATCTTCATATTGGCAATTTGATCTGCTAACCGGTGCTAAACATCTTTGCATGATGTACTTAGCAGTGACTGTCCCCCTACAGCGTCTCCTGGCGCGAGGAATTCAAGGATTTTTTTATCTTGAGAACATTGGTGCTACTTCTTCCACCATTTTAGTGTAATTGGCGTCACAACTGTTGGAAGAAGAAGAGCGTGAAAGACTCCAGTGACGGGAAACGTTGAAATCAAGTTCGTCCCCTGGCAAATGCAAAGAATCGAATGATCTGCTTCTTTAATTTGGCATCTTCTTCAAGGTTCTAAGCAATAATAATGCATTTGTTAGATTGACTGAGTGTAGATCTGTATTGTAATCTTCTAATGGATTTTAAAATTTTTGAATGTGATAAATGTGTTCACACCAAAAATAATATGGTCATCAATAAACACATGCCTAGCATGCGAACAAAAATAAACATGCAAATAGCACATGGATATGGACAAATCACGTGCATGGCATATGAGTGCCATTGCACATATGCCAACTTATTGACCAATATATAGATCACCATGTGTTAATCAACATAGGTATTCATCAATGCTACGTATCTAATTATCAAAATACGATGACCGTGATAGCAACCAAGATGAGCATCGACGATGAATGATTATTGGAGGGACATTGAAACTGTCACGCCTTGAACCTCGAGCGCGCCAACATCCCACCATGGTCATGCAATTGCGACATTCCCAGGTAGTGTCGCCAACCCCATTCATTTTATTATTGCGCAAGCGGAACGTATTATAAAACCCCTGACAATGAAATACGGGATAGAAAAGCAGGAAGCAAATTCACGACCAATCACTTACATAAACCAACGGAGTTACAAACGAAGGCCTACAGCCAAAAGTCTACAAAAGACCGGCTCTTAAAAATGAAGCGTCCTACGACCTACAAGTCGGACACGTTCTCCAATCCTTATGACTTCACCTCGCAACTCCTCAAGGTCAACCAAAGCTATCTAGCCGCTCCGTCCACCAGGGACCTGAAATTGTAATCCCCAAACCGGGATGAGACAATGTCTCAGCAAGTTCAACCCCCTAAACCCCTATTAGAAAGAAAATATGCCCCGGGTGGCCTAGCCACATCACATAGAAGACTTACCTCATCTTAATTCCTTCCTGTAGATTAGCACAAATTATATCACACAATCTCAGGTAGTAATAATAATTCAAACAATTGGAACACCATCACTTTCATATAAATCACAGTCGCACTTAGCACGCATTCCAATTATTATTATTCGCCACACAATGGCATAGCCTACTCGCAGATTCGGCTATCTTCAAACATTAATGCCAGGCATCGCCTCCCCCTTGGAGCGCGGCTTCGTCACTATGTCGACGGCATTCCCGAAGGAGCATCGTCTCCCCCT
This sequence comes from Eucalyptus curtisii, assembly GCA_017140595.1. Lineage (NCBI taxonomy): Eukaryota > Viridiplantae > Streptophyta > Magnoliopsida > Myrtales > Myrtaceae > Eucalyptus > Eucalyptus curtisii. The sequence goes on from CM029495.1 coordinate 16,087,159, forward strand.
TGGAGCACGGCTTCGTCACTACGTTGACGGCATTCCCGAAGGAGCATTGATCCGGTCGGGCCGGCCTCCTCGCGACCGGCATCCACCGCGTGGGCATCCCATATAGGGGCAAGTCCGGCTAACAGCCCGGGACGATTCCTCTTAGTTATCACACAGCCAAAGCATACTCGGCCCCAGGACACTTTACATTTCACTCAATGCTTTCACTTAAAATAGTGATCCCGGCCATTTTTCTCCATATTAAAAATATTCCAGAAATTACTCACGTGTGTGGGGACACACTAATTTCGAATCAAAAAGCCAATATCTCACTTTTGCAAACCCCACTATTTAATATAATCATTAAAATCCAATTTTTGCATCAAAATCCGACACTTGGGTTTTTATGAATAAAATCTATATTTACCACAATCAACACTCAATTTGCCACATCCATTCATCAAATTTAAACTCTAAATGCACAGCGGCAATCAAGCACGAACTTCGAGAGAGTAAGGTCCCGACGAAATTTTCGAAATTTAATAAATAATTAAATTTATTCTGAAAATTAATTAAATAATAATATCCATATTTTTCGCAATCCACACTCAATTTATAATATCCAACCATCAATTTCAAAATCCGAATACACATCAGCGATCAAAGACAAAATTCGAGAAAATAAGATCCCGAGATAATTTTCGGAATTTATTAAATAATTAATTTTATTCCGAAATTTATTTAAATAATAATATTTTAATAATTTCAAATAAATATATATTATTAAATTATTTAATAATTTCGGAATACTTAAATAAATCAAAAACAAATTCCTTTAAGTCACATCAAGGTTTATATTAATATAAACATTCACTTAACCTTAAATTAAACACCCTTTAAGTTAATCAAGCACCTTAATATAATCTACACTTAAATAAATTAAACTAACCACCTAATAACACTTAACATAAACTAAACCTCCATAAGCATAATTAACCCTCTAAGCGAGGTTTAGTGAGCTAAACTCACCGGATTAGCGAGCCGAGCGGACCAAAACGACGAGGACGACGCGAGGATCGACTTTCCTCAAGGCGGGCCGAGCATCCGGGCTCGGGAAGGCGGCCAAAACGGGCCAAAACCGGGCTGCCATACCCATTTTTTGCTCACCGATGGCCGCTGGTTGAGGGCGGATCCGGCGCCGGTTGAGGCGAGCAAGGGTCCGAGAGGGGCTAAGGGGAGTCCCGGCGGGCGAGGCGGGGGTGCACGGCGGCTCACGGCGGTGGAGATGAGCTCCGACGGCTCTTGGAACGCACGGACCGAGGCCGAGACGTAGCCGGGCGTCGGCCAAGCGCGGGCGAGCGCGCGCGGCGGCGGCGGAGCGCGAGACGGCGAGCGGCGACGGCGACCGGCTGCGGTGCGAGGCGGAGAGGCCTCAACGGCGAGTTGGCTTCGTCGGTCTTCAACTTGCAGGGGCGTCGAACAGCAAGGGAATGGAAGAGAGAGATGGAGATGCGAGCGGGTAGGGCGAGCGGCGAGGCACGCGGGCGGCACGGGGCAGACGCGCGGCAGCGGCGGCGGCGGCGACGACGGCGTGCGAGCGGGAGTGGACGACCATGGCTGCTCCAGCTTCTTCTCTGCATTTCTTTTCATCTTCGCACAACCTAGATGGAGGAGAGAGGCGACGGGAGAGAGAGAAGGAGGAGAGAGAGAGATGGGACCATTTCTCTCATTTTCTTTTCTTTTTCTTTAATCCCTCAAACATGGCCCACCATGACCTCACATGAGGTCATCTTCCACTCACACCAAGCTTCCACAACAATCCTCCAATGGGTCCAATTTCATTTTCCGCCGGGGCCTAAAATCTTGTACAACAACTTCTTCAATTCCACTCGATTCTCTTCCAATTGAATCAAATTGAAGTCCATAAAATTAATCCAATGTCACCACACTTCAATTCACATCTTCACTTGTCCATAGAACCAACTTAAGTCCCAAAAGCACGATCAAAGGCGGGCCTACTAATTTCTCGAGCCAAATTAGCCATTCTCTGATTTAATCGCTGAAAAATTCTGATTACATGAAAAATCTTCTGAAGATGAGTTAATATTCCTAAAATGATTTGTGACACACCCTGACTTCCAATTTCTGAATTCGATCTCAATTTCACGGTTGATTTCACTCTGGCACGATATTAGCGCGTCCTAATCTACCGGGTAGCTTTTTAGAAATTTTCATGCATTTGACCTGTGGTTGATCAAACCACAATGTACATCTTTGACACATTGGCGACTCTCGGTTGTCGGGGTACTCTCAAGGTTTCAAATACGGACACAGGGTACCCAATCGACAGAAACGTCGATCCAGTGCCGATCGACCAGATTTGTGCGATATGGTGGAATCACCCACACTTGATCACATGCCTCCGTCGAGTCAACCTATCTCCGGTCTCTAATCGATTTTTAATTGTGCCGTAATGACCCTTGCAGATTAGCTCGATCGAAAGGTCGCTTCCTGGTCAAATTCTCGAGTCTGATGCATTAGAAACTCTTAACGGCTTCACCCGATAGACTAGTTTTCACATGAGTGGCCGACTCAAGGAAAAGAACTATATGCGTGCCAACGAAATGCCCGTCTCAATTTATTGAAAATAGAATTGGAAAATCGGGATGTCACAGAAACGCCACTTTGAAACTTAAAATCGGCAAGACGGTTAAGGTCCATGGAATACATTTTTGGAGAAAATAGTTATTGCTTGAAAACAGGAACGTGGGACAACCATCGGTACAACATAGAAGATCATGGAGTAGTTCGCATATGGCAAGGGCAATCATTCGAGACCATGGGTGCAAGAGTTGTGGAGTTATAGGAACATAGAGGCAATCACGGAAGTTACTTGAGACAATGCAATCGCCATAAACCATAAAAAGTAATTACTTTAAAATTACAATATATACCACCAATCATCCACTAGAGGAGCCCTACAAATCAAACAAAATATTATCTTTTACCTTTCTTTTGAAACTAAGGAAAGAATTATAGAGGATGGTGACAAAATTTCTATCTTCAATGCATGAAATGAACGTTTTAGAATTCACATGCATTATTAAAACAAGTTTTAGAACCACCATCGTTCCCGCTAGTTTAAAATCCAAATCCAGGAACACATTCCACATTAAAAAAAAAAATTAAAACATATCATTTAGATCATTTGATTAGTTTGGCAATCTTATTTTCATTATTTACCTCAAGACAGTTAAGTTTTTACCTCAAAAAATTGATATTCAAGTACAAGTTGACCTAATACTTGTGGTTTTGAAACCACAACCATACACAAACGACAACCGTTGTTTTCGTGAGTTTGCCTCAGTTTCGGTATGTCTGTTCTGTCTACTTTATTTCTCTTGATCACGTCTTTCATTACCCGCTTGAAAAATTTGGCAGTAATAACCAGTTCACAAACAAATTTCCAACTAAAGGCATCGTCTACAAATGAATGCCAACCATATAGTTTATCAACCCCGGTTTAGCAACCGTATCACGAGTTAGAAAGATGATTAAGGGTGTATTTGTTTCACACAAAATGAATAATTTGAAAGTTTTTTTTTATCATTTATGAAAATTGTTATTAATAATGAAAATATTTTTTATTAACTAATTATATTAAGTGACGTAAACGATTATTTTTAGGAAAATATTTTTTAATCAAAACAAATGAACCCTAAATTTCTATCTCTCTCCATCCCGTAGCCTCAACTTTTCTCATTTTCTGATTGCTTAGCTCTGTCTCTCTCCACGAAGATGAATAAAGTTATACATACACACATAAAGCAGTGTTGTTCCTTAAAATGGACAAAGATAAAAGTTCGTTATTAATATTTGGAGCGCTAGCTACCGACAAATGTGAAGACAACTACATTTTAGGCAACATCAGCTAAAATAAAAGTTGCAATCAATGTCTAAAGACAGCCATGATAACGAAGAGAGGGAGAGAGTGTGCTCGCCGATGAAAGACTCCAATGATTATGAGTTCGGCGACTTCATATGGACAACAATCAACAATAGCAACTTTTTTTTTTTTTTTTTTTTTTTTTTTTTGCCACTCAACAAAAGCTACTTCAAACTGACGTTTCCCGACATAATAAGGATTATGCTCCTGTGTGATTTTTGTCATCATGAGAGAGAGAGAGAGATCCAAATTTTTTTTTTATCACAAACCTCATGATGAGTCAGAGAGAGAGATCCAAATTTTTTTATCACAAACCTCATGATGATACTTCTTCACAGTCGAAAAGCACAGCCTGGGAGAGATAGGAGTTCATCTAGGTTTTTTTGACAAACGAATATTAAGACAACATTCCATTACCCATTTGAAGATGATTGCTCTGATGCGGTTAATGAAGAAACCAGATCATGTCGCACACATCACATATATGGTAGATTATAAAATTTTATATTTTTTTTTTCGCTCACGGCTCTTGCCACATTGCGTAATAACGAAGATAGGTTATGAGGCCATTTTTTATTACTACCCAAGAATCAAGATGCCTTGGGTTGGTTTAAGCCCGATGAGGTTCGAGTTTTTTTTTTTTTTTGGAATAAAAAAAACTTAAACCCTATCGAGTTGTCTTTTTATTATTTGCTTTACTTATATGCTTGGTGGTTTTTTTTTTTTTAAAAAAAAAATTCAGCATACATGCATTTAGACTGGGACATACTTATTTATTCAAACTTACAAACGCATTACTAATTGGAAAAAAAAAATGATAAGGAGATGTGTAAAGTTAGTGGCTATTCTAAATTAAATTCGATAAATAATAAGTAAGGAACCCAAGATGCAAACATTAAAGGTTAACAAGGGTCTATGCTAAAAAGAGGGTTATCCGCGTCCACCTAACTATTCGTCAAAACCTGAGGCTGGATGACTCGAGCCAGGTCGAGCCGGTTGGATTGTCTACTTTACCCGTTAGGTTTTTTTTATGGTTCGGGTCGTTTTTCCACCTGCTATATATTTCATTACCGAGATATTTTTGGACATTCGTTCTTTCAAAACCTCATCGGCTCCTTGGTTTTTCCAAGTTCATTCACCGCCTGCCCGCAAATTGGGGAGGAGGACAGAAACAAGGAAAACTCATGAACTTGCTGGTACATAACCTTGCCCCCCCTCTCTCTCTCTCTCTCTCCATTTCTATCTACGCTGCTGAACCATTCTTGAAATCAATTCAATCAGGACAAGATAATGCAGAAGAAGACGACGGGGGAGGCCCAGCCTCAGCCCCAGCTTCAGCTCAGATGGCACGAAGCAGGCCCCGTCCACTGGATCGAGACCTCAGATTCCGTCTCTCGCCGCTTCCAATTCGAGCCCGATGGTCAACTCTCCGTAAGTCGTGGTCATAGAGTCCGACGCTCTCTATCTTCTTGAATGTGGTGCCTGTTCTTCTCGTGGACTGATTCGGAGCGTGAAACATGTGGGGATGGATGTCAGGTGAAATTGCTCGATGACTCGAGACCCGTTGCTCATAGGGTGGTCGATTCCTTTCTGAACAAGTTCTTTCCTTCAGGATACCCCTACAGGTAAAAAAAAGGGTCTGATTTTGTTTCTGTTCACTGTTTAAGAGGAACAGGAAGATTGCCTTGGGCTAATTGTAAAATGTCTTTCTCGATTCTGATTTTATACAGTGTGAACGAAGGTTATTTGAGGTACACGCAATTTAGGGCTCTGCAACACCTCTCAAGTGCTGCTCTCTCTGTGTTATCAACTCAGGTCTATCTGCGATGCCTGAACAGACCATCCTAGTTTGATGGCATGTCAATTTTGGTGATTTTGTGCATATTTGCGAGTTTTAGCATTACTTGGAGAATGGATACTTACATTGGACTGACATATGTTGCGGGAGGCCATTTTCTATGTGCTGACTCCTCTGCAGTCCCTTCTCTTTGCTGCAGGATTGAGGCCTACCCCGGCTCAGGCGACTGTCGTGAGTTGGGTAAGTTATAATCATATAGTGGCACCAGTTTTGGCCTGTTGGGGTGTTTGAAGATATTTTAGTATATGTTTTCTCGACACAGATTCTAAAGGATGGGATGCAGCATGTGGGAAAGCTTATATGCAGCAATTTGGGTGCTAGAATGGATTCAGAGCCTAAGCGTTGGAGGATTTTAGGTTTGTATTTTAGCAGGATATATCAGTCTCCTGCGTCACTATTGTGCCATTAGTGCCTTCTATATTTTAAACAAGGTGATACCATCTTCAACTTGATCGATATTCTCATTTGTAAAATTGTCTCTGCAGCTGATGTGCTGTATGATTTTGGTACTGGCATGGAAGTTCTTTCTCCCCTATGTCCTAATCTTTTCCTTGAGATGGCCGGACTTGGTAACTTTGCGAAGGTACATGTACTTGTCTTTAACAGATAGTGCTTAGACTTCTCTATATGTTCTGATATCATTTATTAATGAGCATCTGTAGAAAAGAATTGAACGATCTCTATCATGGCAAGTCAAGCAATGTCTGAATATTAGTTTCTCCAGTTGTTTTCGTGCATCTAGTTCTTCTTTCAGAAATTCAGGTTCTGCTTCATGACTTGATAGGGAATGGCAGTTGTGGCGGCAAGAGCGACGAGATTACCAATTTATTCTTCGTTTGCTAAAGAAGGCAATCTTAGTGACCTTTTCGCTAAAGGGGAGGCTATCTCAACTCTTTTTAACGTTGTTGGCATGGGTGTAGGCATCCAGCTAGCATCAACAATATGTTCGTCAATGCAAGGAAAGGTATAGTGCCTACAAGAGCTTGATTTTTCACTGTGGCATTTATATTCGGTATTAACTCTATTAGTGCCTATTTATTTGAAATGGCAACCACAATATTTTTTTCTTTCATTGTTTATATTGTTGCATCTGTCCTCTGAGCAAATTGGATGCAATCTGAGGCTTTTGTTGGCAGCATGTAATGAGTGGGTGCAATTGGCCCCCCCTTAATTAAGTTGCAATAAAAGAAAAGAAAAAATAAGATTCAAGCTATAAGCACACTCAACTTTTAGTTACTTCAACAGAAACAGAAGTAATTGAAATTGAGGTTTTGGTACCTGAACCTCTTAATCAACTCATGTTGATTCTTGTTTTTGTAAAATTATTGAATCTGTTGGATGTGCCAAATAATTGGATTATCGTGCCCTTTCTAGTTTATCAATATCTACTTTGATAGATAAGTCAAATTGTGTCGGTTCGCTTGCAATGTATGTATGGTTATGTAACAATGTTGTAATTTAGCTCAATTTGCATGTGAAAGTTGGGAAACACGGACCAAAATCTTTATTTTTAAAAAAAAATGAGACCCATAGTTTGTAATTGAGAGCATAGTTACTCTTGCATCAAAAGTACTTCTGTCTTTTTATTGCCTCCATTGACATATGGACATAGCTCAGCCATTTATTTATTTTTTATTTTTGGTAAGGTTAGCTCAGCCATTTATTAATAGCTGTTTTTTGCATATTCAAATATCTGTCCAGTTATTAAAAAAAAAAAAGGCAGCCTTTTACTTTTTTTTCGAAAAACACAATGTTTGCCAAATCCCTGGGACAGCTTGCCCTTTTTCATCAATAAGGGAAAAAAATTTAATTCCAAATGGCACCAATGGGTGCCCTGTATACATTGTTATTTGCCAGGTATTGTTTCAGTAAGTCTAGTATGCTATTTACATCAAGACTGGAATTGATGAAACCAAAAGTTAAGAGTAAATAACAGCTACTTTTTGACAGAACTAAAGTGAACTTTAGGATGAATGACGAATGCTCTATCTTCAATTTTATCCAAAAGGGTTCTTTTGGATCAGATTTAATAGGACTTGTTGGAGAGTTGGGAGATTTGATTTGTAATTCCCAAGATGTAATGGTTAGGTCATTTATACAGACGATAAGTTGAACTAAGGGGTTATTGAACTCGTGAAATTCTGTCAAAATATATTTTAAATTAGTGCTCCAGTATCTGTTCATGTGTTCTACCGATAAATTGTCTATAGTTCATCTGATATCAGTCAGGTTTAGGCATTGCTGGTATTTGGTACATTTCTTAAATGAACTTGATAAAAAGTTTTGAAGGGTCTCTTGAAATTTGAGGTCTACTTGACAATTGTAAGTGTCTGATGCCTGTATCATAATTGAATACCTCAAGTATGGGTCCTGGAGCTATCTCTACTGCTTCTACTCCATTGAGTAAACTTTGATACTCAAATGACTCAAATGAAAATGGTTTGATGTGCATTAAGGAACTTGCTTCACTTTCTTTCTGTTTTTCGCACATACAATCATTCACACATGTAGATCCAAAACGAATGACAGAAAAGGTCAAGCGTACTTATGTATCTTCATCTCCAAAAGAGCTCTATTTGCTTCAGTTAATGGAGGACTTTCAGGTTTAGCTTCTCATGCAGATTAAATTCCCAAGTCCCAGGCGATTCCAGAAATCACTAAGTTTCTGCATCTAGCTTACCAGTTTTAAGACAAATGAATGCATCTAGTTTACCAATCGTCAACTTTTTTTTTTTTTTTTCGTATCAGTGAAATCATTTTGAAATTCTTGCAGATGCTTGCAGGACCTCTCCTCTCTGCCATTCACATATATAGTGTCACCGAAGAGATGCGAGCTACCCCAGTGAACACATTAAATCCACAGAGGACTGCTATGATTGTAGCCGACTTTCTTAAGGTTTGATCCTAGGCTATGTGGTCTGGACTGGCTAATTCATTAGATTGTTATGAATTAACATCACTCAACTTCCAAAGTTACAGACTATCCATTTAATTCTTTTCCCCTGAATTCTTTTTCTTGAATTGATACAGACGGGAAAAGTATTGAGCCCAGCTGATTTACGGTATCGGGAAGATCTCCTCTTTCCCGGGCGACTCATAGAAGAAGCTGGGAACGTGAAAGTTGGAAGAGCCTTACATGATGTTTTTAGGCCTTCGAAGATTAATGAATGGAAGGAAAAACTTCCGGAGGAGAAGTTTCTTTTAAGACGTGGCAGTAAATGGATCGACATGGTCCTTGAGCACAATGCCACTGGTGAAGATGCATTGAGGGGTTGGTTGGTTGCCGCGTATGTAGGATGTAAGGAGAAGTCTTCTCATGAGATGAGCACGCAAGTCTTGCAAGATGCTTACTCGAAGATGAGTGATATATTTTCCCCGTTTTTAGCTGAAGTACAAGCCAAAGGATGGCATACTGATCGATTTCTTGATGGAACGGGAAGTCGATTTGCATGGTAGCGTTATTTTTATTTTGATGGTATACATATTCTTTTGCATAATTACCGCGCCCTCTTTACTGTGCAGCTTTTTCCTTTCTTCTTGGGTTTTACCCCTTAAACGAGTTACAGCTGCTTTGCTCGTTTGTGATATTGATCAAATTAGCCAAGAGAAAAATGGAGTAAAATAAGAAATGGTTGTGCATTCAATTGTGTTTATCAGATAAAGAGGACCGAAAACATGGAAAATTTGTCTTGAATCGTATGAAGGAGAGAGAAACAGGTGAAAACAAAGAGTCCTTGACTCCAAATTCTGTAGGTCTCGTGGGCATAGGAGGAATACATCAGCGACAAATTAGTCAAAGGAGAAAGGCAGAAAAATAGAACCACGCCAACGGTTCTAGTTGTCTCATCTTTTGTTAAATTGGAAGGAAATAAAGTTCGTTCCTTAATAATTGCACTGTCGTCATCCCAAGGAGACTAGGAAGCGTGCTTTCCATTCGAGGACGAATGTAAGGCTCCACCTTGTCAACCAAAGCTCAGCTCCAAGAGGTTAATCTGTAACACAAAATCTGGGTTAAGGAGTCAGGGATTAGTGCTCAAATTGGTCCTTTGATGCTTAAGTTAATTATTGAAAGAGAGGAAGAGTATAAAGAATTCAGATTATGATTTTAGAAAGTCCAACTCCATACCCAAAGACCCCTTGACCTCTCACGGGCATTCCTCTTATTCAGATTAGTAGCAAAGATATTTACCAATTCAGTCCCTATTAGATGCTACGAAGCTCTATATTTTGCATAATGTAATTGCAGAAGCCTGAAAAAGGTAATCACCTGCTTATTGTAGACTAAGCTTTAAGTGTTCAAATAAGCAGCAAAATGACCGGAGGCAAGCTTTCAATGTACAGTGCAACGTATGTAGACCATATTTCTTTGGGATATTAGAGAAAAAGACATTGGATACTACACCCATCCGTGGATAGCCATGTTGGTTGAGAGTCCCTCCCTCATCGTTGAGGTCGAGAGTTTGAAACCCGTAGTTGCTAGCGATTTAAGTGAGGGGCCCTAGCGGTGGGTTGCTGGGCTAGTCTTTCTAGAGGTATAGGGTCCCGGTCCTCAGGAGCCGTTCAGGCACGGATGCCCGTGGTGGAGTCCTCAATTATCAAAAAAAAAAAAAAAAAAAAACAAGACATTGGATACTACACCACAACATTAAAAAAGAATGCTAGCTCAAAATTACATACAAAAACAAATATATCAAGGAAATGTGTGCTATCAACTAAAAACAGTTGCTTGCAAGAAGCAGCGCTCTTTGCCTCGTTGTCGATCGATTATTATGGCTGCTTTCAAAATTCATCCTCCTCATACTCTCAACACATGTATTTCCTGAAAAAAGAAAAAAAAAAAGTATGGTGTGATATTGGATTTTGTTATGGTATTCGATATGATTTTGAGTAATAGTTTCTCATAGTTGTGCTGTGATATCGATGTTCCTATGGTGGGATTATGCATGTACACCTGTCCCATTATACATTTCTGGTCTTATGCTGAAGATTATATCTGCTCAGCAGCAAGGTACATTAATGTATTATATATGATTCCTGTGTGTCGATTATACTGATATTATCCATATTTATCTACTGAATTATGTGGATATATATATAATTTCCCCAGACATAGCCTACTAAATTAACGTAGACACCATAATAACCAGAACAAACCTCAAATTGATAAAAGTTGTCCAGTGAAACCGGCTACTAAAAGATTAGCAACAACATGATCAGAAACATCTTGCTGTGTTTTGTAGGCATTGGCAAGCATTACCATGTTATTCAAGATATTCATGATATTGCTTTCGGCAACACCATCAATAATTCCATTCATGGTGTCTGGAGAATATTTATTCTGTATTTTTTGCGATGATTCTTCTTGGGCTATGTCTGGTGGGGTAGCTCTACTGTAATAAAGTTTTTGGGGTTGTCTCCAATTGAGTATGTTAACCTTAGCAGTGGATTCATTGTCGGAATCATTAGAGGGCTTGGTCAAGGTACTAATAGTAGGTTGGTCATGGGTGTCTTTAATAATTAGTCCTTGAAATTTAGGGGTGTCTAGTATAGGGGTAGGTTCTAGTGTTGATTTTCCTAGGAGTTTTTTCTTTTGTCCAATGACTTTGGCAAATTCTGGACTAAGGTTTTTTGGAAACTCAAAAGCCTTAAAAATGGGTTTTTTGAGTGTTTCATTCTTACAACAAAACCAAACACCAAATACATCCTTGAGGAGTAAATAAGAGTGTTAACCGCATCTTGGATGAGATGTCCGTGATCATTATCCATGCGTTGGCCAAAGTCATCTATTTTATAAGAAGTTATATATATATATATATATATATATATATATATATATATATCTACTGTGTTGAATTACTCATTTTTTTTTATTGAATAAGCTATTTCTGCATACATCTGCATTTCTAATCACTAGTAGAGGTAGAGGATCACTTACTGCCTGATTAGCTCATTCCTGTATAATATAATGTTTTTCCAAATATAGCTAAAATTGCTGAGGATAGGCTGTGAGTTGGGTTATTTTCCATGTTCGGTGGCATCTCGAGGACGTAGGAAAGTTCTAAATACTTGTATTAAGTTTATTTGAGGAGAAGACCAGTTTGTTTTTATATTAATGTATTAAACCTATGGACACAATTCCGTTGCATACAAGCCGTCAAGGATACGTGGAATAATTTTCACCCGTGTTTTAATTTAGTGATATAATTGAGGTATATAGTTTAGTTGCTTTGCGTGTGTTTGGGATTATAAAAATGCATCAGCGGCGCTGCTGCGCATTCGATTTGAGTCAGCGATATGACTAGTCCGTATAGGAAGGGAAAAGCTCTATTAGATTAACTTCAGTTGTGGGGATTAGAAAATGGCAGTTGGGCATGTCGAGAAACAGATGAAGGACTTGAGTGAAGAAAAAGTTTTAACTAAACCGAGGTGAAAAGAGCAACCGTGAAGAGAAGGAAATAAGCAGAGACTAATATTTGAGGACGGGAGATTTGGCGAAGATGGGTTGGAGCTCTCGTTAACTAAATCAATAGTTTATTTAATCTGGTCCAGAGGGCCTCCATCGCCTGGTTCCATGGTCTAGTGGTCAGGACATTGGACTCTGAATCCAGTAACCCGAGTTCAAATCTCGGTGGAACCTTTTTCAAGCTCTACGCATTGATATATTCTTTTTTCCGGGAGTAAAGCCAGCATAAAAACAAAATAATTTTATGTATTTTCTTTGTCAGGAAATGTCTGGAGCTCTTATTAATTATTTTTTTCTTCTCTTTAAAAGTAAGGTACATAATCGGTGCTAAGAGTTTACTTGTGTGCTCACATGCTTCCGCTTTGTTCATAGCATACAAGTAAGAACAAGTAAATTCGTATAAATTTTTCTTATTTTGGCAGAACATAAAATTTAAATTTAGAAGATGTGTTTTTACTATTCTTTTTTTTTTTTAATTGCTCTTTTGAGGAGTGTTGGTATGAAGTTACACCCAAAGTAAAGAAGATCAAAGGAAACGATTATGTAGACTCTGAAGAAAGCTAACACAAATGACATGACCTAATAACAAGTCCAAATCACCGCCTTCAAGAAATTAGCATCTAGGCCGCTATACGTCAATATTATTTATTCACTTCAAAAGATTTATGTGCAAATATTCAACACCTAAGAAGAAGATCATAAGGCGCATATTCGATTTCACCACCGTGGGATAAATTGATTCTAACATAATCTTTTTCCATAATTATTCGAATGCAAATTGAATCTATCAAATAAATTAGTGGAAAAGACCTTAGTTGAATATGTAATAGCTAACTTTCACAGGCTTAAATCAGGGCGGGCACATTTGCGGATTCATCCATTGCAAGTCCACTAGCATACCGATGGGTTTCCTCTAAACCGTCCAATCACATTTATACTAGTATATAAAACAAAGAAGAGCTTCAACTTTTAACCGATTATTCTCCTTTTGTAATTTTCATAACATAGTCAATTAGTTATTTTATAGATAATTTATCAATGGTAAATATGTAAATTAATAATTCTAAATTGGTACGCATGTTACAAATTTACCACAAATTAATTTTTTAACCACAAAAAATCTAAAACTAGCACACATTTGATAAATTTATTCCAAACTGGTATAATTATGATAAGTTTACCCTATGTTAGTTTTCGTGTAAACTAAGTTGAGTGAAATGTAACAATTGACTGGTGTACTAGTTTTGGAGAAGTTACATAATTTTTGTGGTTTTTTGTGATATTAATCCAATATAACAGATGGTATATTTATCACGAATCTATCAGTTTAGGATTTTTTGCGGTCGAATAAATTAGTTTGGGTAAATTTGTCACAAGTGTACCAATTTGAGATTTTTTATAGTTACTTGAGGTAAATTTATCACATGTGTATTGGTTTAGAACTTTTTATGGTCAAAAAATTAATTTTGGATAAATTTGTCACATGTATATCGATTTGAGGTATTTTAGGATTATTAACCCTAATTCTATATAATATTTTGTTTTATTTCAAATTTAAAAAAAATTTGAACTTTTTCTATCTCGTAAGCAACTTCAAAATTTCAAATATTTTCTCTTTCTAATATTATAATTTGTTATACAAAACAAAGAAAAGCTTCAACTTTTAAGCGATTATTCTCATTTTTTTCTTTTCATAACATAGTCAATTAGTTATTTTATGGATAATTTATCGGTAATACATAAATTAGTAATAATTCTATATAATCTTTTGTTTTATTTCAATTTTAAAAAAAAAAATTGAACTTTTTCTATATGGTAAGCAACTTCAAATCTTCAAATATTTTCTCTTTTTAATATTTATATTATGTAATTTGTTGTAAAGTTTATCAATCATTTCTCTTCATTAATCATTCAAATATTTTCCAATTAAGTGATTTTTCTTAGGAAAAAAGTCACAAAAAACTCAAAACTTTGCCAACTGTGACACATTTACCCTAAACTTTTTTTTTGTGACACTAAAAACCCTAAACTTTAGCCCGCGTGACACATCTACCCTCTGTTAAGGTTCCGTGAAAAAACACAGTTAAAAATCCTACGTGGCCACTAACGTGGATGACGAAATGCAAACGGCGCTTATGTGGCACTCACATGGCATTTAAGAAGTAAAACAGTGTCGTTTTATATATGACGTGGCTAAAGAAATAAAAAGGCCATCGTGTGTCCCACCCTCTCTGAGTAGCTTCTCGTTCAAAACTCTATGCTCCATGTTCAAGAGCTCTCTGAAGCTCAACTATTCTACATCTTCACGAGTGAGCCATTTCCTTGTGCTCCCTCTCTCCCTTGCTTTACTTGAAAGCTCCATTGCTCCACTATTCCCCCCCCCCCTCTTTCTGCCTCTCTTGTTGAATTGAAAAACACATTTGCCCCAAATTCTAGGGTTTGTTCATGCTATCTCTCTCTAGAAAATCTCATATGCTCTCTCGATCGGTTCCTCCACGTTCTCTAGTGGTCAATGTTCCCTCTCCATCTCTCTAAAGCTTTGTTCATTGGTCGGCTCATTGCTCCATACGAGACTTGCTTGATTTGGGACTCGCTTAAAGAAACTCGATTCTAACTTGGTAATCCTCTGAATTTGACTAATCATAGCTTTTGGAGTGTTTGTGGTGTTTTTCGTACCTCGGTTTGTCTAATAAAGTTGATAGGAGAATGGTCAAAAAATAGAGTTGAAGAGCTTGTGGTGGTGCCATCCACCACCAGGACAACACCAATTTGGCATTAGGCGAGCTGATTTTCAGGGCCAAATATGGCTGAGCTGGGAAGTGCTCCATCTAAACCACTTAAAAAGGGACAACACGTCGGTTTCAGATTCTCCCTCTGATAATATATCCTCCTTTCTTTTGCTCCTTGATATTGAGGTGTATCAAGAGGCTCTAGGTAAGAAGTGTATCAAAAAACCTTAAAAGGAAACGGTGGATGCTGAGGGTTTCTGGGGTGATCTGCTTATTGGGTCTAGGAATTTAAAGTTGGGAAGAAGGATGAGAGGGTTGGATTTGTAGATGGGGTTAGATCATTTCTCCATCTCAAAATTCTCATTGGGTCTTAAGCATGTTTGCTCAGAAAAAATTGACATGCCGAATTCATATTGCTTTAGAATTGACATATCAAATCTCTGTTTGGTGACTACTTTTTGTATTTTGAGTCAGAGCATATCCGTTAGCAAGTGCATGTAAATTGAACACTATTATGTTGGTCGTAAGGTTAGCCACAAGCAATGAGACAATGCCTTAAACTAACTAGTAAGAATTAAATTGGTGGTCTCGAGCCTTGACCAGTAAATTTGAGCATAAATTTGCAATCATAAAAGACATTAGATATTGTGTTGAATTGGGTGCAGTGATTTAGTGGAGTACATATACCTTGCCACGATGTCAAATGCTTTGTTGTTATTATTATTATTGTTCCATTTTGAGACAACTTAGATCATATCCTCAGATAATTTTCATTATTAACCATCACAAGCTTTAAATTTTCAAATATAGAAGGTAGACCAATTTTTGCTTTCAGTTAAACAAAAACTATCAATGTTGTACTGTGAATTTGTTGTGGTTAGATTACAAATATAGCTGCGGAAACACACCATTTGGTCCTTAACATCTCACCTTTCTTTCTTCCACTAATTCTCTCTCCGTTCTCTTGTTAGGATTTGGACCACCAAGGTGGTCCATTTGACCTATCGGGTCTTGCTAAGGACTTGGACCAAGCTACCATCCTCAAGGTGAAGGAGATAAAGAAAAGCCACCTCGCCATGATGTCCATGCTCGGTTTCTTCTTGCAAGCATACGTTACCGGGGAGGGACTTGTCGAGAATCTTGCGAAGCACCTCAACAACCCATTCAAAAACAACTTGCTCACTATGATTGCCAGAACAGCAGAAACAACTCCTACCCTATGATTTTAGCTATTGAGATTATCCTCTTAAATATGGGAATGAGTTGTACATCTCAATGAGACAGCTTGAGGCATTAATCAAAATTTCTACTTGGAACTTTCTCTCTTGTGATCTATGTAGAGGGTTTGATCAAGTTGGCCCTAAAGATTGTAACATCTTGAATTTTATTTTGTCATCATATGTGCAAAATCTTCTTTAGCACACTAATGTACAATTGTTTTTCACTTTTATTGTCATAACCCGATTGAACTTTGAACTTTGAACTTTGAAATACTCATCCTTCATATAACTAAGATTGCTCAAACTAAGTGACTCTCTTGTAGTTGCCACATATCATTCTTGTCATATCTCAACATTTCTCCTATTATGGCATCAGGTAGTTTCTTGGCTTTTATTCTCCTGCACAAAAAGATAATGATGCTAAAGTAGGTCCCTCGCTCTGTAGATTCTCATTTCCTTCACACACTTTATCGTCAATCTTGAAGAGAAGTGAAAGTGATAGAAGAAACAAGGGAAAGTGGAAGTCTCAACTGAAAGCAAGATAAATAATCTAATCACATCAGCATATCCACAATTGTATAGTGATTCATAATTAGTGTTTAACTTGGATTACAACAAAAAATGAACTCTTGCAGTTCAACCAAAAAGGAATTTGGATTACAGTCAAAAGGCTTGCACTCTTTGTTTTCATTTACAACCAAACAAGCACAAGTAGCCGAGATTCTATATTAGTGTTGAATTCAAATTACAACCAAAAGGAACAAGCAACGGCTTCTTGGCTATGAACAATTGGATGGAATTCACATCTACTTCAATGTGGAGCATTACTTGTAGATTCTTGAGTTCCACATGGTCCAAAAGCCTCGGTTGAGACATGGCCGATCTGACTTGCAGATTCTTGTGTTCTTGTATCTCCTTGTCTAGTAGATGTCCTTTTCACCATGGCTGGTCTCGGATGTTTTCTTGGTCTCCCCTTTTTACCCTGCATAGAAAAGCATGCATAAGTTACAATAAGTATTGTCATGAGACCATGTTAGTATCGAAGGCTTGGGTCTATATAAGTTTTCTTGGTCTTCCTTTTTCTCTTACCGGAGGCTTGATTTGTGTTGTTGCTAGAGGCTTCGGGCATGTTCTCTTATTGTGTCCCAAGTCCTAACAGTTTGAGCATAAGATGATTATCCCAACTTTTGCCAATTCATTCGAATTTGTATTTGGATTAACCATGGCCTTCCCCTTTCGTGTCATTTTCTCAACATTCTCACCTTGCTTATTACGTCGTTTCTTTGGTCTCCCGGAAGCTTTCTAAATGGCGGAGGCAATATTGGTTCTTCAGTGGATAGTGGCCACATTTTCTTCCCATTCAATGTCGATAATGGAAATTGGTAGCATCTTTCGTAAGCATCATTTTTGAAACAATCATCAACATACTAATTAACCTCATACTTCATATAATTAATGCACAAGATAGCATGGCTACATGGTATTTCTGAGATATCCCATTGCCTACAAGCACACGTCCTCCCTCTCAAGTCTACTTCAAATCGATCATCATTGACTTCAACTTCAAATTTTCCCCAATACATGGTTTGGTAACACAATACCTAGACTTCATCTTTTCTTCATCTACCTTTGCCCTAATTCGTGGACATAATTCATCTTGGGAACCCACCATCAACTGGCTTTTCTCATACATTCTCACCATCAAAACCGTTCTTATTGCCTCTAACATATCAACAAGTGGCATCTTTCTTTGCTTGCAAATGTATGCATTGAAAGTTTCACTCAAATTGTTCTCAATGGCATCACATTTTCGTCCAGCCTTTATTAATGCCGTGCAGAAATGCTCTGACCCTTGCCTTATGAAATCTTCATAGGCATCAACAAACTCTCTCTTCATTCCTTCAATTGCTATATTAAATTCAACCTCGTATGTGGCATATGCAGCTCTAGAGAAGTAATTTCGAAATGTTTCTCCCTTGTACAATTTTTTCCAGTTTGCATAAATGTGCCTTGAACAATTTCTATGTTCTGCACAAGGAGCCAATGAAGAAACTGCATTGATAAGGCCTTGCAAAACATAATTGAAATGCATTAATAAGGCCTAACAAGACATAATTCAACGACTATTACAAAGTAATTGATGAAATTGGAGACTCATTCTACTTTTTGTTGATCACTTATGAATGTCCAATCATCACCTCTATCTACTTGAAGGTCTATAAATAGAAACTTGAGGAACCAAGTCCAACTGTCTTGTGTTTTCGCTTCAGCAACAGCCCATGCGACTGAAAACATATGATTATTACCATCCCTTCCAATAGCACAAAGTAGCATTTGCTTTACTACAGTTTTAATAAAACAACCATCTAGTCCAATTACTTTCTTACAACCTTCTAGACAACCCTTTTTCAGCCTTTGAAGCCCACATAAAATCTCTTAAACATGTTTTGTGGTTGCCTAAGTAAAAGATTAAATGTGCTGTTCTTACTAGATTGCTTCAATTGAGCTTTATAAGATGCTAATAACTTATATTACTCAACAAATGGACCCCGAATAGTCTTAAGAGCTCTATAAATTGCTCTATAACAGGTTCTTTTGTTGAGCATGAGTCCCCACATCTCCATGGTATGTGGCACCCCGAAACGCCTAGGGTCGCCACAGGTGCCTATCTGCGTACCTAATGAACGCTAGTTACATCTCTTAGTAGAAGCAACGCAGTTCAAAGGCTTCTCTGTTTTTTTTTTTTTTTTTTTTTGAAAACGGTCCCAGCGCAACTTATTAGCGGAAGCATCATTGAATATCACCATCTCTCCCTCCAATAATCATGATACAATGCACACCACTAAGCGTCATAGGAAGATAAAGCCGAGCCACTCTTTATTTATATATTTTTCAAGATGGATTTCACGGGTCGGTACAACCAAAAGGAAAACCAAGACTCTTGGCTAGACTTGGCCACAACTCAAAAAGAGATAACTCGACCCTCTATGTCGATCATGTATAATCCCCCATCTACAAGTGTCGGCTATGTCCAAAAAGTGTCAGCTCTCCACTCCTCACGCGGGCCATCACATCCACCCCGGTGCATCGGGCGGTGGCGGCGGCAACATCCCCCGCATCACTCCGTCACGGCGGACGTGGACCAACAAGAACTCCTGGACGACCGGGCCCCCAGCCAGGCCCACATCATACATCACCAGCACACGAACTCGCACAAACGTCAGACCGGGGATGGTAACGCAGTCCATCTCCGAACACTCGACCTCCACGTCAGATGGAAGGCCATAAAAAGTACCACGCGTGACCGGAGAGAGCGGCATCTTTCTAATTTGAAATGTTGGTCCCCGAAGGGGTGAGTACAGCCACTCGGCAGGTAAAAGATCCAATAAACCACTCAATACATCACACAATACAATCATAACAATCATAGCATAGTATATGTCATTCATGCATCCAAGCATAACTTACCTTACGGCCATGCATATGTCATCATATCATATGTATATACATCCTTATGTAATCATCACCGTCATGTCATACATATACCATGCCATAGGTGCACACACAACCACGCACTCATCATCATCATATCATACATGTATCATCATGTCATACAGCCATGTGTACATGTCACCATACCATGCATGATTCAATTTCCACTTTTTATCCTTCAATTTGATCACCACATCTTTCTTTCCCCGGGATCAGTAATTGCATCCTACATTTTTATCACTCGCACCCCAACCTGGCATCGCGAGAAACCTCCGGCACACACCACCGGGCATCCGGCACCCCCACATTCCGTGCATCTCGCATCCCAACTGGCATCACGAGGCATTCCCCGGGCACAAACCTCCGAGACTTCCGTCACCCAACCATTTCGGGCATCTCGAAACTCCCGAGGACATCCAGGCATGTATCACAATACAACCGGGCATCCGGCACCCCCCATCCCGGGCATCCTGACACTCCCAGGGCATTATCGACCCACCTCCAACAGTCTCTTCATTCATCATGATTTATATTCACCAAGTTATGTCTCACAAGTAACATGGCACATGAGGTAATAGCAACAAAGCCTAATTCAACATTTGATTCTATATGCCATGCCAAATATCATCACATGTGCAGCAGAATCTGATCACTTAAGTCAATACAATTCATGGGGCTCATACAAAACAGAATAGTCATGCGCTACAGCCTTTGAAATTCGCACGATCCAACTTGCACAGTTTTAGAAATTTTTTTTAATTAAATACCCAAATGACCTTAAAAAATTATGAAATTCGAGCATGTGATAGTCAAGACATAAAGGCAGATATTTCATGAAGAACACTACACCAAGAGATCCCCATATAGTTCAATACAGATCACGCATCGCAGCACTACTAATTCTGTCCATTCCACTTGCACAGTTTTTGAAACATTTTTGGTTAAATAGTCGAATGAACTTCAAAAATCACGAAATTTGAATATGTGGTAGACAAGACATAAACAAAGATATTTCATGCAGAACACTTTTCCAAAAGAATCTCATACAAAACGGTATAGACCACGCATTGCAACATTACCAAGTCCGAACACATCAGATCACACAGTTTTAGAAACATTTTCGATTAGATACACAAATGGCATTAAAAACTTATGAAATTTGACTATGTGATAGCCAAGACCATAAGGTAAATACTTCATGAAGGATACTTCGCCGAAAGAGCTTCATTAAAAATGATATGATCCACACATTGAAGCTGACCAAATCCGAATATACCAGGTTACACGGTTTTAAAAGCATTTTCGATTAAATACTCTAATGACCTTCAAAATTATGAAATTTAAATATGTGGTAGTCAAGACCCTGAAGTATATTTTTCATGAAGACATCAAAGTCAGATTCGTCCTAGATAATTAATTATGGACGGTTGAAGCCCCTGTTTCTAACACCGAACATTTCAGGTTTAGCCGTCTCCAAAAATCACGATTTCACCTATTTAGCCTCCATCTTTTCCTCTGAATTTTTGATATGTTTTGGCTCATGAGTTTTTCTACAACTTTTATTAAGGGATTAAAGTGAGATTTTCAAAGGAAAGTCACTTTATAGTCCACGAAGTCACTGGAGCTCAGTACAACATTTCCAGATCTAACGTCTTCAAAAAAAAAATCGTTTCACTAGGCTATACTTGTTTTTTTTACCTCAAATTTTAGTATGTTAGTCTTCAAGATGTTCTCTACAACTCTAGTGAAGAGGTCGAAGTGAAATTCTTAGTAAAAAGTTACATGCAACACACAAAATCACCAAGAGGTCAACAAAACAGCTTCAGATCTAACATTTTCGTAGAGGGAGGGTTTCACCCCTCCAAACTCAACCATTTTGTCTCAAATTTTAGTATGTTATACTTTAAGACGTTTTCTACAACTTTCATAAAGAATTCGAAGCCAAAATCCGACTCAAACATCGCATGCAAGCCACTACAACATTCTGGGTCAGGCTGTTTACTCGAGAACAGTTTACACTTTCAAAACAACACTCTTAAAACTTCGGTTTTTCACACCCTAGACATCCAAAATTCATCACCATTCAATAACACATTCTAGACACAACATGCAAGAGCAGATCAAAGGATCTAACTTGCCTCCAAACCGAGCAAGCACGAGCACACGGCGGCTGGACACGGCAACGACGAGTGACGGACGAGCGGCTTCTTCCTCGCGCGGTCTCTTCCTCCTCTCTCTCGGTTCCTCACTCTCTCGACAACTTTCTCTCTCTCCCTCTCTCAAAACTGGTCACTCCCTCTCTCTCTATTTCCTTTTATTCAATCATTTGTAATGATTAGGAGCTGCCCAAGGTGACCAATGGGTGTAACTCCCTTTTTGCCACTTGGCAAACCCCATGCACATTATGGGCTTGGAGATGGGCCGGCTTCTCCCCTCCTTGTGGTCGACGGCAGCCCTTCATGGGCTTCATGGGCCGGCCCATCTTAGGCCCATCCCTCTTAGGCCTAAGACCCAAGTTTAGTTAGATCCAATTTTAACCCATTTTTAAAACTAATTAAATCTCTATTTAATTAAAGTACTAAATTGCAATTTAAGATAACTATATATTTGAAATTATAAATCCATAAGTTCCCATTCATCATACATATGGCCAAAGATAAAACTTCCTTTCCAAAATTCATCAATTAAAGACTTGGCCATACATCTCATCGCAAATCATGGATTAGAAGGCTACAAATTACAATATCGGTACTTCCATCGCCTATCCATGGTCCATGGCATATTCAGGGATTTTTACGAAATTCTAGGATGCCACATTGCATCTACCTCTTGTTAGGGAAATCCCTTATGATGTTTTGAAGATAACAAAATAAATCAAAGGCTACTAACGTGTTTAATGGTTGAGTAATAGACTATGCAGATGATAGAACGTATAAATGATATTATTAAAGTTTATACTTGGAAGAATCATAAGGAAGTTGAATTGTGTCGAGACCTTAAAGCTAAATCTGTTTAGAAGCATAATATGTTCAGACTCAGATTGCAAAGTTTATCGCACTCAGACTCGGATTGTAAAGTCTATTGTTCTCAAACTTTACATCCAGATTCGACAAAACGTAATAGAAGCCCCAAACTTATAACGGCTAGTGATCCGGTTTGGATTCCACATCAAAATTGATTTGATTGACTCAATCTAATTGATTGACAATTGGATCTTGAAGACAAGAACTTTCTATACGAAGATGTTCTACTTATGGAAATCAAGATTCTAATTATATGGGCGATCGAATCAATTTGGGATTCTCCTTCTATCACTCAACGGCTACTAAATCTTCTAGATACAGATCTGTCTAATGGGTAGATTGGAAGACGATCCTCAAGATACTATCCAACGGCTAGTTTGGAAGTGGAGGAGTATTTAAGGAGATGAATGACCGATGAGCAAGTAAGAGACGGAGCGTAGAATTTATAATTCCAAAGTCTGGGCGACCTTCGATCATACACTTGTCTCTTGTGAGCTTAAACTTTTGTGATCTTGAGAGAAATAACAAAAGAG
Source organism: Eucalyptus curtisii (assembly GCA_017140595.1). Taxonomy (NCBI): domain Eukaryota; kingdom Viridiplantae; phylum Streptophyta; class Magnoliopsida; order Myrtales; family Myrtaceae; genus Eucalyptus; species Eucalyptus curtisii. The sequence goes on from CM029495.1 coordinate 16,110,402, forward strand.
TGACTTAGTGAGATAGTGTAATCTACTACTAAGTGTTTGCACTCAAAGTTGTAATCTATTGTTGATTGCATAGTGGAATCCAACCAAGAAGGTTGTTAGCGTGGGAGAGTAGACGTAGGCTTGATATAAGCCGAATCACTATAAACCTTGTGTTTCTATTCTCTTTCTCTGAACTCCTTTATTTTGTTCGTAGTTCTATTCAACTGCTAAAGTCTTATCTCGCTCAAAGTCTGCTGCTCTTCAGACTCAGTTTCAAAAGTTTGTTGTTATTCAAACTCAGGTTAAAAGTAAAGGTTTTTACTGTATTTTGCAGAATCTGTTTTTACACATATTCACCTCCCTCTAGGTGTATTCATACTAGCACTCTCACCTACAATTGTGCTGTGGTATATTTCAAATTAGCTATGATCTTAGGCAAGAACTCTTCTGCAAGCCATATGTAAGATGCACTTCTATTTCTCATGCTGCTAGGGCAAGTATGTTTTTCTCCAATAGTCTCCAATAGTCTTGACAACAAATGTTTTCTCTTTATTGAGCCAACTACCATAAAGGGACCATTCACATCCGGTCACACACTTCGCGTGCATCTTTTTAAATTCATTTTTCTTCCAACCAATATTGTAACAATTTGTGATTGCATATTTCTGCATTGCCCTCTTAAATTGAGTATGAGACTCAAATCTCATGCCTATTTGAAATTGCAATTCTCTATGATTGCAACTAGGGTCATATCTAATTGTCAAAGGTCTTGTTTTGTCACATACTTCCTCATCTCTAGAGTTAGGATGATTGAGATTTTCATGCCCTTCAATGTCCTCATCATTTTCATCCTCATTCATGTCTTCTGGTCCATCATCAATAGCAAATGTCACCTCCCTCACCATCCCCATTTCATGTATCCCTTCCTCATCTCTAAATATAATGTGTTTATCACACATCTAGCTTAATAAATCAATCTTGGTAACATCACTCTCACTATCACCACTCTCAAAATAAAGGCCATCATCATTCTCACTATCTCCACTTTGGCTAGCACACACATAATCAAGCCAGGCCTTAGGCCTAAACACCAGTTCAGTTCCAACTTCATCGCTTAATTCAACTCTAGCCTCATTATCTCCACCTTAGCTAGCACCCCCTGTTCCACCCCAAATCTCAGTCTCGAAGTCATCCACTGTTTCAATATCAACTATATCTATCATTCCCCCTATACGACGCTTCATCTCTTTGTATGCAAGAGACTAAAATCAGAAGACTTCTACATTTCCCTGCAAAGATAAGGTTACCTACTTTAATGGTATATTATGTTCTAAAGAAATATGAACTTGACATGTTAGTTTTTCTAAGCAAACATGCTTAAGACCCAACGCGACAACATTATCAAAGGCAAACAACTCTTCGATTTACCACACGCTCTTCAACTCTTTTTCTTTACAATTTTTCCTGTCAACTTTATTAGACAAACAATGTATGAAAAAAACCACAAGCACTCCAAAAGCTATGATTACTCAAATTTAGAGAATTACCGAGCTAAAATCGAGGTTCTTGAGCGAGTCCCAAATCGAGCGAGTCTCGTATGGAGCAATGAGCCGACCAATGAATGAAGCTTCAAAGAGATGGAGAGGGAACATTGACCACCAGAGAACATGGAGAAACAAATCGAGAGAGCAAATGAGATTTTCCAGAGAGAGATAACATGAATAAACCCTAGAATTTGGGGACAAACATCCTCTTCAATTCAAAGAGAGAGGAAGAGAAGGGGGGGGACAGTGGAGCAATGGAACTTTCAAGCATAGCAAGCAAGAGAGATACATAGCACAAGTAAAGGGCTCATTCATGGAGATGTAAAAGAGTCGAGCTTTAGAGAACTCTTGAACACGGAGGATGGAGTTTTGAATGAAAAGCTTTTGAGAGAGAGGGGCACATGATGGTGTTTTTATTTTTTTTGGCCACGTTAGATGTAAAACGATGCCGTTTTACTTCTTAAATGGGTGCCACGTCAACGCCGTGTGCATTTTGTCATCCACATCAGCGGCCATGCAAGACTTTTAATAGTGTTTTTTCACGAAACCCTAACAAAGGATAGATGTGTCACATGGGTTATAGTTTGGGATTTTTAGTGTCACCAAAAACAGTTTGAGGTAAATGTGTCACATTTGGCAAAGTTTAGGGTTTTTCGTGACTTTTTCTTTTTCTTAAAAAAGAAATTGGTTGAAATTTTTCTTAAAAATTAAATATTGATTCCTCGCATACATTTTTTTTTTTTTTACGAGATTCCTCGCATACATTTAACGCGTGAGCATATTTGCTAGTAATTTAAAGCGATATCGCAATAAGCAAAGTCTAATAACCAAAATAATCATGCGTATAAAAAAATAGGCATGGACTTTCTATGAGGAAAGTGCTTGATTGGCGAGCGAAAACCAGAAACTCCTCCATTGGAGAACTTCCTAATTCTCTTATGCGCGTCTTTAGAGATCTTGTCCGCACTTATTTGCCAAAATATTTAATTACGTAGCTTTTTAATTGCACTTTATGCCTTCTTGTGTAGAGCAACCTTGCATTTTTCTATTTATGGTAATTCGTAGCCTACTTTTACCAATCAAAATATTCTATAATTAATGCAAGCCCACATAAAAAAATTGATTTTGCCATTGTATTTTGCAAAAACAACTCTCCAGCTATAGGGGGCCTTATATTATCTCAGCCCGCGCCAAAAATTAATCTGCTATCCAAGCCCAGCTCCTCACGTGGCCATTCTTTCCTTAACTCAGTTAAAACCTTTAAAATTACTTTTTCTTATGGTTATTTCTTTGATAATGTACATATAGTTTTTAATCGTTCATAATTAGCATCACCAAAATATCAATGTTTCGATGATAGATGCAAGTTTCTATGTTGATGCCATGCCTGGAGTTCTTGTGCTAGAAACCTGGACAAACATGGCTGGATGCACCATTGACATGCCCACCTTTAACCACATTCTGCTGCACAATTTTGATGTTGCTTAAGGAAAATTTCCATTCATAGTAGATGGAACTCAAATAGGACTGAAGGAATTGCGCACATAGCTCTGTTCTGATCGGTCTTTGCTTTTATGTCACATTCAACAATTACAAGTAAGAAATTTGTCCATTTATTCTGACCTTTTTTCCAGGGTCTCTCGCTAATATGGCAAAAGCCTTTGGATGATAACCTGTTTTTCTCACTGACTGCTGTGATTTTTCCCCAGTTTTGACGCGGGCAATGCTGTTGATGGTGACAGCAGCGTCGTTTCTTTGGCTATCGGGGGTATCTGCTTCTCACCAGATAAACTTGAAATCATTCTTCCCTGTTTTTTTGCACCTTGTATTGAGCGCTGATTTCCGAGATGAAGCACATTATTCTGGTCTGTTTCTTTCATAGGTTAAACCATCCCACTGAACTTGGTAGTGGACCAGGCTTTAATGAAGGCATTACCATTGGGCCAGCGGAAATGACAATGTCAAAATTTTTTAGCTCTACAAACGGGGCGGAAGTTCGCCTGCTTCTTTAGTGGCATAACGAATGGTCCACCAAGCGGGAGAACTTCCGCCTCCACTTGCAATACTACAAAAGTTAGCATTTTTCATTTTAATGCCTTCATGGATGTCAGAGAACTTCCATTTTCTTCATCAAAACCTGGAACGTTTCCGCAATGGCATGAGCTGTTGGAGGAGGGGGATCCTGAAGAGCAGCGTCCCTTTTTTCATTCTCATTGACCACATTCCCCCTCCCACCTTCTCCCATTAACTGCAGATTGGCGGGAGGAGTTCTTGTCCCTAAGGAGCCTCATTCGACGGGAGCAGTGGTCTCCCAACGATCCCACGAGACGACACTTGACCGACAGTATTTGCGCTTCATCTTGTCTGAGCCATTGCTTTCTGTAGCTCTCACAAACAACACCAAACTGTGCTGGAACTTTTTTCCGGTGATAGTAGTAGCTTCCAAGGATTGGCGATGGGGTTTTGAACCTTGTGAATACGTGTTTCTTACTCCCTGCCTCCCAACCCTGCAAAACACATAACGAAAGTCCTTGAGAGTGGTGTTTATGGAGACCATTCCACACTCAAGTCGGATTAATGATGGTTCAAAGGGAAATTAATAGACTTTTGGCTCTTTTCTTAGATTTTTTTCACTTCGTGAGAATGAATGAGTGTTTTCTGTACCTGTTCCATCGAGTGTTGCTCAAGTGACATCTTTCCAAATTTCTGGCACTTGGGCTTTGTTGCCCTTGATCATGCAAAACAAGGTAGTTTGGACGTGCTCCAACTTTTGCAGGGTCATCTGTGATGAGTGAATTATGGGTTTGTCTCCCGACTTCGAGCTGTGCAAGTGAAGTGAAGATAATAATCACGATGCCTCTTTTGTTGGAGGCATAATCAAGTGGTTCTGGACTTCGGTCCCTAAAGAAAGAGTTTTAAGACAGTTGGCAAGCTAAGTCGTTTGTTCTTGTTGTGCCCAGGAAGGACGCTAATTTGGGCATTGAAGTAGAAAAGCTGACAAGTAAGCTAATCATGCAAGAGAATCGGAAAACCTCACTTTCTTATGTGTGATGGGACGAGTGATTCCAGAACAGAAATTTTTTCTTTTGGGGATTTTTCTGGTTAAGTGTATGGAGTAGTGTATACGGGGAAGAAACAAAAGGGAATAAGAAAAGATAGAACGATCTCCTTCCAAGGTATAAAGGCCACACCACCAACCGAGGATGAGGATCGAGATCTACGAAGTTCACTACCAAGGCCTAAAGCTTCCACCAGCCAATGATAAAGGACTTCGGGATAGGAGAAGCTCACCACCAAGGCCTAAAGATTCCACTAGCCAAGAATAAAGGGTTTCTTGGCTCACCACCAAGGAGTAATCTACGCTCTAAGGATAAAGAGACCGAAATGAGTTATCCACTCTCCGAAGATGTTCACTCAAGTAGAGGAAATCTCACAATTTTCATTCATCAAATTCGTATGTCATTTCATTGGATAATTTTCCCCTGTTTATAAGAGGATTTTAGACTTAGGAAATATAAAAAAATGGACCTTAATGACCTAGGAACTTAGACATTTGACTCTTGAAAATTACATAGCAATAAAGACACCTAGGAACTTAGGAAATGCATTTATTAGCACGGTAACTTGCATTCTTTAACCTTCAGCCTTCCAAAATTCGTGCTCCTCCATTGACCAAAAAATAATCCTCCTGAAACTTCATCAATTGGTCATGCAAGATGTCTAAAATGGCCTCCCATTGATAGTTATCGACATATCACAAAGTATTGATAAGTAATTGACATTATTCATTCAAAATGATCCATCAAAGCACATGATGCTCAATTTCTTTCTTGGCTTGGATAAGCATCAATGGTTCTGAGTTGGTCGATGGAGTTACATTGGATGCTCCCGCATCATCTTCCTCGGGTTTTTTGAGATTTGTCCTCAAATCTAGAAAATTTTCATCCAAGCATTCTCCATAGTGTCTTCCAGAAGTAGCTTAGGAACTTGGAATCACGATCCGACACAATGGTCTTTGGTACTCCATGAATACGAATAATCTCTTTGAAATATAATTCAGCAATATGAGATGCATCATTGGTCTTGTGACATAGCACAAAATGAGCCATTTTAGAGAACGGATCGACGACCACCATGATAGCATCTTTTCCTCTTTGAGTTCTTGGTAGAGCCACAATGAAATCAATGCTAACATATTCCCAGGGTTGCAATGGTGCTGGAAGTGGAGTATACAAACCTTGATAGAAATGGCTTTTTGATCTTTGACAAGTTGCACATCTTGAGATGATAGCATGCACATCTCCATTCATCTTTGGCCAATAGAAATGCTCTTGAAGAACCTCAAGAGTTTTGTTAATATCAAAATGACTAGCCAATCCTCCACCATGCGCCTCTCGAATCAGCAATTCATGAAAAGAACTCTTCGGCACACATAATCGATGTCCTTTAAAAAGAAACCTATCTTGCAAAGAATATGTACCTTGAACCCCCCCGCTTGCAATTTTAATGATGGATGAGAACTCTGCATCTTTAGAATAAAGTTCGTTCATTGATTGAAATCCAAGAATCCTAGAGTCTAGAATAACAAGTATAGAATATCTTCTCGATAAAACATCTGCTACAACATTAGTGTGCCCGGGTTTATATATTTTGAGACAAAAGAAAATGATTGAAGAAATTCTACCCATTTTGCATGTCTCGAATCAAGCTTGCGTTGGCCGCTAATAAACTTAAGCGCCTCATGATAAGAATGAAGGACAAATTGCTTTGGCCTCAAATAATGACTCCATTGATCAAGAGCTCAAACAATGGCATAGAACTCTTTGTCATAAGTTGAATAATTCCTCTTGGTATCGGTTAACTTCTTGCTGAAATATGCCAATGATTTTTGTGCTTGGACAAGAACAACGCCAATACCAACTCTGCTTGCATCACACTAAACTTCAAATACTTTATCAAAATCAGGAAGTGCAAGAATAGGGGACTACAAAGTTTATGCTTGATTACCTCAAAGGCGTTTTGAGCAGCCTTTGTCCATTCAAAAGCACCCTTCTTCATGCATTCAGTTATAGGAGCCATGACGATACTAAAGTCTTTGACAAAACGTCAATAGAAAGAAACAAGTCCATGAAAACTTCTTATATCAGAAATGGACTTCGGAACCGGCCAAGTCTTCATAGCTTCCACCTTGGCTTGATCAACAGAGATTCCATCTTTGGAAACCACATAACCAAGAAACACAATGCTTGGAGAGAAGAACTCACATTTCTCCATTTTAGCATATAGTTTTTGTTCTCTCAAGACATTAAAGACCTGTTTTAAATGAGAGATATGCTCCTCCTCGTTCCTGCTATAAACAAGAAAATCGTCGAAATAAACAATGACAAATCGACCAATAAAGGAACGAAGAACCTCGTTCATAAGTCTCATGAAAGTACTCGGAGCATTAGATAATCCGAATGGCATAACCAACCACTCATAAAGGCATCCCTTGGTCTTGAAAGCCTTCTTTCATTCATCACCTTCTCGCATTCTGATTTGATGATAATCACTCCGCAAATCTATCTTTGAAAATACAAAAGAACCATATAATTCATCAAGCATATCATCAAGTCTAGGTATAGGGTACCTATATTTAATGGTGATGTTGTTGATGGCCCGGCTATCAACACACATTCGGTATGTACCATCCTTCTTAGGTACAAGTAGAGCTGGAACAGAACATAGACTCATGCTTTCTTGAACATATCCTTTGTCGATAAGTTCATCGACTTGTCTTTGCAACTCTTTTATTTCCTTTGGATTGCATCGGGCTTGTTTAGTCATGGAGCACCGGGGATCAAATCAATTTGATGCTCAATACCTCTTATGGGAGGTAATCCAGGTGGCAAATCCTTCGGGAACACATCTACAAATTCTTTCAACAAGCAATGCATTTTTGGATGTATGGGTCGCTCTACTATCTCACTCTTTTTCTCGACCACAAGCAAAACAAATACATTATTTTGTTTGCTAATGGCTCTCTCAACCCGTGTCTCACTCAAGAACAGATTTTCCTTATAAGCATTTCCCTCCCCAAGTTGATTATTATGTATCAAAGAAGGATTCAAGGGTAAAAGAGTAATGCATTTTTGTTCATTATGAAAAGAGTATGTGTTTTTCCGACAAATTGCCACGATCATGCAATAACAAGTGGCATGCATCCATAATAATCACATCACATACAACTTGATCTCGATAGTTCTTCCCAATCGAAAATGATATAAGAACTCATTTGGTTACCTTGAGATCATTCCCTTGATTGAGCCATTGGAGCTTGTATGGTTGAGGATGTTTCGTTATTGGAAGCTTCGGCTTGTCGACAAGAGTTGTCGAAGCAACATTGGTGCAACCCCCACCATTGATGATCACTGAACATACATTTCCATTAATAGTGCAATGGGTGTGAAAAATAGTCTCCCTTTGCTCATTATCAGGAGAAACTTCAACATGCAATGCTCTTCGGATGATCAACATCTCGCCATCATCGGCTTTCTCCACAATTTCTTCTTTCTCTTCAGATTCAAAAACATTTTGGTCTTGATTGCCCTCAGTCTCTTGAAGTATCGAATTGATCTCCTCAATTTCTTGAAGAGTCATAACTCTCCGATTTGGACAATTTACTTGAAAATGCCCAAAACCACGACACTTAAAGCATTTCCTTGCATTGCCTTCAAACTTCTTTTGGACTTCTTTGGAAGACTTTGCAAGTTTTCCCTTGCCTTTGTCTTTTGTCAACATACTCTTGCCTTTGCTTGAGGAAGCACCCTTAAAATATGATGTCGCCTTTGTTGAGGTTCTGGAGGAAAACCTTTTGCTCTTCAATTGTTTTTCGACTTTTATGGCTAACTTACATATGTCTTCAAATGACCATTAAGGTTGAAGTTCAACCATATCAGCAATTTCTCGATTCATGCCGCCAAGGAAACGAGTGATGGTTTGCTCAGGAACTTTTGGAACTTCACACCTTATTTTGAGTTGTTCAAACTCACGAATATATTTTTCAACACTCATTCCTTGTTGTCTTAGGGAATTTAGTTTGAGGAATAGATCTTGTTTATAGGTGTCGGGCAAGAACCTCTTCTTCAACTTCTTGAGTTTTTCCTAAATTTGATTTGGCATTTTCCTTCTCTTGCTCGTTGATGCTTTAGATTCTCCCACCATAGAGAAGCATATTTTGTCAGCTTTAGGACAGCAACCTTACATTTCTTCTTGTCGGAATAGGACTTGAAGTCAAAAATTCGTTCGGTTGTGTGTAGCCAATCCACAAAGTCATCGGGATTGAAATTACCGTTAAACTCAGGGACCTCCACTTTAATGTCTCTTCCATCCTCCTTATGCCTCCCTCTTCGTCTTCGAATTTGATATTCAGAATCACTAGAGTTGTCTCCAGTGGAATCAGAATCGCCATTAGAACTTTGACGAGATTCAGAATCATCACGCCGATGCCATTCATTGGGACGCCTTGCTTGCTGTCCATGTCTTGCTGGATTCTCTAGAAGATTGAGGACTCACTCCATTTGTTGTTGAAGATTTTAGATTGTGCGATCTCACCTTTCGTTGTGCACTTGCTTCATAGTCAAGCCTCTTGGAACTTGATCAGCCATAAGAAATTTGTAATAGAAGAAAGAAATGAATCACTCAAATGAGTTGAACCTTGAGCTTTGATACCAATCTTTTGATGCGTGATGGGGCAAGTGATTCCAGAACAGAAATTTTTTTCTTTTGGGGATTTTTCTGGTTAAGTGTATGGAGTAGTGTATACGGGGAAGAAACAAAGGGGAATAAGAAAAGATAGAACGATCTCCTTCCAAGGTATAAAGGCCACGCCACCAACCGAGGATGAGGATCGAGTTCTACGAAGTTCACCACCAAGGCTAAAGCTTCCACCAGCAAAGGATAAAGGACTTCGAGATAGGAGAAGCTCCTCACTAAGGCCTAAAGATTCCACCAGCCAAGGATAAATGCTTCTTGGCTCACCACCAAGGAGTGATCTACGCTCCAAGGATAAAGAAACCGAAAGGAGTTATCCACTCTCCAAAATGTTCACTCACGCAGAGGAAATCTCACAATTTTCATTGATCAAATTCGTATGTCCTTTCATTAGATAATTTTCCCTTGTTTATAAGAGGATTTTAGACTTAGGAAATATTAAAAAACATACTTTAATGACCTAGGAACTTAGACATTTGACTCTTGAAAACTACATAGCAATAAAGACACCTAGGAACTTAGGAAATGCATTTATTAGCACGAGAACTTGCATTCTTGAACCTTCAGCCTTCCAAAATTCGTGCTCCTCCCTTGACCAAAAAATAATCCTCCTAAAACTTCATCAATTGGTCATGCAAGACGTCTAAAATGGCCTCCCATCGATAGTTATCGACATATCACAAAGTATCGATAAGTAATTGACATTATTCATACAAAATGATCCATCGAAACAAATCTCCCTAGCCATTCACAATAAGGAATAGTTTCAAACACACTTATATTTACATATATGCATTCATAACGTCATTACAACATACCAACTATTTATGTGACATCCTCAATCCGACCCCAATTTTTAGAATGGGATTACAATAGTGGCAAATCTTTAGAGTGGGATTGCAATGGGGATCGAAAGGCCACGGAAACGTCGAGAATGCCACTTTAGGGCAAAAACTCGATTTTTCAATGACGAACGTAAAAATTAGAAAATATGGAAATGGGCCACTAACAAGGACCCACGTGGGCCCAATGGGCCCTTGGACCCATGAAGGACGGCCCAATGGGCCCAAGCCCAAGGTGGGCAACCTAATAGGCCTCACGCCCAAGATGGGCGGCCCAAAGGAACCCATGGGCCACCCAAGCTCTTTTTGGTCTTTTCAAGTCCCTCATTAATGCCCATGTGCGTGAACACTACCAAAGGCTTGTGAAATTACCATTTTGCCCTTCTGCCTAATAAAACAAGAAATGAGTGCCTAATGATGAGAGGAGAGAGAAGATGATGGCATGCCTAGCCTACCCTACCTAGCTAAGCCTACCTATCCTATTTTCTAGCCTAGGTTTCACGCCCCGACTTGCTCGGGACACACGATAACCGGTGCTCTTCGTCATTCATTTCCTTTAGGTCATTCAATTGCGACGTCCCATGAGGCGTCGCCAATCCAATCACTTTATTCGATTAAATATGCAAGCAGAAGCATAAACAATTAACCCAATCAACAAATAGGGATAGTTTTAACCACACTCAAATATATACATATATGCATCCATAACGTTATTACAACATACTAGCTATTTATATCAAAACTTGAAATCACTTGTTACGCCATTTCATGTTCAATCAAAATGCGAGGTTATTTGCACTTCCAAAAGGTTTCGGGGTTAGCCTAGCTTCTCTATGCTACGAAGCAACTTGAAAGGGTGGTGCCCCCCCCCCAACGCGCCTAGTACGCGTCCAACTCAAAATATCATAGCTCGGGCTTAGCTAGTCACAATTAGGGCCTGAAAAAGTTTAAACAGCGAGGAGTGAGATTTTTAAACAGCGAGGAGTGAGATAAACTCAATAAGTGAACTCCTTAGACCTCGCGTAGGGAAGTCATTTACCTCGGAAACGCCCTAAACGTGCAAGTTATCTATCGACGACAGATCAATAGTAAAGCAATATCTACTTTGCATTAACTATAACATGAATGGTTATTCCACTTCCTCAATCTAAACGTGCAAGTTATTTTCGTCATGCTGGGCGCAAATCAAGGATTGTAGCTTGATTCAATACGTTTGAGCATCAATCTAGCACCAAACTTGGTTTGGGAACGATATGTCTTAATGTCGCATTGAGACCAAGAAAGAACCGATCATTCGTGATCCCACATACATTCAAGGCTAACAAAACCCCAAGGTTCATGGCTCAAACCAACCGGTCAAGGTGCCGACCTACACTAAGTAAGGCCTTAGATTGGTAAGCCTCAATATCGACCCAGCAAGCGAGGTTCGTTCTGACATGCCTCGATGCCAATCTGAACCAACAAGACCCATCCATGGCTCGGAGTGTACTTTTAACATATGAGCAAACATACAGAATTTTCACACGAGCGAAACATAGAAATCTCACATAACCAAGAAATAGTAGTCCAATAATAAAACATACATAATCACATAGGCATTCAGGTACACAACTAGTTCTACCAACGCATCACAATGCCCTAACCAAAGGTTAGAAAGTCAACTTACAAATTTCTAAGTCGGTGGCTCCAATCGGCGATGGTGATGAGGACAACGGCAAGGATTCCTAAGGGAGAGGAGGCTAAATTTGAGAGGAAGAGAGGGGGTTGGTCAATGGTGAAAGAGGAAGAGAAGAGGATGGGCTTTGGTGAGGTTAGCTTGGGATAAAGGGTTCTATCCCTATTTATAGGGCCTCCCCCAAAAATGGTCCAAAAGGGTATTAAATGCGCTCACACGTGTTCGCACTTAGCCTGTAACTTATTAAATGTGTCCATATATGCTCGCACTTAGCCCGCAACTCATTAAATGTGTTCGCATGCGTATACACTTGTCTCCCCCCCCCCCAATAGGTGCCCTAGGTCTTCTAATAGGCCTCTATTATTTACCTCAAATAAACCCGGTCAAGAAGCATTTAAGGGGCCTTACTTAGTCATCAAGCCTCAAGGTAAGGTATGACTATAGCTAAGTAACTTGGGACACCTCAATATGACAATTAGGAATTAGATTCCAAGCTTAAGGTGTAACTCTCTCATTCTAGGGTGAAAAAAATAATTTTGAGCAATTTATGAGATTAAGGTCATTCCCTTATTAAATGGGCTCAAAAAATTATGAAATTTTAATATGTTGTAGACTTAAAATAACATTTTTCGTGAAGGAAGCCAAGTTCAATTCGTGCTGTAAAAAGAGCAGCAAATCACTAAACACAACCTAACAATTTGTCTGTCGAGCAAATCCAACAACTGCAAAAAATGACCAATTTCGAAATCCAAATCTTTACAAAACTTTTTGAAATTTTATGTGTTGTAGACATGAATATCCTTTAAAAATTTTGTGAATGAAGCATGTCCAAATTTAAAAGGGAAAATTTTATAAAAAATTTAAAAAGCAACTTAGTCACCGTTTTCACGACATGGGATACGTTCCATACAGTAAATTATTGGGCCTTCATCCCAACCATTTGACTTTAAAAAAATCTGAAATTTAAGTATGTCATATATTAAGATGTTTTGAATAACTTTCAAAAAGTTTCTCCAAATTCGAATCACGAAAAGCTCTGTAAATTGACAAATAGCAGAAGTTCAATAGTTTCAAAAAACCAAAGGTGGCAAGTCCAATCGGGGAGAGGTGGCGCCCTACTTAGTCAAAAAACATTAATTGTTAGGCATCCTTATCTTCCAAGTTTTCAACTAGGTCCTAGGTTAGCTTAGACACTTCATCTTGATCATTAAATGACTAAATTCCAAGAGACATTAATGTGAGCTTATCTTAAGTCCAAAGTTTGGACTTGATTTGGCTTCTCTCTCTCTCTCTTTTTCTTTGGACGTGTGGCCCCCTTTGTAGGCTCCAAAGTCCACATTCCACATTGACTCTTTTAGGCATAGGGGCTTATAGGGACACATTCATTTTCTAGCACATACCTCATTATTTGTGTTCACACATATTCACATTTGTTCACATTTGCCTTTCTAACGAAATTTGACTAGTCTAAAGACTAAGTATCCCTTTCATTAATGGGTCCAAGTTCAAGTACAATATTTTTTTCCAAGGTAAAGGCCTAGTGTGCCAAGTGTCCCATTCCTCAAATTCCCACATAACGGATATATTAAATGCAACTTAGAAAAATATATAAGTTTTTGAAGACCTTGTCATTAGGTAGAGACTAATCTAGTTTGACCACAATCAACCACCTTATTTGGCCCGAGATTTGTGCCTAAGCTATGCCCAAATGGAGCCAGATATAACCGGGCTTGATCAACCAAATCAAGCTTGAGCTCCCTTTTACTAAGAAAAGGGGTTGTAGCTTGCTAGCTAAGTCCTAGCCTAGTCGGTTTGTCCTTTGACTAGTTCATGGGCCAATCCATGATTCTTCTTGGCCAGTCTTGTGGCTAGTCCTTGAGTTTGTCAACCAATCTTGTAGTCGGTCCTATGACCAATCCAAGATCTTACACCACAAGTCCTGGTTAGTTTGAAATTAAACCACTTTGAGTTTATTTGATCCATAGTTGATTATCGGTTATCATGTAATCGTATGGGATCGATCGATCTATCTCAACTCACGGTCACATTGGATTGATTGATTATCGTCCATAACCGACACAATGACCGGGCATAATCACCCATGATCGGTGCCTTGACCGGGCTGAATTGAGCCATGACTATCCACCGATCCATGATGGTACGTGATCATCCGATGGTCAATCCTTATGGTTGAATAACCATCCCATGGTCAAACACTCCATATCCAAATCTTTGGTTGCCGAGTCTCGATTGAACCAATTTAACTCATGACCGACCTTCGTGCCGGCTCATGCCTAGTTTCACCATTGGCATTTCGGTCATTAGCCTACTAGTCAGGGCCAAAATAAAGGTCAAAATCGAGGATGTTACAACAGAAATATATGATCGTTTTGGAAAATTGCACAAAGATGGGGTATTTCTTTAAAATAAATAAATTTAAATTTATTTCTTTTAAAATGGGGAATATGTTGATACCCAAAATTGCCCCATGTCACGTGTTGGCCATGAGGGGGAATAATAAGAGCGAAACACCTTGTTTTGTTTTTGAACATCGGGAGCAGCCATCGTTTATGAAAAGGTACTTAAGCTAAGTGTTGACAGAATTCTAGACACAAATTCTAGAGTCGACAACAAGGTAATCAATTGCCACATGTCAAGCTATAGGAACAACACATCAGACTTAGAATTTAATTGGGATTAGCATTAAAGTTTAGGCGAGAATAACTATTGTGTGAAATGCACATAAAAATAAAGAAGTTGTTATTTACTTAAGCATCGTTGACAAGTTAGGAAATAGTTGTTAATGGATAAGGTTGCCAAGAAGAAAAGGAAAACGTGAAGAATGCTAAGAGTGGTGTCCAAGGAGAAGTTGACTAACTGATGGCTACCAGTTCACCCTATAAATACCGCAACTTGTTCAGCAAAGAGCCCACTGAACAACATAACAAATATCTTTACTTTATCTTTACTTTATTGCATTTTAGCTATAGCTTTTCAAGATTCCCATCGTAGATTAAATTCTGATGTGTCTTTATTCAATTTAGCATGTCGATTGATTAAATTCCGGCTTGTGTTTTCTATCTAGGGTATCGTTTTTTATTAAATTCTAGCTATACACCTAAAACAAGCTCTGTCATAAACTAGATTCCGACATAATTTAGGTTCAAAGTGTAGGCTATCTAGCTACTACTTGTGTTCAGATTAACATCATTGATTAAATTCCGGTGTAATTTGTCCTCGGAAGCTATTGGTCTTTGGGTCATTGGAGTATTAATTATCAAGGTTGTACATACAAGTTGAGAATAAAATTTATCCTTTCATTTGACATTCTCTTTTCGGATTAAATATAGAACTTGAATCTCCCATAATAAAATCAAAACACAGCGTTTGGTGAAAGATTTTTCACAAGAAATAAAATCAACAAAACACTATGTCATGGTACATCATTGTGCTATTCCAACTCTTTGCCGATGTGGAATATAGAAATAAAAAAAGAAACAAAAGTGTAAGAGAGAGAATGCTGATCGGTGGAGAAGTATGACAATGTTGCTTGGGGCTTGGCTTTGGGAGAGATCTTTGGTATTGGCTTTCTCGGCTGTTTCTTTGCCACCAAGGAGACTGCCTATAAGGTTGGATCATCCTTGGCCAGAAAAGTGGCTACGTGGTGATCATGAAGGTGGCAACAGGCGTTCGCATCGGGTTCACCTAAGCTTGGCAAAAGACGAAAGTCTCTGATCGGTAGTGATCAGAGACTGCCGCCTTTTACTTTGCTTTTTTAGGTTTTGTTTTCTTTTTTAGTGAAGGTTAAGATGTTTCTTTTATTTTTATTTTTAGCTTTCAATTGTCACGTATAGTAACACGCGGACGTCACTGTGGCACTTAAGGGCGCGCATGATCAAATTTCTACTTCTCTATTTCTCTATTTTCTCTGTTCCCCAAAACAAGTTTGGTAAATCCGTTTGGTAACACAATTTGATTTTTCTATTTCTTTTTCGAACGGATTTCTATTCTAGAAATAGATTTGAAGAAGAAATCGAAGTTAAGATTTTTAGGCTGCGCATGGTAAAATTTATATTTCTCAATTTATCTGTTTCTATGTTCCCCGGAACAGGTTTGGAATAGAAATCCGTTTAGTAACGCAAATTGATTTCTCTATTTCTGAAACAAATTTCTGTTTCAGAAATTGTTTTGGGGGAGAAATCAGAAGCTAAAAATTTTAGCTTCTCTATTTCTGAAATAGAAATAGAAATCGTTTCTTCCAACCTTCTTCCTTCAAGACGTCGACTCTTTTCTCTCCTCACTACCCTTTGCTTTCCCATTCCTTCTCCTCACCTCAACCAAAAACCCTAGCGAAACTGTTCATCCTCCTCGTCGACTCCGACGCCGTCGCCGCTCATCTCGCCGTCGCCGTCCTCAGACCGGCAAATTTGCTCCGGTCGTCCCGTCGGACCCGCCTCCTCCGTCTGCGTCCCCAGTTGCCATCGCGCATCTCCAGTCGCCCATCTCCAGTTGCCGCGCCCATCTCCAGTCGTTGTCGCCCAACTCCAGTCACCGTCGCCGTCGCCCATCTCCAGTTGCCGCCGCCCAACTCCAGTCGCCCATCTCCATCGCCGTCACCCATCTCCGATTCTTTGCGCCCATCTCCGTCGCCCATCTTCGTCCGCGTCCCCTTCGGCTCTCGATTCCGCGGATCCAGTCGCCGTCGCCGTCGCCCAACTCCAGTCGCCCATCTCCATCACCGTCGCCCATCTCCAGTCGTCGTGCCCATCTCCGTCGCCCATCTTCATCCGCGTCCCCTTCCGCTCTCGATTCCGTGGATCCAGTCACCGTCGCCCCTTTCTGCTCTCGATTCCTCACGAGGTTCGATCGATCCTTCCCTTTTCGCCTCTTTCTTGGTTGTTCTGTGCTTGTGCTCTGCAAACGAACGGTTAGTGTTTGTGCTGCATTCATGTAAGAGAAACTTTTTAGTCTGACCAGCACTTACTTGATTTTGCAAATTAGGGGATTTTTCAGTTGCTGGAAGATCGTAATGAAAAATTAAGTTTACTTACTCTGAGAATGCTAGTGTATAATGGAATTTTATAATTTCTAAATTCACAATGATTAGTGTTTGGGAAGCATTCTGAATCTTTGATCCTTGTATCGTTAGTTAGTTTTTTCTTGTCAACTCTGGTAGCTAGCCTTTCCTCATCTATCTGATAATTGTTCACCATGAAATGGAAGCCTCAGATTGATCACTTCACTGGGACTAAAGGAGGTCGCTTGGTGGTCTCTACACCTTCTCTTTTTTTTCAATAGAAGTGGAGGTAGCTGAGTCCAACAAGGGTATTCATGATATATTTCATTGCACTTGACATTATAATTAACATTATTACCAAGTGAAATTGCAAATTTATGGCTATAACTCAATCTTGGCTTGTTATTGTGAATGTTATTGACTGCCCTTCTTACCATTTAACCTTCTATCTCTCGTTATCCGGTGATCCAATCTGTTGGTCCGGTTCGCTTTCGGTCTTGAGAACCTCGTTTATCGCATTATCTGTCCTACGTGGAAACATGAGATATAACTTTGTCGAATTTGGCTTATGAGTACCTAACAATTGGCGTTCTACATTTTAAGTTCAGTAATAACTAGCGAGGCTGTTTTGCAGCGAACTAGCTCCTCAAAACTGATAAAAATGCTATCTGTTATACTTTCCTTGGCATAGTTGAATCAGCCACTTATTAGGTATGTCTTAAGCAGTGGCATGAAAAGACACTAATGACTGACACTGATATGATACTACCTGAATCTCTGCTCTGCACTAGTGGGAAAGTGGATAATTATTGGACCTCTAGCAGGGCGTTTGTGGTTATCTAATTTAGTGGTTGAAAGGTACTGACAAGTCCATGGCACACTATAGTACTTATTAATGGTTCCCCAAATTTCTGTCATGTGGTGAATTCCTCATAGTTAAGCCTATGATCACCTTTGAATTTTTAAATGCATCAAATGTTATGAGGAAATTGAAGAATGGCTATTTGGACTCCATTTTGTTGCTCTGTAAATTGCAAGTATGGCTTGTGGAACTTCCCATGGGCATTCATGTATCACATTGGTGCAAGGCACTTGGGATTTTATAAACGGCATAATAAATGGTGATTGACTAGGTTTTGTTATTGGAACTATTCTAAACAGCATAGAAAACTTTCTCCATGTTCTGGTTGTGGATTTTTGTGTGTATGTTGTGCGCGGGGCAGGTGTTGGTTGATTTTCACGTGGACTATGAGATATTTAAGGACACCTCAGTGACCTTTGTTATGTTTATTTCGTTGTCTATGCTTGTGTTATTTTGTGCAATAAAGCATTCACTGTTGTATCATAAATTTCACCCTTTAGCTTCTAATAATCTTATATAATTGTTTTTCTTGTTATTTGTTATTCTTTAACTTTTAATTTCAGCTTATCCTTCATGATGTGCTTGTTAATCACAAGCTTTTGTTCTTGAATTGGTGCATCATCTGATATATTTCATTGAATACTGATTCAATTAAGGTTAAATGGCACCCCACAAAGAAGCATTTATAGCAAAGTGGACTGAGCCTTTGACCAATGTGCTTATAAGTTTGTTGGTGAAAGAGATGAAAAAGGGAAATCGTCCCACCTGTACCTACAACAAAGTAGGGTGAAATAACATAGATGCCGAGTTCAATAAACAAACAGAACTCCACTATAATGTAATTCAATTGAAAAATAGGGTAAACAACCTAAAGAAGCAATATAGTAGTTTTAAGAAGCTTCTTTCACAATCTGGATTTGGATGGGATAATGTCAACAAAACAATTACTGTGGAGGATTCAAGTGTATGGGATTCTCACATCAAGGTATCACTTTACTTGGGTCCATTTTTTCTTATTGTGGGTGTAAGCTTCAATTATATTGTTCATGTATGTCATTTCTATGAAATTTGCAAGATAATATTGAATGGGCTAAATTCAAGAATGATGGGTTTCCTCAATATCCAGACCTTTGTATTGTGTTTGGTGATACATATGCTACTGGGGAGTATGCAGCAGGAAATGTAGAAGAAAATGTAGAAGAGTATGAGGTGTTGGATGGAGAAGACAATGTTGTTAGTGGCGACAATGGTGATGGTGCTACGATAGGTGATGCGGAGGAATCTAATGAAAACTATGTTGATACAGGAGTCCTTGCATCTGACGCGACTCCCACCCCAGTTCGTGAGAAACACAAGTTGAATAGGACTCCAAATTCCAAGAGGAGAAGAAAGAGTAACAGCGTGTCACCATGAAAGCCATTCAAGAAATGATCAAATCAAGGACTGCCCAATCAACAAGTGACTCCATAACCTCGAGGCCCCACCTTTCGTAGCCCCACCTCCGTAGACCCCTACTCCATAGCAGTTGTGGTTGCCGTTCTAAATGGCATGCCCGACTTGGAGAGCGGGATCTTTACACTAAGGCTGTGAACCAGGCATGCGTTAATGCCACTTGGAGAGAGGCTTTCTTGATTGCTCTACCGAAAGGAGACGTGGACTTATTGAATCTATTTGAGTAATTGTTAAGAAACATGCTATATTTTTCTATTTGACTTAATTTCATTCCATGACTTATGTATTCGAGACTTTGTTTGTTTATGTTTTTACGTTGCAATTATGATGACATTATTGCTATTGTTGATTACTATTGGAGTCCTTATCTAATTGGTTTATATTCTTATTTTGTGTGATGATATAGGTAATATGGATGAGGGTGAAAGTAGCATGTCTAATGGTCAAGTAGCATCAGTTGAATCAATTGGACAGGATTTTGATGATTTTGATATTGATATAATAGTAGCATGGTTGGCCACTGTTGCAGTGGATATGTCCATGCACACGAGAGAACCTATTAGGGACAGCTCATTATTAGGACCGCAATGGATAAGGGAGGTTCTTCATGGGCATTCCGATAGAATATATGAAGCTTTTAGAATGGAGAGACATGTCTTTCTCAACCTTTGTGATCTAATGAAGGAAAAAGGTTGGTTGGAAGATAGCCGATATATTGGGATAGATGAACAAATCGGGATTTTCTTATCTATGATTTGTCACAAGAACTCAAATAGAGATTTATGTGAGAGATTCCAACGTTCGGGACAAACTATAAGCAAATACTTCACTAAAGTATTGCAAGCAGTTCTCAAATTAGCAAAAGAGGTTATCATACCACCATCCTTTGATGTTGTACCACAAGAGACTCTTATGAATCCTAACCATAAACGTTACTTCAAGGTAGAATTCTCAAATATTCCTTTACACCATCAATTTTATTTTGTTGATAATCTTGTATAATATTAGTTTTTGATAAAATGACAGGGTTGTATAGGCGCCATTGATGGCACCCATATTCATGCTTCTGTACCTATGGCGAAGCAAATCCCATTTAGAGGTAGGAAAGACATCACCACTCAGAATGTGTTGTGCATTTGTTCATTTGATATGAAATTTACTTTTGTATATGCTGGTTGGGAAGGCTCAGCCAACGATTGTCGAGTGCTTGCAGCAGCACTCGAGACTCCTCGCTTGGAATTTCCTCTGCCGCCATCAGGTATTTGTTTGTCCTTTAAGGAATAATTTTCTTTATGATCATATTTATAGTTACAAATTATGACCAATGTATGAATACATTGTTGTAGGCAAATACTATGTCGTGGATTCGGTTATGCAGCAACTCGGGGATTTTTAACTCCTTTTAAAGGTGAACGGTATCATTTAAATGATTATAAGGGTACAACGAGACGGCCAACAACTGCAAGAGAATTGTTCAACTATAGGCATTCTTCTCTAAGGAATGTCATCGAAAGATTATTTGGGGCATTGAAGAATCGCTTTTGCATTTTGAGGCACATGCCCCAATTTACAATTCGAAAGCAAGCACATATTGTAATTGCATGTTGTGCCATCCATAATTACATCCGTGATCGGGACAAGATGGATAGGAACTTTTCCCTATATGGAGATCCCGATACTTGTCTCGAACCTACGCAAGATGAGCTTGCAAACGATACATTGACCGAGGAGGGAAACCAAATGAACATGCTCAAGAAATCCATTGCCAACAAAATGGCAAGGGATAATAATATGCCGGAAATTCCATGAAATTGTATCTTCAGCTTTTGTAATGTATTAGTATTATTTCGACTATTATTTTGTATTTGAGGATTTTCTATGTTGTTATCTAATCAATTTCTATTTCTAGCACAACTTCCATTTTATTAATTTCAAATCTCTCGCAAATTGCGCCTCCCTCCATGTCAACTAGTACCTACCATAAAATCACTTCATTCGGCAATTGGCCTGATGTTCTGGTTGAAGATTTCCTTCTATGGTTTTGTGTATATTAATGGGTCGTCCGTGACCTTTTGAACACCCAATCCTCCTGTACCTCACACACAGGAAAGTAACCGAAGATCACACATGTCTGTCCTCCTGAAGTGGTCTCAAAAGAATGCAAAAAAGTGTAGTGACTTGAACCCCAATCTTGAATGAGGAGAATAAATACATTCACTATTTGCATATTAGCATTTGAAAATACCAAATCTTTTATAGTTTGCATATTAGCATTTTTTTTATACTAATTACTAGCTTTTATTTACATAAATTGCTAATGTTTTGAAGTTCCTAACTACTCTATCGAATTACCAATATAAATTAAAGTGATTTACCAACTTTTATCAAATTAAATTACCATCACAAGCACCAAGAAGAGTGAGGTAAAAGGATGGGGACAACACGATTCATAGAAATAGAAATTTTTTTCTGTTATCAAACGGATTTCTGTTTCAGAAATAGAAATTTTGAGTAGTTATCAAACAGGTTTTCTTTGCTTCGTAAACTTGGCCGGGGAATATAAATTGAGAAATTGATTTCTAGCCAGAAATCAATTTCTGTTTCAGAAATTTTGTCATGCGCAGCCTTAACTTCTCGTTTCTGAAATAGAAATTGAAAAATCAATTTCTGGTAAAAAAATCAATTTCTATTTCAGAAATTTTGTCATGCGCAGATTTGAATAATAATTTCCAAAAATAGTTGCTTGTGTTTTTTCCAAAAATGACTAAACAAAAAATATTTTAATTGTTCAAGAAAAAGTTTATATATAAATTGTTGTATAAAATGAAAACATTTTTCATTAACTAAATATTTTTAAAAATGAAAAAAAAAAATTAGAAAAATATTTTTTTCTGGCACTTGGATAAAAAATAGAAATATAGCATGTGTAGCTGTCATCATGTCATCCTTATAACAGTAGACGTCTCTTTCCAATTTTAGACAATGTTGACCATGTTGATTGGCACTCTTCCTTTGTTTATTCTTTAAGTCTCTATGACGGGTGATGATCTTGATCGTTAAGTTTCGAAAGGATTGTCTAGCTCAACCAAAGTGTTTCACATCTTTACATTTTAAGAAAAATTATAATCCAGAGGCTTAGTCAAATTGATTAGAATTTTCGTAAATTTTATGGATCGGAAAAAATGCAAGCTATAAGGCTCCGCCGGCCATCCAAACATGTCAGGCAAAGGATGATACTTAACGTGTTGGATGTGTATTTATTTCTTTTTTCCTTCCTTCTTTTTTGTCTTTTTTTGCCTTTTCCCCAATTTGGCTTCGTCTTCCTCCTTCCTCAACCGGCAGCCCCTCTTCCTTCGTCCATGCTTTACCGTTGCCATCGGCTAGCTTTTGCTGCCGCCAACATCAGGTACGGTTCTCTTAATTGGAATCGGAGCACTCGTGCTATCATTCTAATTATTCAACTGGGTTATAATATAATGTATGACATTGCAACAAGGGTTTGATTTCCAGGTTCCTCAATCGAAGTTTGTCTCCCTTCATCCTGCAACGAGGATCGCCTCCAATTTCTTCTGCTAGAAATTTGCGTTGATATTGTCCCACTTTCATGCATTGATGGTAGTTATTAATTTACGACTCATGTTGAGGAGGGTGACTCCACTTGCTATGTTGAGGCTTCTATTCTATAAATTGTCATTGATCTAAACATTTTCAGGATAAGTTACGTAATCTATTATTTGTTTGAGCTCTATTGCATGACAAGCAATTGTCTAGAAGCAAACATGATTTCGTGCATTCCTTGATCCACAACAATGATTCGATATGTCCATATGACTTGATCCTAATCATTAATAAATGGTATGATACATCCATACGACTTGATCTTCAATAATAATTGACAGATATTTGTTAATGGTGATTATAATTCAACCTAAATTGCCTTCCTTCACTCGGCACAATAAATAAACATAATTTGGGATGCTTCATTGAGTTTATAAATAATGTCCATGTATGTACACACATTAGAGAACAGAGCATGTATTATAACAATTTTTTTATTAATTAATTATTTCAAAAGATATAAATGATTAATTTTAGAAATTATTTTTAAATAATTTATTTTTTGCAAATCAACCCGTGAGGTATAGGGGCCGACCCTGAGGAGCCGTTCGAGTATGGGCCGTGGTGGAGTCTTCGGTTATGAAAAAAAAATAAAAAACAGCTAAGTACGACTCCAGGGTCCCCATTTTGATACTTTTCTTTCCAAAGTTCTCTTTTAATTTCTTGGACCGCTCAGGCGAAGCCTCCGGACTGGCGGTATGTTCACGCCTCTTTCACTCTTGTTATTACATTTGGAGCTTCTCATCGTTCGGGTCGTAGGCGAATGTCCCCAATTTTCAAGTTTTTGAGTAGGGATTGTAGCTAGTTCGTGAATTCGTGCTGGTTTGTGTGGATCTGAAATTGAGATCCAACTTCAATGGCAGATGGGAACGAAACGTCCGAAACCTGAAGTAGCAGAGAAAGAGAGAACGAAAGACCTGTCCGTTCCGCCGGGTTTCGCGTCTCTCACATCCTTCCTTCTCAAGAGGGCCGAATCGGCGAATGCTGAGCCTGCCGTCGCGGACGCCTCCATCAATCGCAGGCCTTGGGTGCTTCACCATGAGAGCGGGACCGGTCACGGTGCACGAGATTCCGACTCAGCGAAGCACGAGGCGGTTGTGGTAACTTTTCGTTTCCCCTTAGGCCTCGTGCTCGGAATGGAATGGGATGCGGATAGAGTAATCGTATTTCACGTAGTCGAATCCCTTCGCGTCGTAGTCTGTTGTTTGTTTACTTTCATAGACCCCCTAAATCATGTTATCAAGCATGTGGAGTGCAATGCTCAAGTTAAATAAGCATGTTAGAGATAGAGAGAACAAGTAACATAGATGATTTCGCGGGAGGATAATTACTTTAGTAATCTGGTTCCTAGTATAAAAATGTTGCCAAACAGAAGTATGGTTCATCAGGAATTGGATTTCATTTTCGAAGTGAACCAACAAGGCCTTTCTTTCGGTTGAGGCATCATACCGGTCACCTTTGAGTAATAATACTGGGTCTCAACAAAGTAGTACTTGGTGCGGAAAGAAGTTTTTCACATATATTTCGTGAAGCAAGGTTGCTGTACAGCTGTCTTGTTGCTATTTTACCTGAATAAGCAACTGCGAGCCCTCATGGACTATGAATTGTCATGTAATTTTTCCAATGTGAATTCAGAGGTTCACAACTTGTGTGGTTCAAATGAGGAAACTGTTGCTCCGGCCTTGAGGACTTTGCTCTGGTCCAGTTCTTTGTTCATTATTAGAAATCCGTAATCTGTTACGGGTTTCAGATTCTGGATGTTCACTGACCTTCACTCGAAGTTAAGACAGCTGAATGTTGAACCTGTTTCTTTTCTCCCAGACTGATTTTCAATTAAAGTGTCAGTTCAAATTTGAACATCAACTTTTTAACAGGCCAGACTCCAGAGAAGTTGATATGATGCTAGCTTGTGAATCTTTTTGGGAGTCGAAGCACTTTGAATTCAATTGCACATATAGAAATATTCCCTCTAATTTGCTTGGTTTTTCTACCTGAGAACAATGGATATCTGTCTTCATGTTATTTTTCTACATGTTTGCTTATTTTGCACTATTTGACTTGGAGAGTCTGAAACTAGTTTGGTTTCCTATCTTGCTGTTCTAGAACAGGTGCAAGCTGGAGGGAAATCTGAAAATGTAATAACTTGTATCTTTGAGGAGACTCCTGTTTTCCGACCAACTGAAGAGGTAATCCTTCTAATAAACTCTAGGTTGATTCCAGAAAATGTCTGCGTAAACAATTTTAGTCAAGGGGACCACTAGGTTCCCCTGTCTAACCCACCGTCAAAATTTGGGTCATTTTAGATTTTTTGGAATTTGATTGCCAGGAATTCGGCAACCCCCTTGGGTA
This sequence comes from Eucalyptus curtisii, assembly GCA_017140595.1. Classification (NCBI taxonomy): domain Eukaryota; kingdom Viridiplantae; phylum Streptophyta; class Magnoliopsida; order Myrtales; family Myrtaceae; genus Eucalyptus; species Eucalyptus curtisii. Next base: position 16,135,492 of record CM029495.1, read on the forward strand.
CCTGACAAGCTTACACCAGAGAGCAGAAGCGTATGGGATCTGTCGTGTTGTTCCTCCCCCTTCTTGGAAGCCTCCGTGCCAATTAACAGAGAAAAACATATGGGGAAGTGCTAGATTCAGGACTCAAGTACAACGACTAGATTTGCTGCTAAATACCCATTTGCCAAGGGAAACAGTTAAATGTAATGGAAATGCTGACTGTAAAAACCAAAATATCTTGACATTGGCCTCTGATGATGGGGTAAAAAAAAAATGCCACTTTTACCTTTGTGAAGATGGGTGCCTTTGTACTGAAGGCATTCAATGGGAATGTGGTCCGGAATATACTCTTGAAACTTTCAAGAAATATGCCGATGATTTTCAGGAAAACTATTTCCTGAAAAGGGATTATGATATGAAGTCAGATGATGATGTGCAGAATATTGAGTGTGAATATAGACAGATCTGTGAGAATCCTACCAATAAAATTGAGGTAAAGGAAAGATAGTAATTATATCGACTTCTTTGTTTCACTTGCTACTAACAGGTCTCCTATGCTCTTGTAGGTGTTATGCAGCGATGATTTGGATTCTAGAACTTTTGGCAGTGGATTCTCTTCTACCTTTAATTCTGGGTGGAACCTGAATGATTTACCAAAGCATTCTGGTTCTCTTCTTTCTTTTGAGAGCTTCAGTACATGTAGTATTTTGGCACCTAAGCTACATGTGGGTATGTGCTTTGCAACAAGTCTCTGGGTAAGATTTTAAAGCTTCTTAGTGCATGTTAATTCGTTTTTGTTCATTCTCGCTTATGCAATCCTGCTGTAGTTATATTATAGCTTCTAAACTTATATGGGTTTTCCTAGTCCTAGATATTGTTTTCTCGGTGTGCTGCTTGATATTTGCTCAGTTTTGCATGTTCATTTCTTGGCTATTATTATTGTTGACTCCTCTTTCATGCTAATTTATCCATGTCTCTTATATACTGTTTATGGCCTGACTTTGCCGCCAATGTTGGAAGCAGAAATGTGAAGAACACTGCTTATATTCAGTATGCTATATGCATATTGGTGCTCCAACAATTTGGTACTGCATCCCAGGCAGATATCGTGCTAAGTTTGAGGCTATCATTAAGAAGTATTCCATGGAGTTGCTATCCGTACAGCATGGGTTAAACGTGGTAAGTACCTAATATGTGAAGTATCAGAAATTGGTGGTTATTTCATATGTTTGGTAATGATCACTTGGGTCACTAATACTGTCGCCCAATATATCGAAATGTCGAAATGATTACCAATCAATGCCCTTTGGGTTTCCGGCCAAATGCTGACATGTCCACCTACAAGATATTTTCTTTATAGAGATGAGTTGAAGAGTAAGAGATTGGTGACAATTGAATGATTTTCAAATGTGTAGTGGTGATCTCTGCCATACAATTGAATTCCATGGTGACAATGAAAAATGACCTAAGGTGGAACGACCTTTATGGGAGTTACTGGGTATTTATATTGTAGATACTGTGCTTCTATTTCCACCATCAGCCAAAACCTCTTGACTTTTTGGCTGAACTTTTGTCTCTGAATCAGCAACTGTAATAAGAATGCTTGGCTCCTATATGTTTACCAGTTCGTCAGAATCAGGTTGAAGATCTCGTCTACTCTTCAAGAGTTTTAAGTTCTCTTGATTTTGAATCTTACTCTCTGTTTGTTTAACAAAAAATAACTTTTAGGAAAATGTTTTTCGAATTTTCCGATGCTTGTTTCACGGAAAATGAATTAGTTAGTGAAAACATTTTTCATTATGGGAAAAAAGTTTTCTAAGATAGGGGAAAATGTTTTTCACATTTGAGAAAGAGGAAAACATCTTCTTCACTCACTTTCTCTTATCTAACACCCATGTTAACCTTTTCATCTTTCTTTATCTTTTTATTTTCTTTTTTCAAAGAATTCGAATTTTTAAGCTTTTTTTTTTTCTTTTAAGTTCTGGTCACCAGTCATGATGACCAGCCACAGGCGAGTCTCAAGCTCATCGGCCTCAAGCGAGCTTGAGGCTCGCTACTCGCCCGATCGGCAGTGAGCTAGGCGAGCTGCGAGCTAGGGCTTGAGCTCGCCGCTTGCCCGATCGACGGTGACCTAGGGCTCCAGGCTCGTCGCTTGTCAATCTGGCTCGCTGCTTGCTGATCTAGCGAGTTGAGGCCGCCGCTTGCCAAATCGGCGCGAGTTGAGACCGCCGCTTGCCAAATCGGCAATCCAATCGAGTGGCGAGCTCGAGCTTGCTTGCCTGCATCAGGCGAGCTTGAGCTTGCCTTCGGTTGATTGCTGGCCATCGCCATGGCTAGCAACCGGCTGGAGAAGAAGAAGACAAAAAAAACAAAGAGAAAAAAAATAAAAAAAGAAAAATAAAAATATAAAATATAAAATAATTTTAAAATTGATTTTTTTAAATATAAAAAATAATTAAAAATTATATTTGAAAAAAATAAAATAATAAAAATTATTGAAAAAGAGTGCATGAAAGAAAAAAAAATTTCCTTACCGAACAGTTGAAAATATTTTCCACTTCTTTTCATGTTTCAGCCGAATATTAGAAAATAATTATATTTTCCTGGAAAATGGCTTTTAGAAAACATTTTCTAGAAACGTCATATTTTCTGTAAAACAAGCCTTAATATTATTCTTTGATCTATATTTTAATTCGTCCACCTACACTTCTTGTGTGCTCTGTGCATTCTCTCAACGCTGTGACATGCTTTCATCTACTTAGACAGCCTTTTAGCATCAAAACAAGACTTACCAGTTAAAAATTCACGTGCTGCTCGTTCTGATATTGTCATGGAATTGTGAAGAACGTCACAAGAAGAGTGATGTGACTGTCGGAACATTGTTGTGTTAAAGTTTTTGTCCTAGCTATGCTTGTGGGAAGTTGAGTGAATTATTTGCTACTTCTTTTAACATTTCTTTCATTCTTCATAAAGTTGGTTATACATCGGAGAGATGTGTATAGTTACAATCCTACAACCTAAGTGTTTGATTGATGTGTAACTTTGTGATATTGGATGCAGTTTTCTCATTTATCCCCATCAACACTGAAAAGCCAGGGTATACCTGTCTACCGTTGTGCTCAGAATCCAGGAGAGTTGGTTATTATTTTTCCAGGGGCGTATAAATCAGGATTTAGCTGTGGATTTAACTGTGTGGAATCTGTTAATGTTGCTCCTCTTGATTGGTTATCTCATGGACAGAATGTTGTTGAACTTTATCATGAGAAAAGAGAAAGACAATGATTTCCCATGATAAGCTGTTGCTTGGAGGAGCTAGGGAAGCTGTGAGGGCGCAATGGGAACTTTTAGTGTTGAAAAAGGAGACTGCAGATAACTTAAGGTGGAAACTTGCATGTGGAAAAGATGGGATCCTGGTCAAAGCACTCAAGGTATGTAAGTAAGATTATTTTTTAAAGCTTGTGCGGGCATTTGTTTGTGCAGTTAATAACCAACTCCTTTTGTCTTAACTTCTGTGGTGCACTTGATTTATTTTTTAACAAAGTCAATGTGCTTTTAATTTTGCTTATCAGCCTTTTCTTTCTCTTCCTTTTTCTTTTCTTTTGCCAGTCACGAGTTAAATGGGAGAGCCTAAGGAGAAAATATCTTTGCAACTCTTCACAGTCAAAGAAAATGGACCAGAACTTTGATGCTTCAAGTAAGAGAGAATGTGGCATATGTCATTTTGATTTGCATCTTTCTGCAGTGTCCTGCAAATGTTCGAGGGATAAATATTCTTGTCTAGATCATGCTACACAAATTTGCTCTTGTGCTTGGACCAATAAAGTTTTCCTGTTCCGCTATGAAGTTGGTGAGCTGAACCTCCTTATTGAAGCTTTGGAAGGGAAGCTCAGCGCCGTGTACAAATGGGCCAAAGCTCTTGGGCTTGCTTTTAAGACTTCCACAGAAGATCTACCGGTGAGTTCTGTTCTTGTAAGCAAGTCCACCTCAGATGCTGAACCAACTGATTCGGGACAAAAGGTTAGCACAAGTGCAAGCATCACCTCTAGAGCTCACATCAAGGCCGAACTGAAAGAACATTTGATTAAAAAAATGTCTTCAGATGGATTGAGGGGTGAAGTAAACAATGATTTTGGGAAAGCAGAAAGCTCATCGCATTCGCACAGACATATCATCGGTGTTCTATCTGAAAGTGCAAGTGTATCAGTCTCCTCAGACTCTGAAGATGAGATAACTAATTTTGTATCCCATTCTGGGGTGAAAGCTGCGGAATCAAATAATGATATGGCATCAATTAAACAAAGCATTGTCGACAGTCCTACTTCAACTGTGAAGAAAGCACCTTCTTTTGGCAAACTGGCACCTGGTAAACTAATGGCAAAGGATGCTAGATCTTGTTCACCGCTCAATGTCATTGTGCTAAGTGATGATGACAATGACTAATGCATCTTTGGTCGATCAACTGTGCTCTTCCAGAAGTATACATGGTCTGCATCTAAATGTTGTGTGTTATAGTAAACTCTTTCATTATACCAGTGTTGGGTATAGATCATGCCAAAAGAAGTCTTGCAAGAAATGTTTCCGCTAGTCTTGTTAATAGTCTGCAACTAAGTGCGAATCTGTAAGTATAGAATGCTCAAGATTTTTTTCTTTTTTCTAGAGTTTTTATATTATCACTCTATAATCCTGGAAGAATGCTTATGCCTTCTTTTTTTCTTCTTTTGTCTTGAATACTCATGCTTTAGTTATACTACATCTGTAGTAGGCACCTTTTGGCAATAGCTTACTCCCAGCTTTGTCTTATTGTTGACAAGTACCTTTAATTGTGTATTCTAAATTTCTGGTAACTTCCACCATCTTATTGCACTCTGTTCATCGAATTATATGGTTGATATCATACTTGGGTTGTGGTATTCGACACAAGAATTTTAGATATGATAAAGGTTGAGGAAGTTCATGCCAAGAAACTCCTACTACACCTACCAATTTAATTGCTGTGATATTGGATGATTTGCATGTGAAGATTCGCTCATGAATCTTTGGAGAGGCATATAAAAAGGTATGAGATGTTATGGAAGTAAAATGAGGAAGAAATTATTATGAAATTGATGAAGGAAGATGAGATGATGTATTATTCATGAGTGCTTAATAAAGTGGAGAATTAAAAATTTGACGATAGATAGAATTGATCAGATCTGTCCAAGAATCGCTAAGAGTATGGCATGAGAGATGGTACCCCTTACAAATGGAAAAGGTTTGGTTGAGTAGTCTAACATTTAATTTGGACCTGACAGGTTTCATGCTTAAACAGAACATCTCTTAATAAATGTAATCTTAGATACCCTGTGATGATAGGAGTCTTACCTGATGAACAGGACAGGGAGGCTTCATGCATTGATGGAATTAGTTCAGTCAAAAGTGTGGTTATCCCATGTGATAAAAAGTTGGTACCCTGGGATTACAGGATATAGTGTTCAAAGTTATGCCAATCATTGAAGTTTCTTGAATTTGGTCAGTAGTTGTTTAACTTTGATTCTGGACTATGCTATTTCTGGCTATCCATTATTGCACATCAATCGCTTATACAATTAATATGTTCAAATTGCCTTTTCTTTGGCAGCATGAATTGCAGTAGTTAATAAGTTTTTTGCTTCAACTATATCAAGAAATTATTGTATTAACTATTTAGGCTATCCTACTTTAGTTTGGTTACTGATGGGCCACTTTCAGATTGTGTGGCTGTTTTTCCCATAATCCTTCTCTCAGTCACTGCTTCATCACACTAATGAATAACTGATATTTTTTTTGGCCCAAGAATTTCTCCTATTTTGGCAACATGACCCAGAGTTATTTTCTTTTGTGAAGAATTTTCTCCTGTAGTCAGTTCTTTTCATAGGATGCTTTAGAGAATGCATGAATTGAAATTTTCATTGAATTTTATTTTTCTCTCATGCTGTGTTACCTTATGATGTACAGGAGTAGCTGTGATATTGAATGTTCAAGAATCAGTCCCAAATGTACAAATACTGACTGAAGTAATGGTTTTGCAAATTACTATTATTATCATCATTATTTTATTTTAATTTTTTTCCGTTTGCTTAGCAGCTTCTGTTAGTCTTTACTCATCTCATATCAAGTTTGGGTTGGCTGGTCCGCATGTGCATAGTGATGCAGCCAACAAAATCATTGAAGATGATTTTTTTTCAAATATTGCTGTTTCTACCAATATCGGTTTGTTTAAGATAGACTTTGCAACTCAAATAAGAGCCCTAGAAGGATTAAAATTCTTTTTCAAGTTTAATTAGTAAACTTATGAACTTAGGTTTGAGAATTATTAGTATTTTGCTAGACTTTTTGAAGTTTGAGAAGTAGGAGATCGTGTTTACTATTACAACTACGTTTCTTATTTAGAGATTTCCTATTGTAACTGGGAGTACTATTTAGAAGAGTCGATAAATATTGTCATAATTGTCTCTCCAAAAAGTTGAAAGAATGCCAAATTTTGCAAGTATTTGCTTTGGGATCATGTGATGCAATTTTTCTTTTCATGTGATGCTTAGGAAGCTTTGGGTGTGAAGCCTCATTATTCTTTATCAGGCGACTCAGCGGTCCTACATCATAAAATATCCGGCTAATCCACAGAACACTTGCTTCTTCATTTTGGTTTTGCTCAACATTCTAGCATCTCATTCTTAATTCTTCTGGTATATATAAATTCTGCTGAAGCCTGTTTTAAGTTTGCTTCAATGATGCAGATTATGTTCTTCTCTCCCCAAATTAGCTTGGACTGTTGCTCCTCTTTGCCTCATATGGTGCATTCGGAAGGATTATAATACAAGACTCTTTGATGGATTCGAACCTTCTCTTGACTCCATCCTTGCTAATTAAGTGTTAATGACCTTCATGTTCCAATCCTTTGGGAATAAGGTTAGCCTTATTACTTTTTCTTACTGTTCTTGTATATTCCTGACGTACTCAAACAGTTTTTTCTCTCAATAGATAAATTATTACTTTACCAAAGAAACAAGAGCAAACATTGTGACTTTCGACTGGTTGAACGTTTCCAGAATTTTTTTGATCTTGTGCTTTACATCTGAAAAGGTGGCTATAGTTATACCTGGTTTTTCTGGGTAAAATTATAGAAAAAATTGTGTTAGCAAAAGGCATCAATTTGTGCAGGATACAAGCTTCATTGGATTGTCAAGATTTGGAGGCTTGTAGGCCTTCCTTTGGAGCGACATTAATGATTATTGTAAGTTCTCATCCAGAGTTTATTTATGTATGTTTATGTACATCACTTCTCTCTTGAATCCAATGAGTATATTGACCTTTGTTTACTGGTCATAGTCATTTCGCCTTCCTTCACTTCAATATCTCTCCCGTCTTGCAATCTAGAAGTTCACATAATTTGATAGATTCAGTTGAGGCCTCGTGATACCGTTTTTCTTGCATTTCGATTTTTTCTTGTTGTGTGATTCGGAACATGGGGGGCTTGTAGGCTCATGACTAACGCGCCCTTTGAATGAATACAATACATGCAACTGCTTGGAAAAAGGTTGCTGCTATTCTTTCCTCCAATTAGTATGCGTTTGGCTTCAAAAGGGTGTGAACGCCTTGTGAAAAGCGAAATCCTTGTTGTGAAAAGTGAAATCGTTTTCTTTTTTACTACTTATGCATGGGTGCGTTGTGTCTATTCGGATCAACTTGTAGAAGTATGATCTTGAGGTGACACAAACGCTTGGACCGGACATAAAATTGCCTTATCCTTTTAAAGGGTATATCCACTCGAGGGGTCATAGGAACTAAGAGACCATTGGACATTAAGAATAATTTATCTTGATTGACTTATCTTCGTTATGTCATATGAATTGGGACTCAAGATCTCAGTGGATTGGACCTTTTGGCAGCCTAAGACGAGCCCATTGAACCCCAGCTGCGATGAGGTATGGGACAAAGTTATCGGGACATCTTGTCCCCATCTCGATCCAATTTCCAATTGAGACAAATATTTATTTAGATTTTCCATTTTCGGGAGAATCAATATTAGGGTAGAGTATGAGAAGTATAGTCCTGAAAATTTTAAACATATATCTAGTGTAACTCCATATTAAAATGAGCTACTAAAGTCATGTTCACTCTAAAAGAATATTAAGAGGAGACTAGAAAAAATATTTCTTCACTGTCCACCTTAGCTACTAAATAGAAAAAACTATTTCTATTCCGAAGGATAATTTTTAATAGAATAACGTGTTTGGTAAACTTGTTCCTGGAATAGAATAAGAATAGAAACACGTTTGATAAATTTGTATAATTTTTTTGTTTCTTTTAATTTTTTAATATTTTATTTTTATTTTTATTTTTCCTTTTTCCTTTTTCCTTTTTCTTTTTTTTCTTTTTTCTTCCTTTTGGCTGTCGTCGGCCTTGGCCTTGGTCGCCGACCGGCCGACGAGGGCCGGCGGCGGCCTTGCCCGGCCACGGCGAGGCTCGCCGACCGTTGGGCGGTGAGGCCGAGCCTCGCCGTTCGGCACGAGGTCGGCCTCGCCGGTGGCTAGGTGTTGGCGACGCTCCGGCGAGGTCGCCGGCCCTCGACGGTGTCGCCCGCCATGGCCGAGGCCGGCAATCGGCCAAAGAAAAAAAATAGGAGAGAGAAAAATTGTTTCTCGGAAGTGTTCCGGGAACAAGAAACAAGTTTTTCTTGTTTCTATTCCAAATTTATTTCCGGGAACAAAAAAATAAATTTGGAACAAAAACGCAAACAAACGCGTTTCTCTTCTTTTTTTGTTCCCCGGAACAAAAAAACACAAATTGTGTTCATGAACAAAAAAATTAACACAAACAAACGCAGCCTAAATGTACAGCTTTTGGAAATTGTTTGTTGTGTTTTACCATCATTGTTTTGTTGGTTGACTGGGTGTTTATTTAAGTCGCTTCCTCATGCGTTTAATCGAAAGATAAAAAGAATGGGTCAGCGACGCGTCTTGGGACATCGCAATTTATTCGACCGCCGAGAGATGTTCGCACGCTCAGTGTTCGGGGCGTGACACGCACCACGCATGTGTGTGGCATGTGAAGCACACATATGGGCCAACCTGAAAGCCCTGCCATTTGATTCGATCGGTGGCGATTCGACCATATGGTCTTACCAATTGATAGGTTCGGTCAATGCTAACCTAGTTCGGGTGGGTCAATGGGTCGGATCTCGGGTCGGGTCGTAGGGTCAACTAGTTAGGTTGCCAAATCAGGTCGAGTCTCTCAAGTCGCCAATCGTTGACATCACGATGACGTTAGCCCTAGCACATTTGTTGCACATGCCAACTTCATGTGAAGGCACGTGGCCATGTGTGCTCAACACGCAACGATACATGGCAACGTGTGGGGGTGTGAGCAGCCTCCTCCGATGGCGCCACCCATGGTTTTGCTTGTCTTCGATGAGTTTTTTCCATTTATATGATTAAACTTGATTTTTGCTACACAAAAAATCGCAAAAAAAAAAAGGCAAAAACTATATATTCATGTGATCTATGGAGGCTTTGATACCACATGTAAGGCACAAAAATGCAACTCCAAGATCTCCATAATTAGAATCAATGACACATATAAACAAGTAAAGAGATTAATGCACCTTATTTGGACCATCGTTCTTAATGCGGAATAGCAACAATCCAAACTCAAACATCTCATCTACTACCCTATGTGTCACTAGCTTAATGAGATGATATAGCTTAATGAGATGGCCTCTCATCCTTAGCTCTTAGGAAATGCTCCTTTGTGAGGATAATTGTAACTATTAGGGTTAGAAGAGAGATTGGAGGACTATTTATAGAATTTCTAGATAGGCCATTTCATTGTGGGTTGGGCTAAATTCGGCCACACTAACCAATCTCATATTAGACTAATTAAGAAATCTTCTATCTCACATTAGACAAACCCGCAAAAACGATAAATTACAGTATCAATTAATATAGCCCACATTAACTATTATATATTTTGCTTCTTAAAAAGCAAGCTCGTTTTCTTTAAAAATTTCTATTTTTCTTAAAGAGAAATTTCTTCATTTCGTTAAATGAGCATTCTGAGTGCTATTATTTTGACATGACATACTATATGGATTAATCTAGATTAATTTGAACAAACAATTCGAGCACCACCGTTATTTTTTAATAGGTTTAGGGTGGAATAAATCTGCGTTAGTTGTGCGGCATGTTCGTATTTGTGGAGGGGATGTAGCTCAGATGGTAGAGCGCTCGCTTAGCATGCGAGAGGTACGGGGATCGATACCCCGCATCTCCATCGTTCTTCAAGTTGTTTTTACCTTTCTTTTTTGTCTCTTTTCATTTCGGATCCAATTCCCATGAGCCCGATCCACCTCTTAAACATTCTCTCTCTATCACACACATTTTCTTTTTGTTTTCTATATCATTTCCTTTTCTTTTGTCTTTTTTTCATTTCGGATCGAATTCACATGAGCCCCATCCATCTCTGTAACATTCCCCTGGGCTCGGACAAGTCATTGGGAAGCGTGTGCCTCCATTCTCTCTCTATCACACACATTTTCCTTTTGTTTTCTATATTATTTCCTCTCCCAGAAGAACAGCAAATATATTACATTTACTCCATGGATGGTCATCAAACTTCGATATACCATCGGTCGGGCTGGGACGACATATTTACTGTTGAGGCTTAAAATCTTTATTTGGATCCATCCATGATTAAAGGAAATAGTAAATCGTGGATGTGAAATTGATCACATTCTAATCAATTATTGCGAACTCATGAAAAAGAATCAGCCCTCCAATTTAGCTGATTGTAAATTAAATTTGGGTGGTCGGCCCAACAGGCCTCAAGGCTAATGATCACCCATATGCACGATTGGCCTTTCGAAACAAGACATATTGGAGAGGTGAAATTAGCTTGTCACATAAAAGCCATCTTGAAATGCTACCCATTTGTCTCAAAGAAAAAATATATCAAAAATGAAAAGGATAAATGATTTACAAACCCTGTGAAATTCGCCATTGCCTGAATAATTCTAAGTTTAGTTTGTGGACACAAATTGGTTTTTTTTTTTTTTTGGGGGGACAAATACACAAATTGGTTTAGAAATTAAAAAGTCAACTTATTATCCTCCTTTTGAACACTCCTAAAAAACTATATATAGAAATTCTCTCATCAGACGTTTTATTTTTAAGATTTAGTCTCTTCTTATCTACCCTACGAACATTAAAAGAAGTGAATATTCGTGTACACATTGTGCACCAAATAATTAGTCATGTGACTCATGTGCATCTCTAGATAACATTATCATTCATTAATAAAAGAAAGGGAAAAAGCCACAAAAACCCCAAACTTTGCCCAAAGTGACAAATTTACCTAAACTTTTTTTTTTTTTTTGGTGACATGAAAAACCCTGAAATTTGCTAACCGTGACACATTTATCCCAAAATTTTATTTGTGACACAAAAAAACCCTGAATTTTCATTTGTGTGACACATTTACCCTAAAACATAGGGGTATTTTGGTCTTTTTACTTTTAAAAACTTTTTTTCTTTTTTTCTTTTTTTGTTCTTTTTCTTCTTTCTTCCCTCCGCCGGCCATGGCGGAGGGAAGCCTGCGTTGGGCGAGGGCGGCCCTTGCCCGACGCCTGCGAGGGCGGCCCTCGCTAGGCCCTCGTTGGCGTCGGGTGAGGGCCGCCCTCACCTGGGCTGGCTAGGGTCGGCGAGGGCCTGGCGAGGGTTGCCCTCACCGACATTGGGCAAGGGCCACCCTTGCTCGCGTCGAGCGAGGGCCGCCCTCGCTAGATCTAGCGAGGGCACCCTCGCCCGACGCTAGCGAGGACACCCCTCGCCCGACGCAGGCGAGGGCGGCCCTCGTCAACGTCGAGCGAGGGCCTCCCTCGCCAGGCCCTCACCGGCCCTAGCCAGCCTAGGCGAGGGTGGCCTAGTGCCGGCAAGGGCAGCCCTCGCCGGACGCCGGTTTCCCTCCGCCATGGCCGGTGGAGGGAAGAGAGAAGAAGAAAAAAAATTTAAAAAAAAAAAAAACAGAAAGAATAAGACAAAAATACTCTTAATGAGGTAAATTGTGTCACAGTTTGCAAAGTTTTGGGTTTTTCATGTCACAAAAAAAAATTTGGAATAAATTTGTCACTTTGGACAAAGTTTGGGGTTTTTGGTGGCTTTTTCCCTAAAAGAAAATGTCTATTTATCATATCAAAATAAGGATGATTTAGATTAAATATGACTCATACATTTTATTAATTATGATTCAAAGGCTTCTATCTATTATCATAATAGAAAATCGGATAATTGTCACACCACATTTTTTGTTTTATTTAGGGGGCATGTGAGAGGGTTTTTGGCAAATGCTTTCGTATATGATAGAATAAATTGGAAAAATGAATTTATGTTTATTTTGGTGTGTGTAATATTGATAATACAAGAGTTTATTTATAGATTGTTCTAGACAACTATCTAAAGTAATAAAATATTATAATATCAAAATGAGATCAAGTATAATCAATATGAAATCAATTACAATCAATCAGGAAGATAAATATTTCTAACAATATAAATGTGGAAGACTGTGCATTAAATGATTGTAATAATATTTGATTGATTGTCCAAACATCTTTGACATTTGAGTTGATCATGAACTAGATTTGAGCGGGCTGCCGATGATCACCTATATTCACAATTGCCCTCTCAAACCTCAACATATTGGAGAGGTAAAATTAGCTTGTCGCACGAAACATTTTTGAAATGCTGCCCGTCCATCTTAAGGGGGAAAAAGATGCAAAATAGAAAAGGCTATGAGGATTTATAAACTTTGTGATATTGGCAAATGTCCGAATAATTCTAAGTTTAGTTCGTGGATATAATATCCTCTCTTTCAACCCCCCCCCAAAAAAAAAAAAAAAAAAAACCGTGTGTACTATTCTCTCGTCCAACATTCTAATATTAAGATTCAGCCTCTTATTATCTACCACATGAACAAGTCTAAGGAGTCGAAGAAGTGAATATTTGGGTACACGTTGCTCACCAAATAACTAGATTATTGTTATCATTTCCGGATAATGTTATCATCCATTAATTTAAAAAGAAGTCTAATTTATCATTAAAAAATAAGGATGATTTATATTAAATATGATTCTACGTTCTCTTACGATTTATTATGATTCTTAAGCTTCTACTTATTATAGGAATGAAAAAACTTAGATCATTGTCCCACCACATTTTTGTTACATTTAGGGTGCATTTGGGATAGGTTTTGGGAATATACTTAGTATAAATGCTAAAAAATATTTAAGTAAAAGGGTTTCGACAAAATACAAATAGTAGTTGGTTAAAAAAAAGAAAACACAAAAATTACAATAGAGACCCAACTTAGGCGTAGCTGGAAGCACCAACCATGGCCGTCATCGAGTCACGTAATTCGAGGCAAGTCACATATGAGAACATCAACGAGGCAAATCTGAAAAGAGGTGACTCAGGCATTGTATAGTCGAGACCACGCAAATTTGGAATAGAGCTGCAATTGATGGCAACCTTATGTAGATTTGGAACAAAGATGCAATCTTTATTGCACAATGAATTGAGCCTCGACCTCTGTGACCTTTGCGCAATCTCAACAATCGATGAGCCTCGTGCAATGATGAACGTCGGTGACTCTTGCTTTAATAGAGAGATGAATAATGATTTCATGGAAAGGGTACAAAAGGAATACAAATATATTAGTGAGAACAAAATTGAAATACCCCAAGCTTCAGCATTATGACAATGTTAAAAAGTCAAAGCTACTATGCCCTTGCCTCAAGAAAAAGGCCTCTAAAGATGCATTGCATTTGCTAAATGGGCTTTCATTTTTTTACCAAGCACCTTTCATTTTTGCTAAAGGTTAAGTCTAGATTAAGGGTGTATTTGTTTGTGTTTCTCGGACATGTTCATGAACACATTTTCTATTTTTTTGTTCCGGGAAACAAAAAAAGAACATAAATGCGTTTGTTTGCGTTTTTGTTCCAAATCTATTTTTTTGTTCCCGGAAACAAATTTGGAATAGAAACAAGAAACAAAATTTCTTGTTCTTGGAACACTTTCGAGAAATAAATTTTCTCTCTCCTATTTTTTTCTTCTCTTTCTTTTCTTCTTCTTTTTTCTTTGGCTGGTCGCCGGCCTTGGCCATGGCCGTCGAGGGCCGGTGAGTGTCGCCTAGTGGTGGCCCGGTGAGGCCGAGCATTGCCGGTGGCTGGGCGAGCTCGACCTCGCCAGATTTGGGCGAGCTCGAGCTCCCCCGCCCAAGGCGAGACCGCCAGCCCTTGTCGGCCGGTCGCCGACCATGGCCAAGGCCGGCGACCGACCAAAAAGAAGGAAAAAAAAAAGGAAAAAAAGGAAAAGTAAAATAAAAATATTAAAAATTAAAAGAAACAAAAAAATCATACAAGTTTACCAAACATGTTCTTGTTCTTTTTCTATTCCAGGAATAAGTTTACCAAACGCGTTCTTTTGTTCAAAAATTGTTCCCCGGAATATAAATAATTTTTTCTATTTCTGTTCCCTGGAATAATTTTTGAACAGAAACGTTACCAAACACATCCTAAAAGGCCTTTGAAAACGCATTGTATTTTTTTTTTTTTTTTTTTGAAATGGCCTTTCATCTTGGTTTGTTCCAACATCTTTACTTTTTGCCAAAAGTCTTTAGGGGCTCACTGGCCTTTGGCAAAATTGTGTCGACCATTATAAAAAGATTACCTTGCGGCTTGCATTGCCTAGCCAATTAGTTCATATCATCAAGTGCACACCTTCTAATCAGAATTTTGCTTTGAATTTTTTTTTTTCTAAAAAAATTTACAGACTTTAACATAGCTCCAAATCTACCATGTGTCTAAAGATGGCCATTGATTTCTTCAAAATTATTGACATTAAGCCCAGCTAAAGGTTCATTATAAGAATTGCATCTTCACCAAACACCCTTATCTTCATATAGAACCATAACCTTATCTTATTTGTATAGAACCATAACAACTTCTTGATATCAATAATTTTGAAGAAATCAATGGAATTTTTGGATAGGAGGTAGATTTGGGATTATGGTGAAAATTGATAATTTTTTCTAGAAAAGAATTGGGGACAAAATTGGCATTGGATGTGACAAACGCCATTCTTTCATTGACATGCCAGACTGGAAGCATTCTCACAAAGATAAATGGCAGTAAATCCCCATTTACTCATTTTAATTATTCCAATAAGCTCTTACGACAACACCCACTCTAACCAAAAAAGGAAAAAACGAAAAGTAGACCTCATATTCCAATTTGCCCCATACATTACCAACAAAATAGGAGCTAAAGTTCCGCTTGTCAAAGCAAAACTATTTTGGGAGAATTTTTTCTAACTTTTTGGTATTTGGATGACGGAAAACTAATCGATCTATAGGAAACGTTTTTCATAGATTGAAAATGACAAACTTAGAGAAAAGTGATTTCCCCTTCTAGTAAAAAGGAAATCATTTTCCATAAATCACAAGACAAATGAAAACTAACCATTTTTCCTAACAATAATTTTCATAGAAAATATTTTTTTATCATAAAATTTTCGGAAAAAAAACGCATCTTAAATAATAAATACATATCTAGCACAATCTACCACAAGCAATGATACCCTGTCCTATCAAACTTACACATTATTAACATAATCAAAGCTCCTATCAATACTAGCATAATTATGATATATTTGTTCTTCACTTGCATTCTTGCGAGTTGGTTGTGTAAGCCATTCTTCAATTGGTTTAGCAGAGATATCTTAACCTCATTCTTTCCTACTATCTCAATATGGAGAGTGCTCATCTTTTACTCGCTTCTTTACGGTTATTCTCCACAATTCGCAAGGTCTCATTGCCATTCATCAGTTGGCAAATCACTTCTTTCTCTTGCATTGTCAACTCAAGATCAATCCATTTAGAAAAACTCACAATCATCCTCCTGTCAAAATAAAACAATAGATTTTCGACCGAACTCCGGAGTCAGCACATTGTTCAATCTTTTCCCACATACCACAACAGTCAGCAATTTAATGCAAGAAATTTTTCACCAAAGCACAATGGTCAGCAACATTCAACATTTCACAACATCAATTGATGATAAATCATTTTACCTTCCATGTTGAGCAACGCCAAACCTCATTGCGGTATTTCTCAAGGTTCGCGAGGTGCAGAGGGTTGTTCGTGACTAATGCTTGCGGGAAACATTGCCATCCCCGCTCGTGAAATGGCTTAATGCTTCATCGTCCCTGTTCGAACTTCCCCGAAAGGACATTTTGCATTATAATTAAAACGATTTTTCCTTTCCCAAACCCTAAATTCCCATCTCAAGGCTCTTGTAGTTTGGGTGTCCTAATTCTTCACCCAATTTCAAGCGACGTTGCTGGAGTCAGTTGGCTTCGCGTTTTGGTCGAAACATCACTCCAGACATCTTAGTTTCAGGTCAGCAGGCAACATGAAAATAATGTACCTGTGAAACGACACTTTGAATGTCTAATGGTGTCGTTGGATGAAAAGTTAGATTTGAATAAAACAAAAAATTGCTGTGTTTTTATGAGACAAAAAAACTTTGGGGCTAAAATTGGATCCAAGAAAAAGTTGATAATGCTTTAGGGACTTATGCCAATTTTTCACAATAAATTTGAGGGAAAAAGTTTAAATAAGGGCTTGAATGTTATTATTTTTTTAGAATAAGAGCATGAGGTAGACTTATTTTAAATAATGGTCGCAAATGGTCATATTAGTATCAAATGATGGCCTAATCTCATTGGCTAATCAAAGACATTTTCATTCTTCAATTTCTTTATTTTTTTTTTTTTTACGGTTTTATTTTCTTAAAAAAGACAAACTCAAAAAAAAAAAAAACAAAAAAAACAAAGACTAAAACTTAAAAAGAAGAACAAGAAGAAAAAACATAGGCCCTTCCACTAGTGGCCGCCGCCCCATCTCCGACCAATGGCGAATGCCCCACTGGCAATTGGGTGGTAGCCACAAGTGGCACAGCTTAGGTGCTTATATATATATTAAAAATTTTAATTCTTTTTAATTTTTAATCTAATTTAACCAAAATTTAGATTAAAAATATCTTTGTACGAAAATGCTTTTAGCTAGTCGGCGAGTTTAGACTTTTTTTGAAACTGTCATAACTACTTTAAAACTTTGTTTGAAATAAGATTTATTTTGGGTCTTTATTTGAAAAAAAAATGTGAATACTTCATATGCTTATACGGAATATCCTCTAAATTTCAGGCATTCTCGAATCAAGAAACATGAAATGCTCATTTTCACAAACGAGGCGTGTATATATGTCGCTTTAGAAACATTTTCCGGGACGCTGCTTCTCTCTTCTTCACAGCTTACGCGGAAGCGGGAGTCCTCTTGCGGACGCAGTCCTGCTCGAACAAGAAGCAGGGGCCATCGTCCGCTCCCTCGCCGCCGATTCAGATTACACATTCGCTCGATCGATCGATTTCGGACCCACGATCGCTCGCCATGAAGACACTCTTCAACCGAAAACCCAACCCGAAAGGTCTCTTCCCCGGACCCTTTGATCAAGAAATTCCCCCAATTGCGATTCGTTTTCGTGTGAATTTTTCTGGCGCTTGCTCTGGCTTCGATTCCTGACCAGCTGAGGAAGGGGAGTCGTCTTGTCGATTGATTTTTGTGTGCTGTTGTTGTTGTTTTTCGATTTTGCAGAGGCTCTTCGAGAGAGCAAGAGAGAGATGAATCAGGCCACCAGAGGTGCGATTGCTGTTCTCTCAATGTCGAATTCTCTCTTTTCCACGATCTGATTTCTGAATTTACTGTTCTTACTGGAGGACTGCGCTTTTTCTTTCGGTAGTTTCTGGAGTTAGTGTTGCTAGTGGTGATGTTTGTTTTCCTTTTGTTGAAGTTCTTATGCTATTCTTGGGTTTTAAGCTTTGATTTCAGATAATTGATGGGTGTTATGGATTTGTATTGCTTTACGATCTTGGGGTTGACAACAGATATTGATAGGTGCAGCGGGTAACTTCTAAGTTATTGTACTTACGTGACCTTCGCTTGAAGCAACTTTACATATCGTGTTGGGATATATCCAAAATTCTACTGGGAATATTGTGAAAAGTGAAAAGTTGTCTGGTTGTTTTTCAAGTCTGATAGTTGTTACCGAAAGTAAGCATGCGTGCTTTCTGGGACAAACCTTGGTTTGATCTTTTCAATGGGTTTTCCCGCGGTACATGAAAAAGAATGTGAAAATAACGTCAGACCATGTATTTGTTTTGTTGAACTAGATAAAAAACATTTTGCAAACAAGTTATGGAGACACTCCTGGACAGCTATTATAACCCATAAACTGGAATAAACTGCCACTCTAGATTCATATCGGCTTGTAAAAGTAATAGAAGAATGAGTCCTAAACCTGCTTAAATTTTGTTATCTCTTCTTATTTGGGAGAGATGCTCAGAGTATTTAACTTCCTTGGATGATGAAGTTAGGTCTATACTCGTTGTACTTTCAACTTTCTATGAAGAATTGGTCAAAAGAATTCTGTTTCCTAGGATTTTAAAGTGACTTGCCTTTCTTCTTTGGCATGCAATTTGAAGTATTTGAATGTCTGCCTGTAAGTACTTTCGAAGATGTGTCTGGATTACTTTGCAAGTTCAAGCAGATCATTAAACCCAATTTCCCGATCCTGATATCCGAAATTGTTGATCCTCCAATGGATTTTAGGATCTTTTAGAAGCCACTTGGATAATGTCTTTTTGTTGTTGGTTACTCACATCGTGTCTTGTTGGTAAAGCCCAGTTGGACTTGAAAGCTGTAATTTTGTCCACATAGTTAGGTATTGTGAAATCCTTGACATTTTCTCCCTCCAGTAAAAGGAATGAACTTTTTTACCGACTACGTTCCGTCATAAATTTCACTCAGTCTGGATGGATCTTTTTGGAGCTCCTAAGTCCTATTTCTTTTGGGATAAGTTACCTGCTTATTAAAATTAGCAGATTAGCTAACTTTTAGCCAGTTATGACTGCATTTGTTCGTGTAAAGTGGCATGTCTATCAAACATGAGGATTGTTCCTGCATCATAGGCTTAATTTTCTTTCTGAACTTTGAATACAATTTATGCTTTAAAAGTTATAGGTTTTCAAATGCTTAATCTACCTGGTTCACTTAAAAAGTTTTTTGATTGAGAAACTTCCTGGATCACTGAGCTAATGGCAGCATCATGCCTTCTGCGATAACTATATATATTGATATACTTTTACTGTGGGAGGTATGAATCTGTTCGTCTTTATAGAGATACAGACATAAAATTGATTCACACTGAGATGATTGATGGATTTATATGTAGAACCATTCTGATTTCAAGTCCATGATCATCATTATACTCTTGCAGACTTTGTATCTTTGGAAGGAAATCTTTGGCTATTTTTGTTTAACTTTGCTTGTGGACTGTTGTCAGGGCTCTTTCTGCTCAAATTCTTTAGCACAGTTGGTTATCTCTTGTTATTATGCATTATCCCCTCTGTGAATGAACTGGATGACCTTAATAATCGGTGATATTCTTGTGAGAATCAGGTTTGTGCTGCTGGGTATGAATCTTGATATGATAAGGCCCTGCAGCTGCTTCAACAATTTTTAGTCATCTTCATTAGTGGTTTCATACTTGGTTTATAGTAGAAAAAATAGTTCACCTGTTGGAAGGTGGAAAAATTTTGCCACTCTCTTGTGGTTCATAATGCTAAACATCCTTCTTTCAGATCTTTTAAAAGCCTGAAAATTTTTGTAGATTTTACAATTGTATTGGAGCATTCAGTATCTTAATAAAATGTAAATTTTGTCACCGTACTTTTGAATTTGTCCAGGCATAGAGAAGGAGATTGGAGCACTTCAGCTAGAAGTATGTTGTGAGCTTCCAAATAGTTCCTTTAATATATATATTTATATACACACATATATATTATGTGATATAGGATCTTGACATTATACTTTTTTCAGGAGAAAAAACTAGTTGCTGAGATAAAGAGAACTGCTAAAACGGGAAATGAGGTATCTAATACACTGAATTCACTAGTGTAGCTTGAATCATCATGACATTACAAATTAAGTTGTTTGAATTCATACTCACAATGTTCTGTACACTTTTGATATTTAAACTGTAGGCAGCTACCAAAATTCTAGCACGCCAGCTGGTTAGGCTAAGACAACAAATAGCAAACTTGCAAGGTAGTCGAGCTCAAATGAGAGGCATTGCAACTCACACGCAGGTCAACCGCCAACCCTTCCTCTCTCTCTCCTCTCTCTCTCTCTCTCTCTCTCTCTCTCTCTCTTACTTATTGGAGCGTGCTCTCAAGAATGTTTGTCTGGTCTGCAGGCAATGCATGCTCAGTCTTCAATTGCTGTCGGCATGAAAGGTGCTAGCAACGCAATGTCAGCTATAAATAAGGTGAGGGTTGCTAATGAGCTTTGCACATATGGCATGAACTTTCCTTTTGGGATTATTTTTTTTGATTTTTGATAAAATTCAAGAGTCTCTACAAGCATTGAGACTCTCTTTTCCTTCCCCTTTCTTCTTGACTGATTAGCATGGTTTCTTTTAAGCAAATGGCCCCAGCAAAGCAAGCAAAGGTTATTCAGGAATTTCAGAAGCAGTCGGCTCAAATGGATATGACTGTAAGATATTGCATTTTGCTCTAAGTCTCATTTGAAAATTTACTTTTTGGCCTTGTAGTCTTGAAATTCAGATCTCAGCATTCTCTATGTTGTTCTGCAGACTGAAATGATGGCAGATGCTATTGACGATGCATTGGACAATGATGAGGCTGAAGATGAAACTGAAGAGTTGACAAACCAGGTAGATTTTTAATTGCCTTTGTTTAGGTGAACTGAGACTAGGATTGTTTTTCTGATAGTATGGCTTATGTGGAATGTTTATCTTGGAAGTCCTTGAAGAGTGAATTGATTCAGCCATCGTAATGCGATTGCTCCTAGTGATGTAAAAATAGGAAAGAACTTTGGTAGAGATTTTGTATATCCAATTTGAGAATCCTTTATGTCTACATATTTCATTAGTCAGTTGAGTTTTCGAGGAGCATATGATCTTCATTCAGCTTATAAATATCCTGTGACAGCAAATCTTTGTTCACCTTTCATTAGATTTTTTTTTTTCACAACTTTTCCTGAGATAATCGTCATTGTGTTCTAATTCGCAAACTGTTTCCAGGTGTTGGACGAGATTGGTGTTGATGTTGCCTCGCAGGTTAGTTTTTTTGTTGAACTTGTATTGTCACTTGAAATTTAGTAGTCATAATATATTTGGCTGACTTCCATTGCATTGGAACTTTTCGCAGTTGTCAACGGCTCCAAAAGGAAGAATTGCAACAAAGCAAAGTGAGGATGTTGGCAGGTATGTCACAGAGTTTTTGTTCCTGTTGCATCTTGGGTATTATGAAATTGAGTTTAGTCGATCCATGCTTCCAAGACGTCGTCTACTTGATTATATT